>CAWUFW010000079.1:1800000-2310000 GCA_963921515.1 Calotriton arnoldi
ACAGGCTATGGTACGAATTGGATCGTTTGTATGCACTACATGCATTGTTACCTGGGCGCTCAGTTTCAAATGACGTTATATTATGGCTAATACACTTAGATTCATGACTTGGAATGTGCGGGGCTTAATACCCCCAAAAAGATACGTTAAGTCTTTGCGTATTTGGATCGTATGGGGGTGCACATAGCTCTTTTGCAGGAGACTCATTTGACAGCCGACTATGCAAAAAAAGTGGGTGTGCGATGGGCGGGTGCCAAAGTGGCTTCTTCTTACTCCACCTATTCTAGGGGGGTGCTGATTCTTGTGAAGAAAGGTGTTCCATTTACGGTGGTACGATCGGACACGGATGTGTCTGGGAGAGTGGTGATCATCCATGGCCAATTAGGCGGTGAGAGTGTGTTGCTAGTGAATGTGTACGGCCCAAACGTGGATGACCCGTCCTTTTATTCGGATGTGTGGCGTAGAATTAATACCTTTCCGCCGGCCGCAATTATCTGGGGCGGCGATTTTAATGTATGTTTGGATATTACCCTGGATAGAGTTGGTAGTGGGGATGCGAGGCCTAAACGCGCTGCGGAACTGCTTATGGGGCTGCTGGATGCAGGACACTTGCATGATATTTGGCGCCTTAGACATCCCGCTGGACGGGAGAGCACATTTGTGTCTTCTGTACATGGGTCCTGGTCCCGAATTGATTATTGGCTTCTCTCGGAAGGGGCTTGCCCTTGGGTAGAGCGGGTGAACCATGAGGCTCGCACACTTTCAGATCACTCCCCGGTAATTCTGGAAATGCGGGTTCCTACCTGTGAGAAACCGCCTTTCACGTGGAGAATGCAACCTTCTGAATTGGCGGATCCGGTATTCAAACAGACAATTGCTGAGGCAGTTAAGAATTTCTTTAGGGAAAATGAGGGTTCGGTAGATAGCGCGGGAATGCTTTGGGAGGCGTTCAAGGTGACTATAAGAGGGGTTTGTATAGGGGCGCAATCTGGTGTGCTACGGGATATTCAACGCCGGATTAAACGATTGGCGTCAGAAATTTCTAGGCTTGAAAGGGACTATGCGGCCAATGCTTCCCCAGCGACACTGGCTGCAGTACGAGAGCTTGTCACAGAACACAATGAAACTGTGGATCAGGAGATGATGCATTTGTTAGACCTGGTATCATTGGCGTGAGTCTCCCTTCCATTTTTTTCTGATTGCCTCCTCTGTTTTTGATCGGTTTGCTGGTTTTAGATGCTTTGGGCACTGTGCCACTGCTATTCAGTGCCACAGTGCAAGTGCTCCCTATGGTAAATTGATGCATTGATTAGTGACTCCATGATTGGATCATTTGATTTACTTGTCAGACCCTAGTATAGTGCACCAGGTGTGCCCAGGGCTTGTAAATCAAATGCTGCTGGTGGGCTTGCAGCACTGGTTGTGCCACCCACAGAAGCAGCTTGTAAAGTGTGTCTCAGGCCTGCCATTGCAGAGCCTGTGTGCAGTCTGACTGCCATGTCGACTTGGCAAGTGCACCCACTTACCAGTCCCTAAACCTTCCCTTTTTCTGCATATTAGTCACCCCTAAGGTAGGCCCTAGGGCAGGGTGCATTGTAGGTAAAAGGTAGGACCTGCCCTGATGTGTGTGGCATGTCCTAATAGTGAATTACAGCCATTTTCGTTTTTCACTATTGCAAGGCTCCCTGTTCCCCATAGGCCAGAATGGGCAGTTAGATTATTACATCTTATAATCCTAACTGACTCAGGGAACCAGGTAGAAATTCGAGTTTAGTATGCCTGAACTCAGAATGATAAAAGACATCTTTTAGTGAAGTTGGTTTTAACATTCTGTGTTTGAAAATACCACTTTTAGAAAGTGGGTATTTTCTTGCCTAAACTATCCAAGCCTGCCTCTGCTAGGTTGTGTATTCCTTGTCTGGAGTTTGAGTGACAGGGGCTGGGGGCTGCCAGGAGACAGGGTGAGTCAGCACAGGGCTGAATAGAGAGATCTGCATGCAGATGGGAGGGAGGAGTTGCACCTGGGACCTGAATAGGGCTGTGCCTTCCCTCCACAATGCTGGCACCACCTCCTGTGGTGTGTCTGATGTCCCTGGCCTACACTGTGAAAGGAAAGAAGGAGTCTTGTCAACAAAGTGCTCCAAGACTGACCAGAACTGGTTTTGACTAGGCAAAGGCCTCTCTGCCTTCAGAGAACAAAGAGAAAAGTAGTATAAATATTGGGACCCAGACCCAAGAACTTTAGATCACTTCTGGAACAACAAGACGACCCTTTTGCCAAGGAGAAGAACCAGGAAGCTGCAGGAGTTGGACTGCCCCTCTGCCAAGTGTGCTGTTTGCTGGGTTGGCCTGCAGTGGTTTCTTCATTGTCAAGGAAAGGAAAAGGAACTTTTAAAGAACTTTCATCATCTTGCAGAATATTACTCCAAGGGCTTGATTTGAGCTTGCCTCCTGACCGAAGTCTCAGGGATACCAGACTTCACCCCCTTCTGTTTGCCTGCATCTGGAACTTGCTGTTCTGGTGCTACAGAAGGAATTTGCAACACCGACGCCAGCGAGTGACGCAGTCTCCTGCATCGAAGCCGTGAGCGCTGCTCCGACTTGCAACGAAGACTCGACGCCGACCGCCGTGCCACCTCGACGCCAGCGAGCGACATCGTAAGCCTGCTATAGCCGAGAGCGCTGCTCCGACTTACGACGCCGGCCCGACGCCTGCTGCTGTGCCGCATCGACTCCGAAGCTGACATCCTCGCGGAGCCGATCGTCGACGTGGGTGGTCAAGAATCTATCGACATCGTGACATCGTACGGAACCGTGGCCTCGGCGCCATCGTGACGTCACCCCCTCTCCGGTCCGGAACTGACGCCTCCCCTGCCTGCGCAAGCATCCAGGTCCCGACGCATCCTCTCCCCCGAAGCAAGGAACCGACGCCGCAACGCGCCAACGCCGCCGCACCTCCCCGACGCCGTGAGCTGTCTTTGTTTTCGCTTTTCCAAGGTACTGTTCTTTGTGGGTCTGTTTTGACTCCGGGCCCGACGCCGCGCACCTCGCGGTCGGCGCCGTACTTTGGGATTTCTTTGACCTCGACGTCGTGATAACTCCAGTTGGGGTTATTTGTTGCTAAAGACTGCTTTTAAGTGAAAAACCTATTTTTAAACCATTTCTACCATCTTGAAGTATTATTGATTACAGTATTGTGGATTTTTGTCGTTTGTGGTCTTGTGATAAATCTATATAAAGAATACTTATTTTTATAAAACCTGTGTGGTGTCCATCTGTAGTGTTTTCACTGTATTACTGTATGTGTTCACAAATGCTTAACACACTGCCTCTTAGATAAGCCTGCCTGCTCGTGCCAAGCTACCAAGGGGTGAGCAGGGGTTATCCAGGTGTGTAATCCCCTTTCCCTGACTTAGAAGCAAGGGTCCCTATTTGGACAAAGGTGCATACCATTGCCAACTAGAGACCCCCAGTTCTAACAGCATTGCTCACGACGGAGAACTGCATGTTATTATGGGGAGGGCGGTCGACCAGGTCGTTCCCTTGCGCAAAAATTAGCAGAGCCGCGTAGCCAGGAGCTTAAGGAACTCGTGGACATGGACGGCGTCGCTCGGTACTCAACTGCGGAGTTATGTGACACAGTTTTGCAGTTTTATACTCTACTTTATACTGCCAGGGGTTCACCATCGCTGGAGGAGATGAATGCATACCTCGACGATGTTGCATTAGGGTGGCTCTCCAATTCGCACCGCGAATATCTGGTACGACCGTTTGATGTGGAGGACGTTAAGGAGGCTATAATGTCCCTCCCAACCTGCAAGGCTGCGGAGATTGATGGACTGCCTAGCGAATTTTACAAGGCGTACGCGTCGGATCTTGCCCCTAGGCTCCTAGAGGTGTATGCGGAAGCATATGAGGAGGGCACACTGCCGCCATCTCTTCGAGAGGCTTTGCTTGTAACGCTATTGAAGCCGGACAAGCCACCGAATCAGTGCGAGTCCTATCGGCCTCTCTCGATGATTAACATCGATGCTAAGATCCTTGCGAAAATGATTGCTACTAGGATACAACCGTTGGTCTCGCTCCTGGTCCTCCCGGATCAGTCGGGTTTCATCGCGGCGCGCTCTACGGCTCACAATTTGCGTACGTTCTTCTCTACTCTACATTATTTTGATCCTAACTTCCAAGCAGTCGCTGTGCTACTCGATGCCGCAAAGGCATTCGACTCTTTACAATGGCCCTATATGTTTATGGTACTAACTAGGATGGGATTCCCTCCGTTTTTTTTGCAGTGGATCCGAGTGCTGTATGATAATCTGGTTGCTCGAGTGAGAGTAAATGGGTGGGTGTCAGCGCCGTTTCCGATAGAGAGGGACACGCGGCAGGGGTGCCCCCTGTCGCCTCCACTGTTCTCAATGGCCTTGGAACCCCTGGCTTGCAAGCTCCGCCAGCGGCATGCGGGGGCTGCGCTGCGGTTTCGGCAGCGCCCGTTGGTGGTCTCTATGCGGACGATATGCTCCTGTATGTCCGCAAACCCGCTGTGCATTTATCTGCGCTGCTTAGGGAGTATGTACTGTTCGAAGGCTTCTCGGGACTCGGGATCAACTGGTCTAAGTCGGTGGTGTTCCCATTGACGGAGCATACGCGAGAGGTGGAGTTGGAATATGCACTTGCCTGGACGTCGGATCCTGTGAAATACTTGGGGGTGTGGCTGCACAGGGACCCGGAGAAGGTGGTAGCTGAGAATTATGGCCGGGCGCTCACACGTATTACCGAACAGGCTGAACGATGGGCGCATCTGCCTTTATCACTGGCTGATAGGATTGCGGTTGTAAAGATGGCTTTCCTCCCTAAATTGCTCTATTTCTTCGTCAATATTCCCATAAAACTTAACATGGCGATGTTCAAAGTGCTTCAGTCAACGCTGCTCTCATTTGTCTGGGGCGGTAAGAAGCTCAGATGTCGATGGGATCTCTTGGTTCAGCCCTTTGATCGAGGTGGCTTTGAGGCCCCTGACCTCAGGCTCTACTATCTGTGCGCGCAGGCGCAATTCGCACATTACTAGCACTTCCCGCAGCGCTTCCAACCGCATGTGGCTATTGAGTCGGATGCTACCTTGCCATTGCCACTGCAGGCGGCGACCCGGTCTGGGGGATCAGGTGGCCCGCGAACTGAAATAAATCCGGTACAGTGCACGGCGTGGGCTTGGCGAATGCTGGCGAGACGGGCTCAGCTATCCTATCTGTACGCTCCGTCGCTGCCCCTGGCCTCACATCCAGGGTATCTCTGCGGCACGAGAGCAGCCTGCATTGCGTGAACTGGCTAAGGTGGGTATTACATGGCTGGGTGATTTGTATACAAATGGTCAGTTACAGACATTACCGGAGGCACAGAATGGTGCGGTTCGGGGTTTTATGTTCGGCTTTACTTACGTCAGAGTTCGGAAGGCGATTCGGGCGGCCTACCCGGCCTATCCGGAGGAGCCCACTACTCTGCGGGCGCTGCAGGCGGTGCTGGCGGGAGAAGGACGCAAGGGTTTAATTACTCGGCTTTACGCTGCTTCCCTGCGCGAGCGGGAGTTGGGTTAACACCCCTCGTGTCTGCGTTGGCAGACAGCGTTGGGACATGCTATTACACCTGGGGGTTGGAAGGCGTGTTGTACACTCACGGGTCGCCTTACAGCGAATTGTAATCTTAGAATCATCCACTTCAAGTTCCTGCATCAGCTGTACTATACTCCTTCGCAACTCTGTAGGTATGGCTTGAGAGAGACCTCCAATTGCGTGCTATGTGGTGTGGCGGATGCACAAGTTACTAACTTGTGTAACGATATATCTGTAAGGGACAGTAGTTAGTGACAGATTCCTTACCTTAGAATATCCCCAGGCGTCAGGCTGGATCCGGAAAGTTTTTGCGTAGCAGTACCCTTGCGCTGTCGGTAGGCGGCGTCGTGCGGCTCCGCGTCCGTCGTCGGCGTCGTGATCGCCGGGATGACGTCGCGGGCAGTACTTAGACGCCGCCCCTGCGCGCTGACGTCAGTTCTGTACACGACTTTCCGCGCCAGGAACGCAGAGCCATGCAAGAAGCTGACACAGGTGTCTGAAAAATACTAGGGCCCTGAAAGGGATGTCCTTAACCCTAGAAATCAGTTCGCAGAACGGGGAGGATGGGTGGGGCGGTAAGGAATCTGTCACTAACTACAATCCCTTACAGATATATCGTTACACAAGTTAGTAACTTGTGCATCTGAAAGAGACACGTTAGTGACAGATTCCTTACCTTAGAATAGATACCCCAGCAATACCAACCCAGATGGTGGGTCTGCGAACAAAGATCAGACAAGATAGTCCTGGAGGACAGAACGGCCAAAGAAGCCGTCCCTCCGGACCTGACTGTCAAGGCAGTAATGCTTTGTAAACGTGTGCAGCGAGGCCCACGTAGCTGCCTGACAGATAACCGGCAGCGGAACACCGCGGCCCAAGGCCGTGGTAGCAGCCGTTGCCCTGGTGGAATGGGCACGCAGCCCAACAGGAGGCTCCTTCTTAGCCAAAGAATAGCAGGTCTTGATGCACAAAGTAACCCAGCGGGAGATGGTTCGTTTGTGCACCGCCCGACCTTTTTGGCGCCCACGTAGCCAACAAAGAGCTGGTCATCCACCCGGAAGTGTTTTGTGCGGTCGATATAGAAGGAGAGCGCACGTTTTGGGTCCAGACGGTTGAGCCTCTCTTCCTCTCTGGAAGGATGCGGAGGCGGAAAGAAGGTAGGCAAACTGATGGTCTGCCCAATGTGGAAGGCAGTAACCACCTTTGGCAAGAAGGACGGACGCGTCCGAAGAACAACCTTGTCTGGATGAACAGACAGAAAGGGAGGTTTGCAAGATAGAGCCTGGAGCTCACTCACCCGCCGAGCGGAGGTGATGGCCACCAGAAAGGCTGTCTTCAGAGTCAGAAGACGAAGAGGACAGTTATGTAGAGGCTCAAAGGGAGCGCACATTAAAAAGGTAAGAACCAAGTTCAAGTGCCACTGAGGCATTACAAACGGAACAGGAGGGAAGAGGTGTGTAATGCCTTTTAAGAACCTGTTAACAACAGGGGACTTGAAAAGGGAGGGCTGATCAGGGAGCCTGAGGAAGGCCGAGATAGCACAAAGATAACCCTTGATGGTACCCAGGGCAGAACCCTGTTGGGCCAGAGAAAGGAACAGAAGGACCTCAGAAAGAGGGGCAGAAAGGGGATTCACAGCCTTTGCTGTGCACCATGCCACAAATTTGTTCCACCTGCAGGCGTATACCACCTTAGTGGAGGCACGCCTGGCTACCAGAATCACATCACAAACTTCGGGAGGCAAGTCGAAAGGAATCAACTGCCGCCGCTCAATCTCCACGCAAGCAGGTGTAGACTGGACAGGTTCGGGTGGAGGACCGTCCCCTGCTGCTGCGACAGAAGATCCTCCCGAAGAGGCAGACGGATCGGGGGATCCACGCTCATACTGAGTAGCTCGGGATACCAAACTCTTCGAGCCCAGTCCGGAGCCACAAGAATGACTTGGGCCCGGTCGTGCCGAATCTTCTTCAACACTCTGGGTAGAAGTGGTATAGGCGGAAAGGCGTACAATAGACCGCAACTCCACTCGTGACGAAAAGCGTCGCCGAGCGAGTGCCGCCTTGGAAATTCCAACGCACAGAACTGATGACATTGCGCGTTCTCTTCGGTGGCGAATAGATCTAACCAAGGCTCTCCCCACTGTAGAAAGAGTCCTTGCGCCACCTCAGAGTGAAGACGCCATTCGTGATCCATCATGCACCTGCGGCTGAGTTCGTCCGCCCTGGCGTTCAGGGAACCTGCCAGGTGTTGAACCATCAGGAACATGCCCTGATGTTCCAGCCATGTCCAGAGGCGCAGAGCCTCCTGACAGAGGGTCCACGACCCCACCCCGCCCTGTTTGTTGCAGTACCACATGGCGGTGGTGTTGTCTGTGAACACCTGCACTACCTTCCCTTTGACAGAGGGAAGGAATGCCTTGAGTGCAAGTCGGATCGCCCGGAGCTCCAGAAGGTTGATATGGAGCCGGGACTCCGCCGGAGACCAGAGGCCTCTGATCTCCGCCTCTCCCATGTGACCGCCCCATCCCAGAAGGGACGCGTCCGTCACGACTGTGTGCTCTGGCTGGGGAAGGGAGAGGGATCTGCCCATGACCCATTGCCGGTTCGAGAGCCACCACTGCAACTGTTTTGCAGTCCCCTCCGAGATCTGGACGTGATCGGACAGGTTGCCCTGGTGCTGCGCCCACTGGAACTTCAGGTCCCACTGCAGAGCCCGCATATGCCATCTGGCATGATTGACCAGCAGGATGCAGGAGGCCATGAGGCCCAGCAGCCTCAGGGTCATCCGTACCGAAACCCAGGATAAAGGCTGAAAGATCGGAATCATAGCCTGAATATCCCGGACTCGCCGTTCGGGAGGATAGGCCCGAAACTGCGTCGTTGCCAGAACTGCTCCGATGAAAAGGAGCTGTGGAGAAGGAATCAGATGCGACTTCGGCACATTGATGGAGAACCCCAGCGAGTGCAGGAGTTCGGCCGTAGTCTGGAGGTGGGAGACGACTGCCTAGGACGAGCCCGCCTTCAGCAGCCAGTCGTCGAGGTAGGGGAAGACTGAAACCCCTGCCCGGCGCAGATGAGCTGCGACCACCGCCATCACTTTCGTGAACACCCGAGGGGCACTGGTAAGGCCAAAGGGGAGCACGGTGAACTGAAAATGCTCGAGGCCTACCGTGAACCGTAGGTAACGCCGGTGGGCTGGCAGGACGGGGATGTGGAAATAAGCGTCCTGCAAGTCCAACGCTACCAACCAGTCTCCAGGGTCGAGGGCAGTCAAGACCTGAGCTAGGGTGAGCATCTTGAACTTCTCCTTCTGGAGGAAGCGATTGACGTTCCGGAGGTCCAAGATAGGACGCATGTCCTCCTTGTCCTTTTTGGGCACCAGGAAGTAGTGGGAGTAGCAACCACGTCCTACTTCTGGGGTCGGAACATGCTCGATGGCCCTCTTGGCCAAGAGGGCCGTGACTTCCTTCTGCAGAAGTACCAAGTGATCCCCTGACATGCGGTGGAATTGAGGTGGCATGGCTGGGGGTGGTCTCGAAGGGGAGGGAGTAGCCCTTCGGACAATGTCCAAGACCAACCTGTCCGAGGTGATGGGACGCCAGTGGTGAAGGTGATGGCGGACCCTGCCCTCTACTGGCGTGCTGTGCACCTGAAAGGAGGGACTAGGAGGGCTTGGAGGCCGCGGACGGGTTGGAGGTGGTGGCCTGACCCGCACGCTGGTTGCCCGAACCGCCACGGCGGTATCCACGTCCTCGGCCACGCGAAGACGCCTGCTGCGCGGGCCGGTGGCTGGGCTGCTGACATGACTGGGCGCCCCTTCCGTGGCCACGATAGGGGCGAAAAGCAGAAGTTAGCGGAGGGCGTGTAGCAGAAAGGCCCAGGGACTTGGCAGTAGCCCGTGAGTCCTTAAAGCGCTCCAACGCCTGGTCTGCTTTGGAACCAAAAAGACCGACTCCATCAAAGGGCATGTCCATGAGAGTATTCTGGACATCCCCTGAAAAACCAGTGGTTCTCAGCCAGGCGTGGCGACGCAGCGCCACCGTCGTTGCAATAGACCTGCCCAGCGAGTCGGCGGTATCAAGGCCACATCGTATTGTGTATTTGGCCGCATCCCTTCCTTCCGCAATGGCGCGGGAAAGCAGTGTCTGGACCTCCTCAGAACACTGGGGCAAAACAGTCTCCACCGAATCCCACAAGGAGTGGGTATATCGGCCCAAAAGACAAGCGGTGTTGATGGACCGCAAGCCAGCACTGGAGGAAGAAAAACCCTTCTTCCCAAATTGATCCAGGCGTTTGGATTCCCTATCCGGAGGGGCGGTAGGGAAGGCGGTTTGGGAAGCGGAGGCTTGGACAACCAAGCTCTCAGGAGTGGGGTGGACAGAGAGAAACAGGGGGTCGCCCGGAGCTGGGCGATGGCGTCGGGACACGTTCCTATCCACAGGAGCCCCTGTGTTGGGCTTGGACCAGGCGCCCAAAAGAACGTCAGTAAGTGCATCGTTAAACGGCAGCACAGTCTCCAAGGAGGAGGCCGCCGGCTGAAGCACTTCTGTCAAGAGATTAGTCTTGACCGTCACCGTAGGGAGTCGGAGATGTAAGGCTCCAGCTGCCCTACGCAACACCGTTGCAAAATTGGCTCCCTCCTCCGTAGCCACGGGAGGAGGCAGCATGCCAGTGTCAGGGGAAGTATCTAGACCACTGGCATCCCCTAGGTCCTCTGCCCAGTCCTCATCATACTGACACTGCTGTGCCAGAGGGTCCTCAGACCCCTCCCAGTCCTCCTGGTCCTCCTCCGGTTCAAAATAAGGAGGAGGAGGGACATTTGGGACCCAAGGTCCCATCGGCGCCGGAACCGGCGTCGAGCGACACCGGTCCGGCTCCATGTCCGGAGCCGGAGAGTACATGGGGACGACGCCGCCCGGAGCCCCGGGCTGCGTCAGGAACGGCACCGGAGACATCGGCGCCGGCGGAGGCGTGGTCAGGTCGACCGGCGTCGATGGGGGTTGCGGTACCACCGGAGCCGGGATCGAGGCTGGAGGCACGAGCGACGCCGGGACCGGAGTCGGAGTCGGCGGCGACGCCGGGGCAACCCCATCAGGGCCCGCGGGGCCCGAAGGGGCACCGGAGGGACCTTGAGGCCCGAAGAGGCGGGCCATGGCCGACAGGAATTCCTGTATTTGGGCCGGATCCGCCCCCGAACCCGGGAAGGACGGGTATTGCGGGGGCGACTCCACAGGCATGTCCGGTGCCGCGGGGACGGTGCCGGGAGGGGCCTCAGCCGAGTCGCGAGACCGGTGAGGCGAAGTCCTAGAGCGATGATGCTTTTTGGACTTCTTGTGCTTAGACTTACCGGACGACGAAGACTTGGATCCCGACGACCGGTGAGGACTCCGCGACCGACCCCTCGACCTCTCACGCGACCGGGGCTTGGAATGGCGCGGAGCCGACTGCCGGGCCTCGAGGAGCTTTCGAGACCGCTCTCGCAAAGCTTTCGGGTTGAGGGCCCGGCAGTCGGAACACGACTTCGTGTCGTGGCCTCGGCCGAGGCAGAAGAGACACTCCAGATGCGGGTCTGTGATGACATCATCCGAGCACAGGCGTCGCAACGTTTAAAGCCGGGCATCCCTACGACACCTTGGAGTCGATTCGAAGAAACAGTGAAAAAATTCCCCCAAAAAGGTAGTCAAAAAATGACTAGGGCACTTCTCTTCCCGGATCTGCGCTTGCTGGCGCGGAAAAAGAAGAACTGACGTCAGCGCGCAGGGGCGGCGTCTAAGTACTGCCCGCGACGTCATCCCGGCGATCACGGCGCCGACGACGGACGCGGAGCCGCACGACGCCGCCTACTGACGCGCAAGGGTACTGCTACGCAAAAAATTTCCGGATCCAGCCTGACGCCTGGGGATATTCTAAGGTAAGGAATCTGTCACTAACGTGTCTCTTTCAGATGCAGATTTTTTTGCATGTGGCGTGTCTGTGTCCTGGTGTGTACGTTTTTTGGACTGCGGTGGTGAAGATGCTGTCTGCTATTGTGTTGGAACCGGTGCACTGCACTCCGGAGCTCTGCCTACTGGGGGATGTTAACAGCCTGAAACCCTGCAATAGACGTGTTGTGGCCATCTCCACCTTATTTGCCAAAAGGGCTGTAGCGCAATGCTGGGGAGCTAAGGCAACTCCAACTGTAAAGAAATGGCTCAGGGACTTGCTCTACTGCAGGGACCAGTTGTTGTTATATGAGGAGGAGCTGCCAGAGGCATCTCGCCCTAAGGATTTTTGGGCTCCGCTTACAGCATACTTAATGTCTAACCCTAACCCACTATGAGACTTTGGAAAGGATTGCATACTGTTATATATTGCCTATATCACTGGCTTTTACGGGATAACCTGTTGCCTGCCTCAATTTTGTAGTTTTTCTTAAGCATTGTCTGAGGTTCTCTGTGCTGATGCTACCGCTCCGCATTGTTCAATCTAATGTAAGCATTCATTCTTGCCCAATAATGCTACTGTTACGTATACGCCTGGTCACAAATGCACAAGTCTTTTATATATGTACTAGAACTGTACTCTCGTTCTGCCTGGGGTGGGGGGGTATTTACCGGGGTGTTGTATGATGCTGATGTTCTGTATTGGTTTGCAATTCAATGCTGTTCTTCTATCTGTTAAACTAATAAACAGATTTATATTAAAAAAAAAAATATATATATATATATATATATATATATATATATATATAATAGATAAAGGCTTACATGATATGCATAGTCAAGTTCCTCAATGAACAATTTGAAGCCAGTAACACAATCTAAACAAGGAGCAAATGGAGTGCTCAATTTAAGAAAACTGTCCTGGCATAGTGCAGGTGCCAAGATTTGCAACTGAAAAAACCTTTTACCTCTCTGGGTATAAGCGTCAACCACAGCACTGAATACTGGAGAACTTCGTTGGAGAAACAACCTATCAGTAATGTAGGGTGACAGGAATGAGGACCCTGTTGTAAGACCAAAACGGAATGCAACTATAAGCTAAATGCGCGTTAGATTTAAAAAACGTACTCTACTGCATAGGTGAAAAAGTTACTTACCTTCGGTAACGATATATATGTAAGAAACATTAGTAGTGATAGATTCCTTACCTTAGAATATCCCCAGGCGTCAGACTGGATCCGGAAAGTTTTCGTCAGCAGTAGCCCTGCGCGTCGGTAGGGGCGTCGTGCGGCTCTGCGTCTGTCGTTGGCGTCGTGGTCGCCGAGATGACGTCACGGGCGCTACTTGGACGCCGCCCACGCGCGCTGACGTCAGTTCTGTACACGACTTTCCGTGCCAGGAACGCAGAGCCATGCAAGATACTGACCACTGGTGCATTGAAACTAGGGCCCTGAAAGGGATGACCTTAACCCTAGAAATCAGTTCGCAGAACGGGGAGGATGGGTGGGGCGGTAAGGAATCTATCACTACTAATGTTTCTTACAGATATATCGTTACCGTAGGTAAGTAACTTGTTCATCTGAAAGAAACACATAGTGATAGATTCCTTACCTTAGAATAGATACCCCAGCAATACCAACCCCGGTGGTGGGTCTGCGAACTAAGATCACACCAGAAAGTCACGGAGAACAGACCGGCCAAAGAAGCCGTCTCTCCGGACTTGGCTGTCAAGGCAGTAATGTTTGGTAAACGTGTGCAGCGAGGCCCACGTGGCTGCCTGACATATGTCTTGCAGGGGGACACCACGTCCCAATGCAGTAGTGGAATGAGCACGCAGCCCCACCGGAGGTTCTTTTTTAGCCAAAGAGTAACAGGCTTTGATACACAAGACAACCCAGCGGGAGATGGTTCTCTTATGGACCGCCCGACCTTTCTTTTTGCCAACGTAGTCAACAAAAAGCTGGTCATCCACCCGGAACTGCTGTGTGCGGTTGAGATACAAAGAAAGCGCACGTTTTGGGTCCAGACGGTGGAGCCGCTCTTCCTCTCTGCAAGGATGCGGAAAAAAGGTGGGCAAGGTAATAGTCTGCCCAATGTGAAAGGCTGTAACCACTTTTGGCAAAAAGGAAGGACGGGGCCTGAGCACAACCTTGTCCGGATGGACTGAAAGGAAAGGAGGCTTACAGGAAAGAGCCTGGAGCTCACTCACCAGCCTGGCGGAAGTGATGGCCACCAGGAAGGCAGTCTTTAACGTAAAAAGACGAAGAGGACAGCTGTGAAGTGGCTCAAAGGGAGCGCACATCAAGTACGTCAGAACCAGATTCAAGTCCCACTGAGGCATCACGAAAGGAATAGGAGGAAAAAGGTGAGTAATGCCTTTAAGAAACCTATTTACAACAGGGGACTTGAAAAGAGAGGGCTGATCAGGGAGCCTGAGAAAGGCCGAAATAGCAGAAAGGTAGCCGTTGATAGTGCCCAGAGCAGAGCCCTGCTGGGCCAAAGAAAGAAGGAACAGTAGAACCTCAGAAAGAGGGGCAGAAAGGGGATCCACAGCCTTTGCTGTGCACCATGCCACAAATTTGTTCCACCTGCAGGCGTATACCACTTTAGTAGAGGGACGCCTGGCTGCCAGAATAACGTCACAAACTTCAGGAGGCAAGTCGAAGGAAATAAACTGCCGCCGCTCAATCTCCACGCAAAGAGGTGGAGGCTGGACAGGTTCGGGTGGAGGACCGTCCCCTGCTGCTGCGACAGAAGATCCTCCCGAAGAGGCAGTCTGATCGGGGGATCCATGCTCATACTGAGTAGCTCGGGATACCATACTCTTCGAGCCCAGTCCGGAGCCACAAGAATGACTTGGGCCCAGTCGCGCCTGATCTTCTTCAGCACTCTGGGCAGAAGTGGTATAGGCGGAAAGGCGTACAACAGACCGCAACTTCACTCGCGACGAAAAGCGTCGCCGAGCGAGTGCTTCCTTGGAAATTCCAACGAGCAGAACTGATGAAATTGCGCGTTTTCTTCGGTGGCGAATAGATCTAACCAAGGCTCTCCCCACTGCTGAAAGAGACCTTGCGCCACCTCAGAGTGAAGACGCCATTCGTGATCGAGCATGCACCTGCGGCTGAGTTCGTCCGCCCTGTCCCCCAGATATCAACCATAGAGAGTCAATGTTCCAATTTCCGACAACGAGGGTATCCAGCCTCCATTTTGACTTAAGCTGTGACAAAAATCAACACCCTGCGCAGAGAGGATTTGCTCTTAACTAAACCCAAGCTATCTCAAAACCGCATGGTCTTTGTCTCTAAATATTCCACCAGATCGTTGGCAATCAAAAAAAAATCATAAAATCAAGATGGGAGCTCTTGAGAACTGAACCTGATTTCAATGGGCTATTTGAACAAGAACCTTTGTTTGCTCACACGAGGAGCCGAAATATCAAAGAGATGTTAACCCATGCCATACCAGCTACCAAAAACACAGAAACTGGCATGCGCAAATGTCACAACTGCGTCAACTGCAACAACGTGATGCTAGGGAACATAATCAATCATCCGCATTCTGGAAAACAGATTCATCTCAGACACTCAGGAGATTGCAACTCCTCATACATCATTTACTGTATAAAATGCCCTTGTGGTTTATTATATGTAGGTAAAACTGAGCGAAAAATAAAAATTAGAATTACAGAACACAAGAGCACAATTCGACCAAAAAGTATGAAATCGAACTTAGTTACACATTGGTTAGAAAACCATCACACCATTGCACAATTGAGATTCACGATCCTTGAAGTGTGGCAGTTTAAACCCGGTATAGACAATACTTAACTGCTTTCCCAACATGAAGTGTGGTGGATTAAGTCACTTCAGACTATGACACCCGCAGGTTTAAATGACAAAATTGATATGTCTTGTTTCTTATGATTCTATTGCTCGCTACTCATGTTTACAACCTGCATACACTGTTTTCACAATTCTTGTAAGGGTTGTCGGAGACCTGGCAACTTTTCACGTCTTGTTATAGTATGTACAATGGGCTTCACCCATGGCAATTCAACTATACTCTTTCCCGCACTATGTTCTTCACTATTGGGATTCTTTTCCTGATTCTAAGGCTTCACTGACTTTTCTATGTTGTTTATTCTCTTTTTTTCATTTTTTTTGCTTTGTTTTCTGGTTTTTGGGCGTTTCGCTTTTTCTGTGCACAGTTCAACACTCGTACCATGCATTTACTGTGCCCGACATAATGTGTAACAGGTGGCAGTTATAGGACTCGGGTAGCGTGTAATTGCATTGTGCTACTTGAGTCTAGCACCGGGTTCCTTGTTTCACCAATAACATTTTAGAATACAGATCCGGTACCTTCTGTATGCTCATTATAGTTTATTATCTACTGTTCAGACAGGTGCTCTTCATTTCTAGCCTTGTGTATTATATATCGGACTTTTGCAGCACTCTAGGTATTGGTTTCCTAGTGGATATGCCGCTTTAGCATTTTCAAAGATGGCGACCGTTTTAACAGTACCCTGAGCCTGGTTGATCTAGTGCGGGGAGTCCGTTGTTCACATCGATGATGGTGTTGCACTTTAAAAACAGGTTTTCCGGCTCCCGTCTGTTCGTTGAGTTCGGGTATACGAGATTTGATGTGAACAGGCGTTTTTGAGGATATTGGTGAGTCCGCGTTATGCGCTAGCTTATTCTATTGTATTTCAGTCAGATTGACACATTGTGCTCATGAGGGGTCTCATGCTCTTTTCAGTTCTCACTCAATTGGAGGAGACTGTTACGGAGGTGCATTGGCGTTTTGATTCACTTTGGCTCATTTTCCGACCAGCTCAGACTGACTACACACGCTTTCAGGTAACTGGTTGACTTATGCAGTAGAGTTCGTTTTTAAATCTAACGCGCATTTAGCTTATAGTTGCATTCCGTTTTGGTCTTACAACAGGGTCCTCATTCCTGTCACCTTACATTGCTGATAAGTTGTTTCTCCAACGAAGGTCTTCAGTATTCAGTGCTGTGGTTGACGCGTATACCCAGAGAGATGAAAGGTTTTTTCAGTTAGAAATCTTGACACCTGCACTATGCCATGACAGTTTTTTTTAAATTGGGCACTCCATTTGCTCCTTGTTTAGATTGTGTTACTGGCTTCAAATTGTTCATTGAGGAACTTGACTATGCATATCATGTAAGTCTTTAGCTATTATATTTTTGACTACACTAGGTGGTTCACTACAGTGAGGGGTAGCAACGCTCTGTTTTTAAATGGGGGGCACCTATTTTTTCTGTTGTTCTTACTATTCACTTGTTCTATGGTGGTATATACACTTAACTTTCTATTCTTGGGCACTTATCGGGTTCGCTATTGTCTATACCGGTGTGCACTTTCTTGTTGCCATGCGTAAGCGCATTAGGAGGTTTATCATTTCTTACTCGCTCTTCCTGTACGTTGCATATTTGCAGATCTGTATGTTCTCGTTTATATCAGTCCTTATGGTATGTTTGCATTTTTTACAGTGGCCCCTGAAGAAGGGATGCTTGAAATCCCGAAATGCATTAGGCATATCTTCTAAAGAAGACTTCATACTTATGTTGACTTGAACATAACCGTCATGTTCCTATGTTTTGGTTTTTGTAAATTACAATTACGGTCAAAACCATTTAAAACATTTGCAAAATAAGCCAAATAAAGGCTTGAATTTAAGTGTATAATACACAGATTATTTGCGTTTTAACTTTGTTGTGATAACTCATTGTTTATTGTGTGTTCTCTACAATGATTATGTGAAAAATTGTATTTCACCCTGTGCATCCAGCATTCGAGTGAACAGTCACTTGCATATTGGCCCATCAACAGGAGCCCACGTAGCAGGCTTAGCCCAAGCACGTAATAAAAGGTCATACAGGGCCTCACTGTAGGGGAGCACAGACTCTACCCCGTTTGTCCCTGATGAAGTACTTCTATCAAGGGGTCAGTGGTCACCTCCAGAGAGGGGAGCTGCAAGTCCAGGACCACAGCTGTCCTCTTCAGCACCTCAGCGAGGGAGGAACTCACCTCTGTAGCAAGGCTAGGAGTGGAAAGAAGGTTCGTAACTGGTGAGGACTCAAGACCACTAGCCTCACCCAGCTCGGTCAGCCAACTATCCTCTAGAGGAGGCTAGACAGTGTTGTTTGTTTCGTACATATGGCGACAGAGCTATCTAGATCACATAAACAATGGCAGCCTGACCAAGATTTCAACCCAGGGCAAGGATGCCTTTTGTTATATATAAACATCCATTTCCGGGTGTTGGCAGAGGAGCACTTTGCTGTCATTTGCAATGTCTTTACATGCTGATGCTTTGGCCCAACAGCCTGCTGATATCTCTACGAGGGGTGTCTAACTTGTGGCTACGACGGATACCTACATTCCTTCCCTTCAGGCAATAGGGGTAGGATCATCCAGTACGGCGATTCCTGGCAGAACACATACACATGTCCTACACACTTAGGTTAGGGGACGCATAGTAGGAGTACGCCAGATTTCTATATTGTTTTATGTGCTTGCATATATACATTGTTTTAACGCGACAGTGGAACTTTTCATTCTGATCACTGTCCTAATACTTCTAATTCATTGCAGCACATATATTTTATACAAGAATCCAGTTGGTTTAATAAATATTGAAAACGTACCACTATGTATTTCTTGTATATTTCTCTGAGAGAAGGAGAGCACGAGTGACTGAGCAAAGGGTTCTAGATCTGTTACCACGATTCCTGGAGGATAAGGTTGCCATAACCATTCGCTACCTGTCTAGGTGTAGGAGTGCTTATGGTAGCACTGCGAGCTAGTTGGCCTATAGGACGACATATCCTGAGGTGGTGCATGGAATCAGTCTGGCACCATCCCGACTGTTATGCTGTCCACAAACTAGCAGTTCCTACCATAGGGTGGAAACTACATGACAGAAGGAGGTGGGAATGTGTCCGAGCCGGATAATAGTACCGGTACTGCACCAGACGTCAACACGCGTCGGCGCAGCATCCAAAATAGTGATTAGCACAGCGTCGAGCTGCACCGCCAATGTCGCTGTCTGTGTCGGCAGACCTGGCTCCAGCGTTAGGTAGGAACCCTGGAAGGGCTGTGCACCGGAGCCGACACAGATTCGACTACGGATCCAGAGGGCCTAAAGGACGGCAAGTGCGACCCTGACAGCGAGCAATCTATGAGGACACCTGCCACTTTCTTGGGGCTCGAAGGCGCACCAGAGGGAGGTGGCAGTCCAAAGATGGCATGGAGGGAATTATAGTACTCCCACATATGGCTCAGAGGCGCCCCGGCTCAAGGGAAATCAGGGAGGACAAGGATGGACTCTTGCTCCAATTCTGAAGTCGGAGATGCCGTGACTTCAACATTTTGCGTATGGATGACTAACCCTGCAACGTGGAGGGCGATGGATGCCCACGGGAATGGCTTCTGGAGCAGCCTCTCGAGTGCTCCGGGGACTTTGAACGAGACATGACGATGACACGGGGCCTCTGCCAGTTGTGCAGCCAAGATCTTCATTCGCTGTTCCTGCAATGCCTTCTGGCGAAGGCAGGAGTCGCAATCCTCAGAGTCGTGGTGCTCCCCAAGGCACCACATACAAATAGTATGAGGGTCCGTGGCCGGCATTTGCCTTCCACAGGACTCACAAGGTTTGAACCCCCAAGACATGAGAAAAAAGAAAGGGACTCACCGTTCCTTCAACAAAAAATTGTTGAAACAGGCAAAAAAATGGCATGAGGAACCGCTCCGGATCTGCATTGGAAGCGTGGAAAAGAAGAAACTGACATCAGGTGACGGTGGGTGCTTATATGGACTCCATCTACGTTACAGCCAGCGGACAACGTTGCTACGATGCCCTCTACTGATGCGCAGAGATACTGCTGAAAACATTTTCCAGATCCAGTCTGGTGCTTGGGACGAATTCAAAGGTAAGGAATCTGCTGCTAGAAGTCTCTATCAGATTTTTATGTTTATTGAGAACAGCAGCAGATCTGATTCTTGGCGAATGTGCGGAGGAAAGGAATTCCAGGCTTTCGGAGCCATCGCTGCAAAGCTGTGCCATCCTGCTCTGCTATTCCTAAATCTGGGCATGCTTAAAAGGTTAGAGTGATCTGCCCTCAAATTGCTTGATGGCATGAATCTTTATTTTGTCAGCCACAAAATGTGGTGCAAAGTTCTACATAGTTGTAATGGCAATGCAGCAAGTTTTGAGTCAGTGTAGTTTTCAGAGTAATGGGATGGCATATGTTCGCCTACATTTTGGCTGTAACATTAGTTCTTTGGAAATTAATAAAATGAGAAGTAGATGAGTGAATAAAACCTAGTGTTTGGATTTATATGAAAAGGAAATTCTCTTGCATGCTGCATTAATGACAATGTAAATTGTGAAGGTGTAGCAAAGAAACAAAATAAAAAAAATAAAAAATCATGTTGCGTAGTAATGGCATTAACAGGGAAAATGGTGCAATAATCCTGGAGCATGGAAAGCATGAGGCCTAATTTTTCCCTTTCTTCTCTCATGTCAATTAGGAATTGTTCTTTACTGGGTTCATTGTTTTGGCACTCTTATGAGGCACTGACATGCCACCTTGGTGCTACTTGGGAACACACAAAACAATACAGGTAGTTCACATGGGGTATTCAAATCAAGGGGGGGTAGAAGTACAAGTGTAGAATTTCACTATTTTTCTATGTCTCATAATACTCTCAATCAAAAGGAGTGAATTCTGTCGATCTGGGAGGATCCGGGTGTTGTCAATGTTCTCCTGAAACCCTCAACCAAACTTTGCCATTAGTGGCGTATATGAATCACAACTGTGGTATTGTCGTTGGCGGCGTCATCAATGGGTTTCGCACCTAGGCACTCGCTTCCCTAGATGAGTACTGCCTCCGCTCAAGGGAAAGTACTGTTGGGGTCCGTCTGATAGTGTCTAAAATTACTTCCTGTATCTTCAAGGAATTGAAATTCTCTTTTTAATCAAATTTTTATGTATGTAAGTCATATTGCAAATGGTTTTAAGTAACTGTGCAATAAAATAAAATTCATTCATTCATTCTTCAAGGACTACTTTAATATGAGTGGAAGATGCAGGGGTAAGATTAAAATAAAAGGTGATGTTCTAGTATGTGTTAATTAACCGTAACATCATACAGACATGGTCAACATGTTTCGGCCTTTGATGCCCTATTGGGTCTGTGCCTTCGTCAGGAACTTATACCAATTTCGCGGGTCCCACTGTAGCAATCGTAAAGACTATAAGAACCAAGCGGAAAATCTAATGGAAAAACTCAAGGCAAAAAAATATCCAACACAAATACTGAAAAAGTGTAACAAACGTGCAAGAAACCAAAACAGAGAGAGCCTCCTGAAAGCAACAAGTAACCCCCAAGATATGAACACTATGATCTGTGTCACAATTTACTGCACAGCAACAAATCAGGTAAAAAAGGCAGTCAAAAAACACTGGAACATCATCAATTCGGTGACCTGGACTGGTCGCTACCAAGATTTGCTAACAAACGAGGAAAGAACTTACAGGATTACCTAGTACACACAAGACCACAACAACATCTGCAAAAAAGAGAAACGATATCCAGTATCTGGGGCCTACAGCCGATCACGGGACACTTTCCATGCGGATGTTGCTCAGTATGCCATCTCACCAAAAAGGTCAAAACCATCAATCTAATAAGTGACATGGATTGGACAATAAGAACACATACCAACTGAAATACAAGCCACATCATTTATATGATCACATGTTCATGTCAGCTCAGATACATTGGGATGACATGTAGAAAAGCAAAGGTACGCATAGGGGAACACCGCAGCAACATACGATGTGGTAGAACAGCCGCACAAATGAGTACTCACTTTTTGGAACAAATACACTGAGAACGAGCTGGAGTGGATCATCCTGGAAACACTTGAAAGAGTGGACGCAAACACAGAAAAAATTCTCTTTGAAAAAGAACAAAGATGGGTGTACCCTCTGGGAACTTCCACCAGAGGGCTGAACGATAACATTCCCTGGCTAGCACTGAATAGCTGACTTGACCCACATGACTGGGACATTAAACAAAATGAATCATGTTGCCTCCCGAAAAATCGGTGAGAATACAACATAAATGACCTAATGGATAATAACTGATAAATAACGGCGGTAACACCTTTTTAAGACGGACAGCTTTACTAATAGTGAAGTTATGACGAACTACAAAGAACTAGAATAAATGATAGTGACAGCTCAAATTAATTAGTAAGATAATGACACAGAATATCTACTAAACATACTGTTTATGGCCGACAGTTCTACTAATGACTAATTACGTTCGTATTCAGCAGTCATATCCTTTAATCATAATTACGACTCATTGATTTCATTGTCAATATCTCGTAAATTAATATCATTATGAGCAAATAAGAAATAACATCTATGTCAATGAATTCGAATGATAGGTTGACTTTGACACTATCACTCTCGTTTTGTTAAAAATTAAAAACATTCTGTCTTGTTTCCAAAACAATCAGACCTTCTGGCGATACACCGGTAAACACTTCCGGTGTCTAGGCACAGCGAAACCGAACATAAAAAGGATCCTACGTACACTGACCCGTCTCCAGCCAGGACAGACGAGGACCACGTAGATGAAAGCACCGGGGGCCCTCATACCGGCAAGTAAGTTTATCGGAGGAATGTTTTCACCCGACTAGCGCGCAGCGATAGCAAAGACTTAAAAAAGCACGCTAGTATCTTCCTCAACAGGGTCAACTAAGTTGATCCTTTACTAACTTAAAAGAACGCAGTATTCAAAGGGACATTGTGCTAAACATCACGCACCGCTATAAAGACACCCTGAAAAACCAACCAAATAAGGTTATTTTTCTTTTTTTATTGCTTAATATTTTATTTAATTTCGACATGAGCCCTTGAAGGTATAGTCTCAATCTAAAAAAACGAAAAAAATCATACATGATCTTTACTTTGATAAAAAATTAATATCGAGCTATATGATGAACAGGTTTGCACATTCTCAAAAGCATTTTTTCAGTTTATTGTTCAACTTCTAATGGGTTTCCCTAGGTGGCCATAAAAGAGCACCCCGCCTTGCCTGATTCCTATGAAGCACGTAAAATCAGAGCACAAGGTAGGCTGCTTCTTTTATTACTATTATAACATTCGCTTCATTTCTTGTTTTATTTCCGAACTATCTGCTAAATCACACAAATTGTTGGCTTGTTTTACTTAAAATTCACTCACTCAGACAACGAGTCGCGTTGTATTGAAGAGATAATAACTAATTATATAAATAATATGACAATACTGTTGAAGATTAAAATTGGGCTAAAAACAAATAGTTTAAGAAGAATTGGGCGCAACAGAAGGGCGTGCTCATATAAATTCTAAAATTTCCCTTTCTTCCCCTCAAAAAGTTATAGGCTCAAAGAAGCCAAGAATATTTTTTTGATTAACACATTTCGGACTGAAGACATGCGAGTAAATGACTTACGAGTCTAAACAGAAGACCGAGAACTATGGTTTACAAACAACAATGGGACCCGTGAAATTGGTATAAGGTCCTGACGAAGGGACAGACCCAACAGGGCATCAAAGGCCGATACATGTTGACCACTCCTGTATGATGTTACGGTTAATTAACACATACTAGAACATCACCTTTCTTTTAATCTTAATCTTCCACCCATATAACAGTAGTCCTTGAAGATACCGGAAGTAATTTTTAGACACTATCAGGCAGACCCCACAAGTACTTTCCCTCGAGCAGAGTCAGTAATCACCTAGAGAAGCGAGTACCTAGGTGTGAAACCCAATGATGAAGCCGCCCAACGACAATACCACAGTGGTGATTAATATATGCCACTAATGGCAAAGTTTGGATGAGGGTTTCGGGAGAACATTGACAACACCCGGGACCTCCCAGATCGACAGAATTCACTCCCTTTTGATTTGATTCACATGGGGTAGACAGGCGAAAGTAGGTCAAGTCAACATGTGTATCCAGTATTAGTTTGTTGCTCCGCCTGTCAACTAAAGAGTTCTAAGGAATTACAGACTAATGAGTACTGTCTTCAAATATTTGTAGGTCTCGCCCAACAGCGCGCATTCGCTCTTGCTGCTAGGGTTATTCTACTAAGCAAAGGTCCTGGAGCCCGCCAATCACTTACCATTTGCTAGCTTGTCATTCTTTTGAGCTGCCTCTTAATTGGCTACCATATGCCTCACATCACTTCCTTTTATTTCTCTGAAGCATGGACCAAGTACCAATTTATTTGATTTGATTAGTGCCCTTCCGCTAACCATCATTTTCACTTCCATGCTACACCATTGGGGTGCTTTTAACTTCCATCCTACGGGAGTGGTTGTTGTTGCCTTAATTTATTTTGGAATTCTGCACTTCCTTTTACCGCACCAAACAAATGGCGCAGAATAGTAAAGCACTCCATGTGACTGCGTGTGCTTGTAAGCTGCGCCTCTTCTCTGCGCATACAAAGTATGTGTTGGTTTAAAGCACACACTAGTCTGAAACAGGACTCTCAGTCTATCCAGACAAGCTGTCCAGTCACATGCTTCAGAAAAGGCTGCCACTAAGCAACAAACCTTCTGGACACATTTGTGCCTTTTCAAACACAAAGTATGTGACTTTAAAGTGCCTCAATTTTTGAGCACTGCTCCAGTTAATCTATTTCTCCTTAAAACCTGTGCCGAAGACCTCAGATGTATTCCGCCGAAAAACTCTCAGGCGCCCTATATTCATATGCACTTAGGTGCAAGAGATGTAGCCCAGCGGCCACAGCTATACTCCACTCCAACCTACCCCCCACTCTACTCCACTTCAATCTACACAACTCTAATACAATCTACCCAACTCCACTACATGCTACTCCACTACCCTACTACACTCCAGGCTACCCCACTCCAAGCTACCCCACTCCACTACAATCCACCCCAGTCTACCCCACTCCAGTCTACCCCACTCCAGTCTACCCCACTCCAGTCTACCCCACTCCAGTCTACCCCACTCCAGTCTACCCCACTCCAGTCTACCCCACTCCACTCCAATCCACCCCACTTGACCCCAATCTAACCGACTCTATTCCAGAAAGGGGAGAAGTGTGGCACAGCAGCCAGGGTGGCTGACTCCGGAGAGTGGGGCTCACAGTTCGATCGCCGGCGGCAGCTCAGCCCAGCATCATGCGAGACTGGGCAATAGTTCACTTAATCTCCCCGACGGCCCATAGCACCTTGAAACCTTTAAGGGGTGATATATTTGTGCTTTACAAACCGGAATTAATATTATTACCCCAATCTACCCCACTACACTCCAACCTACCCCCTCCAACACAATCTACCCCAAAACACTCCAATCTACCCCACTCCAATCTAACCAACTACAATACGATATAACCCACTCAAATCTCCACTCTACCCTACTACACTCCAATGTACCTCACTCCACTGCAAACTACCCCAATCTACGCCAACCCACCACAATCTATCCCAGCCAACTCTACCTCACCCCACACAACTCCAACCTAACCCACTCTCCACCACCCCGAGCCCACCCTAATCTATCCCATCTCAATCAACTCCACTCCACTACAAACAACCCCAACCTATCCCACTTTACCCCACTCCACTGCAATCTACCACATTCTACCCCACTCCCCTCCACACTACCCACGTCCACTACAATCTATCTCACTCCCCTCCACTCAACCCTATTCCACTACAGTCATCCCGATTCCGCTACAATCTACCCGATTCCATTACAATCTATCCCACTCCATCACAATGTACCTCTCAACTTCAGTCAACCCCAATCTACCCGAATCCACTCCAAACTACCCCCCCTGCACCTCAATCTACCCCACTCCACCTGAATCACCACCACTCCACCCCAATCACCACCACTCCACCCCAATCACCACCACTCCACCCCAATCACCACCACTCCACCCCAATCACCACCACTCCACCCCAATCACCACCACTCCACCCCAATCACCACCACTCCACCCCAATCTACCCCACTGCACTAAAATCAAACCCACCCACCCCAATATACCCCACTCCATTCCAACCCAATTTACCCCACTCAACTTCAATCTATCCCAATCTACTCCAATCTACCCTACTCCAAATCTACCCCAAATACCCCACTACACTCCAATGTATCCCAATGCACCCCACTCCAATATACCCCAACCCACTCCGCCTGATCTCAACGTACACCAGCACTTTACCCCACCACAAACTACCCTACTCTAATCCAATCCACACCACTCTAGCCCAATCTACCTCACTCTACTCCAATCCAATCTACCTCACTTTAATCTACCCTACTCCACTGCAATTTACCCCATTCTACCCCACCCAACTCAAATCTACCCCACCCCAATCTACCCCACTCCACACAAAATCTACCCCAAACTACTCTACCCCAATCTACCCCACTCCAATTCAATCTACCCCACTCCACCCCATCCCAATAACGTTTAGCCAAGCTAAAGAGCAGCCACACCAGTGCACCACATGGCTAAAACACTTTGCCTATAGCATAGGCGGGACCTATTGGCTTTGACAATGTTTGTTATATACAGGCCCTTTTATGGCACTGAATCTTTGTTTCCTCACCAGACGAATCAAGCATATCTAGCTAGTCGGTTGCAACGTTCAGCCGTGCCAAAGCGCTCTACTTTCATCGCAATGAAACGGGCATTGAGCCTAAAACCTTAAGTTATGTAACAGTTGTTCTCTGGACCTAAGAGCAATCATTAACATTCTTCATTTCTGAAAGGCTAAAAAACCTCAAAGCGTGGCTCATTACCTTTTAAGTTAATAGATTCCAATCTAAATTTACATGTGGGCGGCAGACTATCTGATGTGTTTTTGAGCACAACATAGCACCTAATATTAACTGGCAGGAAGCGCCATAAAAGGGGAATAATTGCCATTGAATTTGAGATGATTAAAAAAATTAAATACTTTTCTCCTACCTAAAAGGAGCCGCCATTCTTTATTTGGGAGCGAAAGTGAGGCCTAATAAAATGAGATGTGTACTGGTACTTTTTAAAGCAAATTACAAAAAAAAAATCCAGTTTTGTTTCTAACTGCATAACACTTTCCAACGGTATTAGAGCACCATATTACATTACACAAAGTCAGGTTCGCTTTTTTGGTGTGTGTTTTTGGTATGGGGAAATTAAGTGATCTACCCAGGATGTTGAGCCAACAGGAACCTTGTTCTCCAGTTCCAAAGCCGGAAGCTCTATTCTTTAGGCCACATCTCCTCAATACAAACTGGATCATGTGGAAATTATCAGTCTACATTTTCTCTTAATGTAAACCATGCATTTAGTTAGTAGTTTTAAATACAAATATTTCGAAGCAAGTTGCTTATTAACATACCTCACGAACTTTTTCAACCGCTGAAGTAAAAATGTAAGAAATGACAATCCATTCGTGAACAGAAGGCACGTTCTTCATTTTCACGAGAACCACAAATGTGTAAAGCATCAGAAATCCCAGGTATGCCAACTAGAGAAGAGGGGACAAAGAAAGGTTATGACTTGCTTCATATTAGAACTAAACCCAAAGTTTCAGTGCAAATACAGTTTAAAAGCTTAAGAAATCGAATGCTCCCAATACTATTATCTGACTTTCGGCACACATTATAGGTAATGCTTAGTAACCTGTAGCTTGTTGGACTGCTAAAATACTTAACAGTGATGATAATTTCTCAATAAAAGGACTTGTAAACAAAATAATGACAAGGTTTGCTAAACGCTCTTCCCTTGCCTGCAAACGAACCTGCGAGCAACAGCCTCGGGCGGGACTACGTCTCCCAGACAGCAAGGAGGAGGAGGCGGGGCCAAGGTGCCGGCCGTGCTTTAAAGCGCTAGAGCTGTCCTGCAGAGCCCGGAAGGGGCTGGGCCCGGCCACCCCCAGACACAGCTAACAGCCCCAATTCCAGAGATTGACAACTTCTTGGGACATACTACCCCACAAATACAAAATCTAAAAGGGTTACCTGCCCAAAACAGCCCACTAGGAGAGGGAAAGCTTTGGTCTCTGGGTCTCCCAGATCACTAACTTTACAATTGGATAAATCCTCTCAGTGTAGCGACCTGCTTTCACAGCTCCAAGCTGTAAATAAGGGTTACTACAAGGTGCCATCACAGATCATCCCTAAACTACTGGAAAGTTGCGCAGACAGATTCAGGGATATAATAAGGGCAGAGCCAGCCCCCTTAGTGGTTCGCCTCGACATGTTGGACACCAAAATATAGGCCTTAAAAGTCCCTCCCCTACAGCCGTAGGTAATAGATATCCTTCCATCACATTCGCCGATGCACCAAAACTGTGATGTAGCCGCAAGATAGGTCTGCTATACCCTCAAAAGTGCCCAGTGTAACCGAAACCAAAACTGACCAGGGTCCTGAGGGGAAATCAGGGGGAAAGCCCAAGGTGCCACCAGGACACAACTGATAGATGGTAGGGAAAGTCTTAATCCACCTATTCACCTAGGTAGAGCTTCGTTAAAGTACCCCCAACTGCCACCAGAATGCACGCCCTACCGGATTGTTCTCAGGGATGTTCCAGAAATGGTACCTGGTGTAAATGAGGATTACCAGGCACTGAAAAATAAGACTGTCCACTGGTTAAATATGAATGCGAGATGGTCACACGATCTCGCCCAGTAAGTTATATCTAGAAGAGCTCCTTGGCTAGGCATACATCCCAGAGACTGCCTTGGAGATTGTGTACTATTAAAGTTTAAGACCCTGTCACTTGAGGAACTGCTCCTACGACTATTAAACCTGATGTCTCTTTCCTCAGCCAGAATTAAAGCATTACCACTAGGGTACTTCTATAGACCAACTTCTGCCCTTTCTTCCAATAGGGATGTACTCTAATCGGATAACTTTACCAACAACCCTGGCCAAATACTAATATAGCTACTAAAAATTCTTTTGAACCCCTTTCATTTTTGGATGCTTGGGATTGACTGTGTTCGAACCAGGCAATCAGGGGCACTGCAATTCCATCAAATGGTGGAGCTCAGAATCAGGATGATCTTGGAAGTGCCACCATCTTAAAACTAGCCTGCCGCAAAGGGGGAGCTTTACCTTGCAGTGGACCATTGTTTCCTGGTGAACAAGGTTCTATCCAAAACAGAGATGTCAACAGAGTGAGTCTGGTACCATAGCAAGAGCTAATTTGGAACCAATAACAGGGTTAAACTAAGATCCCCCAACTTCGTTGTCTCCAACCAATGTATTTCAAACCCAGGTAGAATTAGTTGTAGAACTATCTCCCAATGGCCATAACCACACATCTATTGATAGAATTAAAATCCTCTAGTGGAACATTACTGGTATCAAGCCTAAAGAATCTGCACCTGATTGGAAGGAATATATAGCCCAATGTGACATATGTCTATTACAAGAGACTTGGGCACTTGAACCTCTGCATAAACCTGGCTACATTACCTATTTTGCTAAAGCTTTACCATCTGTTCGTGGCAGGGTATGGGGGGTGTCTTATAATCTGGGTTAAAATAGACCTAAACCTATAAATTGAAACTTTAAACACTGACCCCCAAGATCGAATTGCAGGAGGGAATTGCATGTATTTTTTCAATGTTTATTGTAGCCCCACAAGTAGGAGTGTATTATCACCTACCCTAACCATCTTGCAACATTTTGAACCTATATACGGCTATGATTTGATAGGGGAGGACAAGGATGAAAGTTGCGGCATGGCTTTTCCTTAGCCCCGGACCCCATGTCCTAAGTTCAGTGGCTGCAAATCAAGTTGTCTGTTTTACAACAGTAAACGGGCTGAGGGCTGTAATGGCAGGTCCGAATCTAACAAGCAGGGAGCACCAACAATTAGGAAGGTCCACATAAAATCCAAAATTGATTACATCGTGATCAAGGCTATGTGGGACAAAATGGAGGATTTCAAAGTGGACAGAAGAGAGGACAGCGACCATTACCCCCCTATGTCTTTACCTATTGGGCTGCCATACTAATACCCGCTACACCATTACGGCACCCAAAATTATGCCAATAACGAGGAACAATTGTAGGTCCAAGTGGGCTTCAATAGTGGAGAACGTGGAGACCATGACTGAAATATACCATCTATTTGTGAAGGTCTTGTCACCGGGTATTTGCTTTGGAAACTTCAGAGGTCTCCATCTCTAATTTCCACTTAAAACTAGTAGCATCACAAGAACCAATCTTGACCTAACCATTAATAAAGAAACCTGCTATCAAGATGCATAATTCAAACAGTAACATTTGGTACACAAAGGATTGTAGATTGACCAAAAAGGCGTTAATAAATCTTTAAAAAGCATATTCCCTCAATCTCCTCACTGTCCCCTTACAATCTGGAAGTATACACAGCTTCAAAGAAGGTCACCTATACATAGCCTTTGTTGACCTCAAAGCAGCCTTTGACTTGGTCCCCAAGAGATTTTTATGGGAGTTACTTAAAAACATGGGGGTTCCAAATGCTCTCTTTGGCCAATTAAAAAGGCTTCACCAAGATACTTGCACACAAGTGTGGTGGGGATTCCAGGGGCAATTAACTGAACGGATTCCAATTCAAAGAGGGGTAAGATAAGTGTGGGTGTTGGCCTCCACCCCTTTTTCTTTATTTGTCAATGATGTTATCAAGGTTCTCTGCCAAGGAAATATAGATGACCCAAAACTAGGAGATAGCGTGCCTGAATTTTTATTTTCAGATGACACCTTCCTTATCTCCCAGACCTCAATGGGCCTGCAGAAATTGCTGGAAAACTTCAATACTTTTTGCGGGGATAGGGGTCTGAATATTAACGTCTCAAAAACCAAATTTATAGCTGTTAAACCCCATAGATCGTTTAGAAATTCTCTATTCCTGGGTAATGAAAAACTGGAGAAAGTCTTCAGATTCGAAAACCTAAGCATTAATATGATTGCAAGGCCTCCTGGCCCCCCCAATATCCAGAAGAGAAAGGCAGTGCCTCAATACCAGGCCATAACAATGTATAATAAATTCCAGAGGTCAACCTCTAGGGCCCTACTCCTGGCTACAGAGCAATATAAATTAAAGGTTCAATCAGCTGCCTTATATGGTGCTGAAATATGGGGCCATGTAAATGCAGACCCACTTACCCTAAGTAAAAACAAATGTGACCGTCTACGTCTCCATCATTTCAAGAGCACTCCCCTTATTCCAATGTTTTTAGATGTGGCACTCAGACAGGTGCGAGAAATTGCACGCCTAGGGTCACTTGCATTTTGGGTGAGGATCTGGACCACAGAAAACTCAAGCCATTTCGAAATGCTGTAAAGGAATTGCTGTTTATCGACAAATCATTGAGTTTCTGTGGTTCAGGCTTGTCCAATCCTGGTTCGCAAAATTTGGACTTGGCTCTTTTTGGACGGATCCAGCATCGCTGACTTTTGCCTCAAAGAAGCAGCTAAAAACTTGTTACTGAGAGTATATTCAGGCTAATCTCCTGTATACCTCTAGTTATGGGGGACTAAAACAAATTCCTCCTTTTTAAAGACTCCCCTTTAAACGCACAAGTTACTTACCTTCGGTAACGATATATCTGTAAGAAACATTAGTAGTGATAGATTCCTTACCTTAGAATATCCCCAGGCGTCAGACTGGATCCGGAACGTTTTCGTCAGCAGTACCCCTCCGCGTCGGTAGGGGCGTTGTGCGACTCCGCGTCCGCCGTGGTCGCCGAGATGACGTAGCGGGCGCTACTTGGACGCCGCCCATGCGCGCTGACGTCAGTTCTGTACACGACTTTCCGCGCCAGGAACACAGAGCCATGCAAGATACTGACCACTGGTGCATTGAAACTAGGGCCCTGAAAGGGATGACCTTAACCCTAGAAATCAGTTCGCAGAACGGGGAGGATGGGTGGGGCGGTAAGGAATCTATCACTACTAATGTTTCTCACAGATATAGCGTTACCGAAGGTAAGTAACTTGTGCATCTGAAAGAAACACATAGTGATAGATTCCTTACCTTAGAATAGATACCCCAGCAATACCAACCCCGGTGGTGGGTCTGCGAACAAAGATCACACCAGAAAGTCACGGAGAACAGAACGGCCAAAGAAGCCGTCTCTCCGGACTTGGCTGTCCAGGCAGTAATGGGCCTCGCTGCACACGTTTGGTAAACGTGTGCAGCGAGGCCCACGTGGCTGCCTGACATATGTCTTGCAGGGGGACACCACGTCTCAATGCAGTAGTGGCTGCAGTAGCTCCGGTGGAATGAGCACGCAGCCCCACCGGAGGTTCTTTTTTAGCCAAGGAGTAACAGGCTTTGATACACAAGACAACCCAGCGGGAGATGGTTCTCTTATGGACCGCCCGACCTTTCTTGGTGCCAACGTAGCCAACAAAAAGCTGGTCATCCACCCGGAACTGCTGTGTGCGGTTAAGATAAAAAGAAAGTGCACGTTTTGGGTCCAGACGGTGGAGCCGCTCTTCCTCTCTGGAAGGATGCAGAGACGGAAAAAAGGTGGGCAAGGTAATAGTCTGCCCAATGTGAAAGGCCGTAACCACTTTTGGCAAAAAGGAAGGACAGGGCCCGAGCACAACCTTGTCCGGATGGACTGAAAGGAAAGGAGGCTTACAGGAAAGAGCCTGGAGCTCACTCACCCGCCTGGCGGAAGTGAAGGCCACCAGGAAGGCCGTCTTTAACGTCAAAAGACGAAGAGGACAGTTGTGAAGTGGTTCAAAGGGAGCGCACATCAAGTACGTCAGAACCAGATTCAAGTCCCACTGAGGCATCACGAAAGGAATAGGAGGAAAAAGGTGTTTAATGACTTTAAGAAACCTATTTACAAAAGGGGACTTGAAAACAGAGGGCTGATCAGGGAGCCTAAGAAAGGCCGAAATAGCAGAAAGGTAGCCCTTGATAGTGCCCAGAGCAGAGCCCTGCTGGGCCAAAGAAAGAAGGAACAGTAGAACCTCAGAAAGAGGGGCAGAGAGGGGATCCACAGCCTTTGCTGTGCACCATGCCACAAATTTGTTCCACCTGCAGGCGTATACCACTTTAGTAGAGGGACGCCTGGCTGCCAGAATAACGTCACAAACTTCAGGAGGCAAGTCGATGGGAATCAACTGCCGCCGCTCAATCTCCACGCAAAGAGGTGGAGGCTGGACAGGTTCGGGTGGAGGACCGTCCCCTGCTGCTGCGACAGAAGATCCTCCCGAAGAGGCAGTCGGATCGGGGGATCGATGCTCATACTGAGTAGCTCGGGATACCATACTCTTCGAGCCGAGTCCGGAGCCACAAGAATGACTTGGGCCCGGTCGCGCCTGATCTTCAGCACTCTGGGAAGAAGTGGTATAGGCGGAAAGGCGTACAACAGACCACAACTCCACTCGCGACGAAAAGCGTCGCAGAGCGAGTGCCGCCTTGGAAATTCCAACGCGCAGAACTGATGACATTGCGCGTTCTCATCGGTGGCGAATAGATCCAACCAAGGCTCTCCCCACTGCTGAAAGAGACCTTGCGCCACCTCCGAGTGAAGACGCCATTCGTGATCGAGCATGCACTTGCGGCTGAGTTCGTCAGCCCTGGCGTTCACAGAACCTGCCAGGTGTTGAACCACCAGAGACATGCCCTGATGTTCCAGCCATGTCCAGAGACGCAGAGCCTCTTGACATAGGGTCCACGACCCCACCCCGCCTTGTTTGTTGCAGTACCACATGGCGGTGGTGTTGTCCGTGAACACCTGCACTACTCTCCCCTTGACAGAGGGAAGGAATGCTTTCAGTGCAAGCCTGATCGCCCGCAGCTCCAAAAGGTTGATATGGAGCCGGGACTCCGCCGGAGACCAGAGGCCTCTGATCTCCGCGTCTCCCATGTGGCCTCCCCATCCCAGGAGGGACGCATCCGTCACCACTGTGAACTCCGGTTGGGGAAGGGAGAGGGATCTGCCGTCGACCCAATGCCGGTTCGTGAGCCACCACTGCAATTGGTGTGGTGCCCTCCGAGATCTGGACGTGATCGGACAGGTTTCCCTGATGCTGCGCCCACTGGAACTTCAGGTCCCACTGCAGAGCCCGCATACGCCACCTGGCATGATTGACCAGCAGGATGCAGGAGGCCATGAGGCCCAGCAGCCTCAGAGTCACTCCGACCGAAACCCAGGACAAGGGCTGAAAGATGGGAATCATAGCCCGAATGTCCCGGACTCGCTGTTCGGGAGGATAGACCCGAAACTGCGCCGTGTCCAGAACCGCTCCGATAAAGAGGAGCTTCTGGGAGGGAATCAGGTGCGACTTCGGCACATTGATGGAGAACCCCAGCAAGTGCAGGAGGTCGGCCGTAGTCTGGAGGTGGGAGACGACTGTCTGGGGCGAGCCCGCCTTCAACAACCAGTCGTCGAGATAGGGGGAAGACTGAGACCCCTGATCTGCGCAGATGAGCTGCGACCACCGCCATCACCTTGGTGAACACCCGAGGGGCGCTGGTAAGGCCAAAGGGGAGCACGGGGAACTGAAAGTGCTCGTGGCCTACCATGAACCGCAGGTAACGCCTGTGGGCTGGCAGGACGGGGATGTGGAAATAGGCATCCTGCAAGTCCAGCGCCACCATCCAGTCTTGTGGGTCGAGAGCAGACAAGACCTGAGCTAGAGTGAGCATCTTGAACTTCTCTTTGCGGAGGAAGCGATTGACGTTCCGGAGGTCCAAGATAGGACGCATGTCCTCCTTGTCCTTTTTGGGCACCAGGAAGTAGTGGGAGTAGCAACCACGTCCTACTTCTGGGGTCGGAACATGCTCGATGGCCCCCTTGGCCAAGAGGGCCGCAACTTCCTGCTGAAGAAGCACCAAGTGATCCCCCAACATGCGGTGGTATTGAGGAGGCATGGCTGGGGGGTAGTCCCGAAGGGGAGGGAGTAGCCCCTCCAGACTATCTCTAAAACCCACCTGTCCGAAGTGATGGTGCGCCAGTGGGGGAGGTGATGGCGGAGCCTGCCGCCCACTGGCGTTTGATGGGCCTGAAAGTTCGGACTAGGAAGGTTTGGAGGCAGAGGTGGCGGGGGTGGTGGTGGTGGTCTGACCCGCCCGCTGTCCCCTTTGTCCGCCACGGCGGAAACCGCGGCCGCGCTGGGATGACTGTTGCGCTGGCCTGTGGCTCTGTTGCGAACGCTGCGGGCACCCCTTCCTGTGCCACGAAAGGAGCGAAAAGCAGAAGGCAGAGGAGGGCGGACTGCTGAGAGTCCCACGGACTTGGCCGTAGCCCGTGAGTCCTTGAACCGCTCCAGCGCGCTGTCCGCCTTGTCGCCGAAGAGGCGACGGCCATCGAAGGGCATGTCCATAAGGGTGTTTTGGACATCCCCTGAAAATCCAGTGGTCCTCAACCAGGCGTGGCGGCGAACTGCCACCGTCGTTGCAATGGATCTGCCGAGTGAGTCGGCGGTGTCTAGACCACAACGGATCATGAACTTGGCTGCGTCTCTCCCCTCTGCAACCTCCTCCGGACACTGAGACAGCACGTTCGCCACCGTATCCCACAGGCAGTGGGAATAACGGCCCAAGAGGCATGCGGTGTTCACGGACCGCAGCGCAGAGCTGGTGGAAGAGAAAATCTTCCTCCCAAACTGATCCAGCTTCTTGGATTCTCTATCCGGTGGTGCGGAAGGGAAGGCGGATGGGGAAGCAGAGGCTTGGACAACCAAGCTCTCGGGGGTGGGGTGTTGGGAGAGGAAAATGGGGTCACCCGGAGCCGGGCGATGGCGTCGGGCCACGTTCCTATCCACAGGAGCCCCTGTGGTGGGCCTGGACCAAGTGCCCAAAAGAACGTCCGAAAGGGCTTCATTAAAGGGCAGCAGCGGCTCCGCAGAAGTAGCTGCTGGCTGAAGCACCTCTGTCAGGAGGTTAGTCCTGACGGCCACAGTAGGGAGCTGGAGATGTGGGGCCTCCGCCGCCCTACGCAACACCTCTGCGTAACTGGCTCCCTCCTCCGTAGCCACGGTTGGAGGACACAGCATGCCAAGGTCTGGTGAGGTATCCAGACCACTGGCGTCCCCCAAGTCCTCAGCCCAGTCCTGTTCAGACTCGCAGGCTGCAGCGAGAGGGTCGTCCGACCCCTCCCAGTCCTCCCCTTGCTCCTCAGGCTGTTCAACAGGCCGAAAATAAGGAGCAGGGACATGGGGATAGAAATTCCTAAACGGCGTCGAGAACGGCATCGAACGACGCCGGACCGACGCCGCGTCCACCTCGGGGCTGAATCTGAGGTCGACGTCGTCCCGAGGAGCGAGCGGCGTCAGTATCGGTGCCGGTGGGGTCGACGTCGGTGGAGGTGTAACTAGGTCAACCGGCGTCGACCGGGATCCAGGCCTGGATCCAAGGGTGTCCTGCAGCGCCGGGGCCGGAGCCTCCGGCGATGAAATGCGAGGACACCCATGCGGGACCACGGGGCCCGAAGGCACACTGGCGGGACCCGACGGCCCAAAGAGGCGAGCCATGGCCGACAGGAAGTCCTGTATCTGGGCCGGAGTCGCCGACGACCCCGGGAAGGGCGGGTAGTCGGGCGGCAACTCCATGGACTCCGCCCTAGCCGCGGGGGTGGCACCACCCATACCCTCAGTCGCACGACCGGCGAGGGGAAATCGGAGAACGATGACGCTTCTTCGACTTCTTGTGCTTCGTCTTACCTGACCCCGAGTGCGAAGACTTCGATCCCGACGATCGCCGATGGTGACTCCGCGCACGGTCCCTCGACCTCCCTCTGGACCGGGACCTATCACGGCACGGAGCCGACTGCCGGGCTTCGAGCAGCTTTCGGGACCGCTCCCGCAAAGACTTCGGAGCCATGGACCGGCAGTCGGGGCACGACTTGGGGTCGTGGTCGCGCCCCAGGCAGAAGAGACACACGCGGTGCGGGTCCGTCACCGACATCATCATCCGATGACAGTCCTCGCAGGATTTAAAACCGGGCATCCCTAACTGCACCAGGAGTCGATATCGACTCGAAAAAGGGTGAGAAAAAGATCTCAAAAACTTAGTAAAAAAAGACTAGGGGTACCGCTCTCTCTGGATCTGCGCTTGCTGGCGCGGAAAAAGAAAGAACTGATGTCAGCGCGCGTGGGCGGCATCCAAGTAGTGCCCGCGACGTCATCTCGGCGACCACGACGCCAACGACGGACGCGGAGTCGCACGACGCCCCTACCGACGCGCAGGGGTACTGCTGACGAAAACTTTCCGGATCCAGTCTGACGCCTGGGGATATTCTAAGGTAAGGAATCTATCACTATGTGTTTCTTTCAGATAAAGTTTTTTAGACACCCCCTTGCAGCAACTGGCAAAAACCTGGTACTTGAAGTGTTGCTATGATACACCTAAAATTGGGAACTTCACATCAACGTGGAACGCTGCCAGAAGCGACGATCATACTGATCTCTGCACACTGTGCTCTCTGTCAGCTAAGGAAAACTTAAGCCACGTCCTTTTTTTTGCCCTGCATTAACAATCCCAGAGGCACATGGATTTGTCCATTATGTAACTAACTAGTCATTAGGAGGCATGCCGAGGCTCTAAGGATACTGAAAGGGGATACCTCTGTACACACTGCAGCCGTTCTAAGTAAATATCTATTCTCAGTAGGGCTAAGAAGGAGAGGTAAAGGCCAGAAAATGAAGGGTGGCAGAGGAGCACGGTTGGAAACAACGCTGGGTTTTGCTAGTACTGTTGTCTCCTCTACCATGACTAGTATCGGATATTGACTTAGCTAGCCATCTAGGAACTATGTCTGCCCCAAGTTACTATCACTTACATATTTTTAACTGAAATTAAATTAAATGTTTGATATTTTTATATGCCTTCAACTAGTCTGCAGGTATGTGTTAACTGAATAGCAGGCTTGATCGATGTAGCAAAGTAGTGAAGGTAGCAATTGTTTTTATGTTCGAGTCTTGTATGATTGATTTTACAATATATGTAGATCGAATTAAAACCCCACCAGTACTTGATAGAGGGAGACTGAATGGATAGTAAAAGTGTTATTGTTACATGCACACCACACTTTGTCGATAGAATTTCATTTTAACGTAGTATTTAGTGTTGGATTTTTTATAGAATGAAATGTTTTATTGTACGTATGTTTTATGGAATGAAATTTTCGAAATAAGCATTTACTAAATAATGTATACAACTAAAGCCATTAACAAGAAAAGTTAACACGACGGCGAGTAATCACAACCGTGGCCTGACCTGGAGCACCAAAGGCCCACTACCCACTCTGTGAGGAACTGCTCTTCTTCAATTACAAATCCTTGCAATCGCCCCTTTACTTTCCAACCCACCAAGCCAGAAATGAGGCAAGTCTACTGGAGGCAGCCAGTTAGCTCATATTATAGAATTACATCTATTGCTTTAGGTGCCTGTTTAGCTACACTCTGGGGCAAATGCCTGATTAAAGCTACCACTTCTTTGCACACTAAAAAAAGTGCTCACACCATGTTTACAACTGGAAAAACCTATTGCTTGTGAACGTATCCTGAAGCATGACTCGTACACATTCCGCCCTCCCTTATAATGACATAGTAAGAGGAAGAACAACACTATGACCTTTTCATTCCATGAGAAAGTATCTTACTAGAGCCAGGCTGAGACTTCCCAAGCAGTGTTAAATGCATGATTAGAAAGTATCCCTAAACATCTTTCCAAAAACTCATTTATAAAATGCGTAGGTAATTTCAGCTTTCGCTCCACACGCTTACTTCTAAACGCATTAAAAGTATTATGAACTGCCATTTTCCTGAAAAAATGAGAGAATAAATGTGGCTGTAAGGAGAGGCCGGCAATGGACTGTTTCAAACCACTGTGTGTTTTACTACGCACACCAGGAGTCGAAGACTCAAAACGGTGTCAACAAAAGTCGCCCAAAAAGTTAGTCAAAAAGTGACTGGAGGTACCACTCTCTCCGGATCTGCGCTGGCTGGCGCAGAAAAAGAAAGAACTGACGTCAGCACGTGAGGGCGGCGTCTAAGTAGCTACCGCGATGTCATCCCGAAGACCACGACGCCAACGACGAACGCGAAGCCGACCAACGCCACCTTTTGACGCGCAGGGGTACTGCTGACAAAAAATTCTCCGGATCCAGTCTGACGCCTGGGGGTAATTCTAAAGTACGGAATCTAACTAATTGTCTCTTTCAGATAACATTATTTGAATATTTTTTTACACGTGAGCTAGGGAGACTATTGCCCAAGGCTGCCATACATTTTCCAAACATATACTGAAGAGTCTATTGCAATAAACATTTATGGGCATGACTAGGTCTGCTAATTTTTTTGGTACCGAAACTAAGCCGGATCACGATACTGGATAAAATGCAACCAGAGTTTTGTAAATGGAAAATATGAATGTTAAAAACAATCAACCTCAACGTCTTTGGATGTAAACGTCAAACTGTTTTGATCGCCAGAAAATGGAACACTACCACCATCGTTCAAAGCCAAAATGCTCTCTGCTAGGAACAGGGGGCATTTGAAAGATGGACCTACGGGGAACAGAGATGTCTTATGACATCACCCTTAAACTACAGTTACAGAAATCATCAATTGACAACAGTCAAAAGGCCAACTGAGTCACTTAAATGATTCCCAACTGATAAAGTCATATTGACCAGGTATTTATTTGGAGGTGTGGAGGGAAAAAGTAAAAGAACATTTAACGCAATTCTTACAAAAAAAGAGTATTAAAAGGTGAAAAACTAGCGAAGGATAGGTGATCTAAGGAGAGAAAGCAAGTAAGGTGGATTGCGTAAAGCGATGCAGGGCAGGGCAGGGGTCTCCAATCTTTAATGGTGGGAGCTACTACTGATCAATAAAAAAACATCATGAGCTACGGCATAATCTGTTGATTAGATAACACAAAAAGTGTGAGACACTTGAACAGTGCCCCTAGAGCATCCAGCCCTGATGCATTGAGCACACATTATAAGTGACAAAATAGCTGTTGGGGAAAGGTTTTTCTATGTGGACACCAGGAACCAGTTTTGTCTCTTTAGTCTTCTTTACGAATCATCTGTGAAAGATGTCTTACTGATGTTTGTGGCCTCTGTCATACAAAACATGGGATGGCAACCCTCATTATGAGAGCAAGGGCCCGAAAGACTTCCAATATTTCGCTAAATGCCCTAAAGTCAACTGGTTAATGTCCAGAAACTGGCCCTGCCTAATACCTAAATGCAACTTCATAGCGCTCTACAAGTAAACATATCTTTGCCTCCAACCTCTTACCCATAAGTATACCTCTGAGGTAGAGCTGAAACAAACTAATGGATAAAGAGATTGCTTTAGGAAGTCAAGTACTTTTAAGTAAACAATAAAAGCTGAAAAAGGAGATTATTAATGAAAGAAAGAATAAGAAAGTAAGAAAGATAAAGAAAGTGGAGCAAAACAAGGAAAGAAAAAGAACACAAGGGAGAAGAAAAGCGCTGAAAAAGAAAATAGAATCAGAAAGGAAGGGAAAAGGGAAGGAGGCTGTGAGGATGGAAAAGAAGGGAAAAGGGAAGGAGAGGAAGAAAAGATGGAAGGTGAAGAAGAAATGAAAAAAGAGGAAGGAAGGAGGAACAAAGGAGATAAAGGGTCAAAGGAAGGACCAAAGTATGAAAGAAAGCAAAGAAGGAACAAAGGAAACAAGATGAAAAGGCATGGAAAAAATAAGAAAAGGAAAGCAGCAGCAAAGAGAAGAAACAGAAAAAAGGAGTAAAGTAGAAAAGGAAAGAAGGAACAAAGAAGAAAAAGAGGAAAAGGAATGAACGAAAAAGATGAAGCGGCAGAAAGAAAAGAAGCAACAAAGATGAGACAAACAAGGAAAGGAGAGGAAGACAGAAGGAACAGAATGAATGCGAAGAAAGTAAAAGATTAAGTATGACAGCAAGCGAGAAAGATAAAAACAGAAAAGAGGGAAAGAAAGAGTAAAATGAAAGAAAGAGCACAAATAAAGAAAGATTTAGGAGTAGTCCAACTCTACTCCAAATATTTTACTGCTATCGACTTTTAGGAAATAAACCTCTGACTGAGACTGGTCATCGTGAATGCTATATGTTTTTCAAGGTGAGGGTTTTTAAAAAGTGTGCTCTGATTTGTGGTATGTTTTAAGTGCTTATTTAAGGCTGCTTATCAGCAACACTTTTTATTTAAGAGGAGGACAAGCTTCATATTACGCCTTTCCCAGGGTGCATAAAATGGAGTGAGAGGTGGAGAGCTATTCCAAAACACGGTGCGAGCTGCTAGTAGCTTGCGATCGACCTACAGGAGATGTTTCTAGGTGAAGGAGCAAATAAACCTCCTAGCAAAATAAGCCATAAAAATACCACTCTAAGCGAAAGGGAGGTAGGAAGGAGAAGATGTTAAGAGAGTAGTACAGAATAGCAACAGAGAAATCGAGGAGGATTTGAAGGGATATAACTTAAAAATAAAAACAAGAGGAAAAGGGGTGATAGTATAAGGTGGGCAAATTATCATATAAAGGTGGGACACCAAACAAAAGTGGGTTCAGGGATTTCCCCTCAAAATAGAAAACTATCACAAGTATCTACCTGATCCATGCCAACATCTGCCATGGTAATCCATTTTCAACAAGTAAAATAAGCGGAAGACTGAACGTATCAACCAGTTGCACGCCATTCAGGAGAGATATTTAGAAAATTAATTTGTAACAAATTTGTTAGCACAGTATTCCTCAATTCTGATTTTACTGTTTTTTTTAGCAACTTACAGAGGGTGAGGAGTTCTACTTATTTTCACTTCCACCTGGATCCAACTAAATGCATCCCATAAAAGGACCTCAACACTCCTTTTGTTCCCTCCAGGCTTGGTTTTCTACTCCTGATCTGACTACAGTTTTGTTAATCCCGTTTCCATCTAGAGGTTGGTACTACCATTTAGCTTTTGACTTTACTAAAGCTCTTGGGTTTTCATACTCAATCTGGACCCTGTGCAGTCTACAAAGAGCTACACGCCATACCTTGGACCCACACGAACAAATCTCAGCACTTCCAGAAGATCGTCGACAGCCAGACTTGACAGGATCACTGTCTACCAGTGCTCACATGGTGGGAACTGTGGGTATGTTTCAGTGGTTTGGCATGGTCGTTATTGCTCTAGCTGTAGCCACGAGTCCCACTGAGTCCAGTTTTCCAGTAATAAGCTCAAATCAGTATTTTTTACTTTAATCAACCTGTGTGGAGATGCTTGCAGCTTAAGGAGGTAACTATCTACCAGTGGGTGACTAAAATGAACCCCTATTTGGACTTCAACTGACTCAATCCCTAGATAGCCGGTACGGGGCAAAATGTTCAAATGCCACAGTCAAATTACAGAAAACAGTGAACTGCAAAATCTTATGTATCTCCTGACTGAGGCACATCAATGTGCTAAAAATGACCGTTATATTGGTTTAGGTCCGTGTCTGTCAGTGTCCCTCAGTCTTGGATGGAATGGGAATATATGCAAACTATAATGTTGACATTTATGCTGCGAGGGGTGAGCAAAAGGTCCTGAGGACACGGAGGCAAATGGGAGGGACTTCAGTGTCCATATATCCAAAGATTTTAGGTTTATAGCTGAACAGATAACAAGGGAGTTGAAAAAATAATGATTACCTGTGGACTGGGTTACAGTGGAAGAATCCTGTGGGACCTGGCAAAGTTGGGGACGCAACACAGACCTCGTAATTCATACACAGCAACCATAGATAAGATTGTAGAATAAAAATAGAGTAGCAGTTTGAGGCAAACTTTCACCTTTCTATTCCTTACTCTCATTGCAAATTTACAATTATATCACTGCTCATTCCTCAACTGCACTGAATTACCTCTGATCTCCTCAGAACCATCCCTGCCAGGTAACTTTACACGCACAATATCACCCTTCCTCATCTTGCTTACCCCCGCACATTTATTGGCATCATAACAAGGCTGGCTTTTCCTTTGATTCTCCTGCACCACAACATTACACGTTTATCTTCCACAGACCTACTTCTACCTTAATCTTGTGTCGTGCAGCTAGGCTGGCTTCACCAAATCTTGCTGTTCTCTTGCCCTTCACCCTGCAAAGCCATAAACAGTGTCATACACATGACACTAAGGTATATTCCGATAGGCCACAACATGGACCCAAGTACATTAGACAGTGTCACACCCCTGGCCACAAGCAACTTCTCTATTCGAACTAATTTCTCTGGGTTGACATAAGCTGAACCAGTTATGTTTTATACTGTGCTCAGCCAAAACGTTAGCATTTGCCTGCAGGTAAACTGAACTCTATTGTCTGACACTATCTTTTCAGGGAAATCCTTTGTTGAAAACAAATCAGTCAGAAATGGGGTCACAGTCTTGCTACCTTCGACCTGCATCCCAGGCAAGAGCACACCTCCCTCATATCAAGAAGACCACAAGTGGAGGACACGCCTTCTCACACCTCGCAGCCAAGATGTGATGGTAATGTAATGAGATTTCTAAAGTGCACGGCTACTCAAAAGAGTTTCCTAGTGCTAAACGGTACAGTCAGAGAGAGACAAGAAGAAGACATCTACTGCGTAAAGAGCCATGTCTTGAGCCTTTACTTATATAGTGCTTCATCATTGAACTGTCGCAAATCCAAAGGGAGATTGTTCCAACCCACTGGGTCCAAAAAAGAAAAAGAATGCCCGGCAGTTTTGGGCAGGCGAACTCTTGGAATCCCAGTCAGATGGTTATTTGAGGACCGTAAAACTCTTACATGGTTATAGTAGCCAATCCTGGCAGATAAGTAATCTGGTCCAGAATGATGGAGTACTTTGTGCATTAGCAGAGAGGACTTGAAAAGAATCAGTTTTTCTACGGGTAGCCAGTGCAAATTGCGCAGACGCATAGTAATATGCTCTCGCCTTGGAAGGCCAAGAGCCAGCCTAGCTGCAGCACTTTGAACAGTCTGAAGTCTTCTCAGCAGACATTTTGGCAGGCCAGCATACAGTGCATTGGCATAGTCTAACCTGGATAGAACCAAAGCCAATACATCCTAGCCGGAACTGAGAGGAAATGCAGAATGTTTTTGCCATACATAAAATGCCAAAGCAGAGGCCTACGACCGAGATAATTTGGTGGTGAAAAGACATTTTATTATCAAATTTGATACCCAAGTATTTTTACAGAATCTACTTGGGTATCTGGTGCAGAAAATCCTATAGGCCAGTGGATATCCAAATCAAGAACGAAATTGTGTCAGAAACTGAACACCTCTGTCTTTTCGGTGTTCCATTTCAGATGGTTAAAGATCATCTACCGAAAGACTGCTGAGAGACATGGTTGAATGCCATCCTGTTCAATGGACATCCCTTTACAGAAGGCAAAGAAAATGTGATATCACTCACCTAAGAAATTAACCTGGCCCCAAAAAATTCCACCACCTTAGCCAGGGGGGACGTATAGATATTAAACATTGTGGGGCTGAGCGCTGAACCATGAGGAACTCTGAGACCCCTTCAGCTACCAGAAGTGTAAGGGGGTAGCCAAACTTCTTGACTCCTATATGAAGGAAAGTAGGATATTTCTGGCATAGATACCCCCACTTTTTGCCTGGTGTCAGTGTGTTTTGAATGTAGTTCACTCACATCCTGCTAACCAGAAGCCCAGTGGCAGTGCTCTCTCCTATAAATTCTCTGGTATTTTGTACGCCCCATAAATGGCATACTGGGGTACTATTATAAGTCCCTAGTATATGGTACTGATGTAACTAGGGAATTGGCACATCATGGGTCTCCTATGGGCTGCAGCATGTATTATGCCACCCAGAGGAGCCCATACAAACTGCGTCTGCAGAGCTGCCACTGCTGTCTGCGTGGATATAAGGCTTCCCTTATATCCAGATCACTGCACTGTTAACCTATAAGGCACCCCTAAGGTAGGCCCTTCAGTCCAAAGGCAGGGTGCATGGTTCAAAGTGTGTGGGTACCCCTGCACGAGCTAAGGGGGTGTGGGTTCTCCTCACGAAAGATCTTCAAGATCCAAGAAGCCCCAGCCTCCAGCACTGCACAGCTCCAAGAACGTCAACATGCCAACAACCTCTAAATGTGGGCCTTTATCTCCTGTGTGCTGATGAGGCTTCCTTGTGACTCCCTGTGCTAGCTGCCTTAGGGTCCTCGGGGGCAAAGGGGGGCTCCATCAAATCCTCCTGGCTCTCATGCCTGCTGAGGGCCGGCCCTTACTTAACCTTGATGGGTTAGTCCCACAGACCTTGCTGATTTGCAACACAGCATCTTCTCCCTTGAACTGTTTGCGTTTGCCAAGGCTTGTTGCTGTTCCTGCCTGCCACTGACTTTCCTGCACTCGTCGACCGGCGTGGGACAGCTCGTGGACAGTTCCTGTGCTCCTGCATCGTCGCCTGGTCTCCACAGCTGCTGCTTCAACCTCACCGTGCTACAGCAAGAACCTCCTACAAGGGCTGGTACTGTTCTCTCCTGTGCCTCCTGGTCTCCTCCGGGTGGTTTGAACTCTGTCCCCTCTGCTTTCAGGTTCTTCTCGTCTGGATTCCACGTCCTTGTTCCACTCGCCTGGTCCATGAGATGCTGTAGCTGCTGATCTTCCACGAACCTCCATTGGCGTCTACGGGTGTTGCCGAATTCACTTCACCCCTATGCACCTGGGCTCCCTGCTGTAGGTATCCGGATTCCTGGGGTATCCACGGGTGGAGTGGCTGTCCAACCTTCCTTGATCCAAGTGGTTCCTTCGAGATCCTTTGGGAAGGGTCCTAGAACTGTAGAATTCCAACCACAACTTACCCTGTGTTATCCTACAGACGTTTGACCCGGTGTAACCACTCTGCACCCAGGCGCCTTGGAGTCCCTGGATACTCACCTTGGGTGGTTCCCTGTTTCCCCTGGTGTCCTCCATCAATGGGTACTAGTCCCGTTTTGGTACTTACCTCACATCCCACTATTTTAGTATATGCTTTGGCCCCCCCGGTTGGGCACTATGTGTTTTCCTATGCTGCTTACCTATAGTTTAAGTATTTCTTGTGTGTAGTTGATAACTTCAGGTAGGAGATATACAAGGTTATTGTCTTGTGTGTGCTAATACATACAAAGTATTTTATTACACACCTGGTGTGGTTCTTTCTTGTGGGAAAAGCTTACTGACTGACTATAGTGATGAATGCACTTGCTTTACACCCCTAATGAATAAGCCTTAGCTGCTCTCCACAGCTCCCCTTGAGAGCTCTGGTTTTCAGGGACCTAACCACTATCACTAAGGGTTGTCTGGACTCAGTGCCTCACCATAGGTGGACACTATATACTGAGCCAGCCCCCTACACTAGCCTCAAGAAAGGACTTCAACCACTTCCAGGCATTGTCCCTAATGCCGATCTCCTGAAAGCGTGCTAGCAGCCTGGCATGTGGAACCGTGTCAAATGCTGTTGACAGGTCCAATAATACCAAGACTGCCCTACCGCCGGCATCAATGGCGCTTTTAATCAGTTCAGAGACCTCCAACAAGGCAGTCTCAGTACTGTACCTTGGCTTAAAGCCTGATTGGCTAGGATGAAGTAACCTGTTGGTCTCTAAATAGTTGGAGAGCCGACGGTTGACAAATTTTTAAAAATTTAAAGGACAAGTTACTTACCTTCGGTAAAGATTTATTTGGTACAGACGGGATCTAGAAGCAGATTCCTCATCTTAGATTCCTCCCCAGGCGCCAGACAAGATCCAGAAATTTTCTCAGCAGTACCTCCGCGCATCGGTAGAGCGCGTCTCTGGAATGTGATGTCAATGGAGTACATATAAGCCCTCCATGACATGCCGATATCCGTCATCTTTTGGGACCATTTCCGCACCAACAACGCAGAGCCGCGTAAAAAAGCAGTCCCAGGAAACAGCATGCCAAAAAGGGAAAAATCTTGTAGCAACAAGTACAGATAGAAGAAAGAACCACAGTAGAATGCAAAAAGGGGATCCAGGAGATACAGGGCTCTTAATTCGCAGAGCAGGGAGGATGAGTGGGTCGATAAGTAATCTGCGACTAGATCCCGTCTCTGCCAGATAAGGAGTTACCAAAGGTAAGTAACCTGTCCATCCGATTGAGACATTTAGCCGCAGATTCCTTATCTCAGAATCAGATACCCAAGCAATATCATCCTTGGAGGAGGGGCTGCGAAGCGACCTCACCAAAGATCCCCAATAGGAAAAGCCGGTCAAGAAGAATCCTCGTGCACCGTCTTCTGACTTGCACAAGTGCACAAAAGCACGGCATGTGGAGCCCCCAATAATGGATACTATGGTGTCAGAAACATATGGAGGAATACCTGTAAACAATATTCAAACACAGAATCCCTTTGGATTTCTCAAACACACACTGTATGTCACACCAATATCACAAGCACTCTGATCACCAACAATGGAGTTGAACACCTAGAAAATGTAATACAAAATATCTTTATTGATAGAATCCATTTAATATAGTTAAAAAATATATGTATATATATTATTATCAATTCTTTTCCTTATTAAAAAAACACATATAAAAAACAATATTGTTAAAAATACATGGGAGAATGCAACAAAAATTAAAATAACGATAACATCGAGTGCGGTGACTCTATTAAGCAAACCAAAGCATAAAGGTTGTCAATATTTCATTTGTAATTGCACATTACATACACACAGGTCTAAATATCCATTAAGTTCCCTATTGTGCAAAACCAGTGATGCTTGGATGCGATTCCAAAAACAAAGCGACGCGTTTCGGTGGTTTGTGAGCTGTTTGGGTTCACTACTTGAACCACTCAGCAAATACATTGATGTCTTTTTAAAACCCTTGGTCAACCAACTTAAATCCTATGTTTGGGATTCCACTCATATTATTAGTCTAGTGGAACATAAACCATTCTGCAAGGAGACTCAATGTCTAGTTACTCTAGACATTGAATCCTTATATACAAATATCCCGCAGCAATCCACTGTGGAGGTGATTCATGATATTTTGGAAAAAACAAACAGAGGGAGCTAGTAAAGAATTTATTGTAAAATGTACCAATATGGTGTTAAAAAACAATATTTTTTTGTTTAAAGATCAACTGTTCCGCCAAAAGAAAGGAAGCAGTATGGGCGCTACCTGCGCTCCGAGTTTAGCGTGTTTGTATGTGGGCGAGTTCGAAAAACATCATATATATAACGAACTCGCACCGATTTATGAAAATATCTGTGAATGGCATCGTTTTATCGATGACATTCTTTATTTGGGATGGCCCTATGAGTACACTAAATGACTTTATTTGGCTAAATCTGGGAGATGATAATCTCAGATTCACTGCCCATTGCAGTAATAACAGTGTTGACTACTTAGATATCACAATTAAAGCAGAGGATGGAAGATTGGAAGTAGAATTGTATACTAAGCCAATGGATAAAAACACACTATTACACTATTCCAGTTTTCATCCGAGATCCCAGAAAGAAAATATACCTTTCAGTCAATTCCTCCGTCTCCGGAGAAATTGAACTGAATTGGGAGACTTTTATAAACATTCAGAAGTATTGAAAGAAAAACTTAAAGATAGAGGCTATCCTAAAAAGTTGATATCCCATTCATTCAAAAGAGCACGGTTTTTTAATAGAGATGCTATGTTTGCAGGTCCAAAAAAACCTGAACAAACATCCAAAATAGTATTTGTGAGTTACTTTTATGAGATTAGTAATAAAATAAAAAATGTGGTTAATAGACATTGGAATATAATTAACGATAATGAAAATGTGTTGTTAGACAAACCATTATTTGCTTACAAACGAAATATCAATCTGCGCAATCAGTTAGTCCATACATATTTGGGAGGAACCAGTGAACAAGCAAAGAACCATAGATAATTCTATAGTAAAAGGCAACTATCAGTGTGGTAGTTGCTCTATATGCCCCCAATGTATAGTGGCTAAAGAATTAAAACATAATGGTAGGACAGTCATAGCCCACACACACAGCAATTGTAGGAGCAAAAATATCATCTACTTACTACGGTGTCCTTGTGGACATGCGTATGTGGGAGAAACAGGGAGAGAATTGAGGATACGCTTATTGGAGCATAAATCTGCGATTAAAACTAAAAAATTAAATGCTCCATTGGTTGCACATTTTTTAGAAATGGGGCATAAAGAGACTGAGTTTGAATGGTATATCTTGGAAAGAGTACTGATGAATAGAAGAGGGGGCAACATTGAAGAAAAAAGAAAAGCGAGAGAACAATGGTACATTTCTATCCTAAATACCATCAGAAATGGATTGAATTCGAGAGAGGAATGGGAAAAATTGATAAGATGATTCTGGGTTCAACTCTCTTATTTTACTTTTCTCGTGTCTATATTTGCATAAACATATGCTTTTCCGGTGTATAATTTTTATATAGAGGTAGCTATCTGAAGAAGAATGGATAATTGGTTGAACAGATAATAGATCTATTTTGAGGGTTCACCTAATGACGATAAAGAAATAGTGTTTTTGGAAGGTTTTGTATTATGGAATATCGTCTTTTTTAGAACATTGAGATAGTATGTTTAGCCTTATCTGAGATGGAGATCGGGTTCGAAGTTGGAATGGAACACATTCTATGGTTGTTAGTATGAGACAGCATGAGGCCAGAGTTTGTAGTGAAGTTGAGAGCCTTTTACGAAGGGTTATAGTTGTTCATGTCTAATACGGCAAGTTTGCGGGCACTGTTATAGATTTATTGATATGAGACTTTATCTACTTCGGCAGCAAAGGTAAAGTGGTTCTTTTACCTTCTACAAGATGGCGGCTTTTAATGTGGCCTTTTTGTCTGCTCTCTATTTCTTACTAATTAGTCACGCACCCGGAAGTTAGCGTGTACCCGAGTCGGAAGGCCGGTTGGTCTCATTCATCATCTACAAGATGGCGGCCTTTTTGTCTGCTTTCTATTTCTTATAAATTAGTCACGCACCCGGAAGTTAGCGTGTATTTAAGTCGGAAGGCCGGTTGGTCTCATTTATTATAGCATTTGGAAGAAGGAAGAAGCAGGAGCACGCAAGGAGACTTTTTAGTCCCGGTAGGTGATTATGGAGGGAAATATCACTTGTAGGAATTATTAGAAGTATGGGCATTGAGCTTTCCTATTGGGGTTAAGTACCTACTCTGCAGTAGTTGAATAGGGGCTCCTTTATCTTTTACAATTTAGAATATAAATGTATGGCGAGTGTTCCTCCAGCTCTACATTTGTTTGGGGGTCATCTGTAGTGGGCCTAAGGATAGTGGTGAGTTAGTGCGTTACAAGAGAATAATTGGGGGATAGTTTGGAACACAAATTGATTATATATTTGATACATAAGAAGTTTGTAGTGTTTTTTAGATAAGCTACAATGTTTTTAAGGGTTAGGATAGGAGTAGTTTTAAATTTGCCACCTGCAACAAATTGCAACAAATTGCGAAAAATTGTCGTTTTCTGAAATAGATATAGCATAAAAAGGACAATACATGTCTTTAATAAGGGAATGTGATAGTTTATTAAAAGTGTGCTGTTAAAGTTTTGATTATTAACATCAGAGGTAATTTGAATATGGGTTTATGCCTCAAATCAAAATCATTGTGGGGTAGCTTAACGAGGTGTAGGAATTAGAGGCAACCTATATCTTACCTTAGTATTGTTTTTTATGCAGGTACCTTCGTTGCGATTGAGGCTTCTAAAAGGTCCTCCTGTCAAAAATTGACGATTTCATTATTGTCAGAAATTCGGCATTTATAAACTTTCGAGCCATAGCTCCAGTGGCCTTACCCAAATGGGCGCATAATCTGGTAATGCACTTATTATATTTATTCTCAAACTACAAAATAACCTGCTGAGTTGAAATGGAGATTAAAAGTGCAGATTTAATAAATCGCTCTCTTTTTTCTATATTATTCGGTGTTTTGTAGGGTCCTAAGGATGGTTTTACCTGCACCTAAGACTTTAGTGGATCTGTGAAGTGTTTGGAAGTATAAGCCTAAACCCTGAATAATCTCGGATTGGTGCTAGAGGTAGAGTTTCAGTTATTTATTAGATAGTGATAAAAAATGAAATTATACTTGAATGTATGCTACTTACAATGGTTTTCTTTTATTTATCTGGTAACATTTTTTTCTTCGATGTATAATGTATCCACAGAACAACCTCTATTATTATTGTTGCGGGACCGTGTGGTTAACGTGGAGGATTATAATTAGAAAAGAAGGAATATAACATTTTCCTCTTCCAATTCCTTGTTTTTTCATTAGTTTAGGTGGGTACGTTTCTTTATAACTAGAATTACCATTAGAGTATGGTAGAAGGGGTGCTGTATGAGTGGAAATGTCCCTTACTCTTTCTTAGAACTAATAACAATCATGCGATTGGTATGATATACTAAAAGTCTTTTTAAAGCTCAGGTTGTGTATTGTGTGGGATGTGTGGTTTTATTAAATTTGAATCACCATGGATTGGACTGAAATTGTAATATATATGTCTTTGTTGTATTTGTTGTATATGTTATATAAATAAGTGAATAATTGTAATATGATATATCATGCATGAATGTTTTTTGGGATAAAATCTAATATGTTGATTTTATGTGAATGTTCCCCTTTTTTAGATTATATTGTTGGGAGACACCAAAACTAATTGCTAGCCTGAAGAAGGTGGTATATTCTGTCAAACCACCGAAACGCGTCGCTTTGTTTTTGGAATCGCATCCAAGCATCACTGGTTTTGCACAATAGGGAACTTAATGGATATTTAGACCTGTGTTTATGTAATGTGCAATTACAAATGAAATATTGACAACCTTTATGCTTTGGTTTGCTTAATAGAGTCACCGCACTCGATTGTTATCGTTATTTTAATTTTTGTTGCATTCTCCCATGTATTTTTAACAATATTGTTTTTTATATGTGTTTTTTTAATAAGGAAAAGAATTGATAATATATATACATATATTTTTTAACTATATTAAATGGATTCTATCAATAAAGATATTTTGTATTACATTTTCTAGGTGTTCAACTCCATTGTTGGTGATCAGAGTGCTTGTGATATTGGTGTGACATACAGTGTGTGTTTGAGAAATCCAAAGGGATTCTGTGTTTGAATATTGTTTGCTTTTGGCGTCCTGTCCCTTTGGTAAGAAGGACCCCTCTCTTTAATTTTGGAATACCTGTAAGGCATACAGACGAAGTACCCTGTAGGATAGGGAAGAAGGCAAAAGTGCAACCGCACAATACCATGAAAACATCCCAAACAGAACTTGAGTAGAAAGCAAGAGAACACCGTGCAGTTACCAGTGCAGAAACCAAACAGGGCCAGAAAATAAGATGCGTCCCAAACAACCAGGGACCACAACTTGTCATCAACATGGTAAGAATGCAAGAAAAGAAAATACCTGTCAGGGCAGGCACACCGCTCCAGATCCCACTCGGAGGTGACGAGTGAAAAGAAGAAGCCAACTGGCACCCCCATATGATGGCTCGCACAGAAAAGAAATGGCCATCCCTGGCCAGACTGAGTACGGGGGGAATAAGAGGGCGGTATAGCAATTAGGGACTAAGATTTCGCTCCACTCCGACTATCCCTAAATGGGGTAAAGTGGAGTCAGCTTGAGAGCCAAACATATATTGACCATCAAAAGGCATGTCCACCAAGGTGGACTGAACAACCTCAGAAAAGCCAGAGTTGCGTAGCCAGGCACGCCGGCGAAGAGCTACCAAAAGTGCCATGACCCGTCTAACAGAATCTGTGGTATCCATGCAATAACAAATCAATGACGGCCATCCTGGATCAGCTGAGTAAGACTGTCCTGAGAATCATCAGGGATGGAGGGGAGAAGGCGCGAGACCGAAACCCACAACACATGAGAAAAACGGCCCAAAACACAGGCCGTATTAAGGGACTGTAAAGCGGAGCAGGTAACAGTAAAGAGATCGACCAAAAGCATCCAGACCATTAGACTCCGCTGATGCTGGGGGAGGTTGTAGCAGCCTGAATCACAAAGCTGTGCAGAGTAGGCTGACGGGAAAGGCAGAGCAGGTCTCCAGGGACAGGATGGTGCCCATGAGCTATAGACCGGTCCACAGAGGCCCTTGATTTTGGGTTTAGCCCAAGTGCTCAACAGAATATCAAAGAGGGTCTTCATTGAAGGGAAGCGCAGGCTCAGTTCTGGCCCTGCTGAAGCATCCCAAATAGGGGATCAATGGCCACTTTCACAAAAGGAAGCTGCAGCACCAGAACTATATCAACTCTCTGCAAAAGCCGAGCTAGCCTCCAAAGTGAGCCGAGAAGGAGAAAACAGGGCAGAGGGTGAGCAAGAATCAAGGCCACTAGCGTCACCAAGGGCAGAAACCCAATGAAACTCTGGAGGAGGCTCAGTCATGTGATCTCTCACATCACCTAAATACCTGGGTGCCGAGGAGAAAATAGCAGTGGGCTCCTCCGAAGGCAGAGGAAGATAGCCCGAAGAGGACTGTTTCACTGACATCGACTGGCATCTAGAGGGCAACACCTTGGCGTCAGGGAGGAGAGAAAGTAGGGGTGATTGGTGCCGGCAGATCCAACACAGGCGTCACAGGTGGGAACCCAAAAGGGCTCTGCACTAGAGCCGAGACAGAGTCGATCACGGACTCGGAGAGCCCCACTGACACAGAGGGAGGTCCCGCCGGTTTGGAGTTAGTCAAGGCCTCAATGACCTCCTTGGGGTCGAGAAGTGCACCAGAAGAAGGCTGAGAACCAAAATTGGCATGAAGGGATAGATAATATTCTCTTATCCGAGCCATAGTTTCCTGGGCGCCAGGAAAACCCGAAAGGCGTGGGACGCAGACACGCTCCAACTCCAAAATCGGAGGAATAGGTGGAGAGTCAGGGACACTGTGTGTACGTGGTTAAGTTGAAGAAGGCCGAGGCGCTTGAGCAGTCATCTGAGGAAGAAGACAGCGACCGATGAGGGGCTGTCGACCACCGCACCACTAACAATGTCATGTGGCGCTCCTGCAATGCCGACGACCGAAGCTGAAGACTCGAGACACTGTTTGGAGCCAGGGTGCGCACCTACACACCAAATTGCAAATAGGATGAGGGGTAGACATCACAGTCCACAGGACCTTGAAGATAACCAGAAAAAAAGCACAATGTTTGTTATGGGAGGCCAAAAATGGCCAGAGGTACTGCTCTCTGGATACACATGGAATAGCGGAAAGGAAGAAACTGACGTCAGAGCATCAGGGGAGGGCTTATATGGACTCTGATGATTTCACATCAGGTGGACGATTCACATGACGCACTCTATCGACGCCCAGAGGTACTGCTGTAAAAACAAATCCAGATCCAGTCTTGCACCTGGGTATAATTCAAAGGTAAGGAACCTGCAGCTAGACGTCTCTATCAGATCTTCAAGTACTGTCTGTGGGCAAGGAGAACTGGAAGATGAAAGTAATTACCCTGGCGGTCCAGAAATGCAAACCAATTTCCTGAGTTCAGGGCCAATAGCACCTTGCTCAGGCACAGCATCTATAATTTGTCCTGCCTGATACACAGATTTGGAAAGTGGAGGACAGGCTTCTGACAATCTCAGGATGAAGTAAAGGGAGTAAAATACTGTCTGTCTCTCTCTCTCTCTCTTCCAGACACATCCACTCTATAGCCCTTTTTACCTAGCAAGGCACGGACCATCTCTAGGATCCCTTCGTGAACAGGTGAGTATGCTTTGAAGGAATGGAGTGGTGTGTAGGGGAGGATAGGATAGGATAGGAAAGAAAAGGCCTAGCACAGGCACATAAGCTGGACGGACCCAGTGGTGGCAAAATAGGAAACCCTCTCTCCATCATGAATTGATGTCATAGGGGGAAGTGGAGGAGAGGCGGACGTGTTTGGAAGTGGAAGAGTTTGCAGAGGAAGGTAGGCACTGTATCTGCTGCTGCGAAGGCCCCTAAATCAACCCCTATCCTGAAAGAAGTCATACAGCAGCTGTGGCTTTTGAATGGCCTGAGTAGCTGCCTTTGTCAAGACTGCACAGTCATAGAATTATCACAGAACCTTTTATACTGTTAGTGGAAATGCCACGAAGGGGAAAACAGCCCCAGGGTGTGACCCATAGCCCTGTTGTTATGGAAGCATTCCAAGGAGGAGTCTGACTTCTCATTGAATATCTCCTTACTGTCAAAGGGCATGTCCATGACAATAGCCTGGATAATCTCCCTAAAATCCAGTGGAACACATCAAATCATTCTGATAGAGCATGACAGCCGTACCCACGGACCAAGCAAAGGTGCTCGCATAGTCAGGACCATACATCAGGGTCTGTTTTGATATATCCCAGCCATCGCACACCATGCCAGAGAATATCTTTTTCATATGGTCTGGGAGGCTGATAACTAAGTTCCACTAGTTTTGATAACGCAGGAAAGCATCAGCCTAAACTCCAGGTGGTAATAGCCATATGGAGGGACAAACAGCTGGAGGTAAATGTTTTGTGACTCAAGGCAGCAAGTCTCTTGGATTCCCCGCCTGGGGCCACTGTGGGAAAGGCACGTACGTTCTGTTTTTCAAAAATATGTTTCAACAATCACACTATCTGATAACGGGTGGGAAGACAAACAGTAAAGATCATCCAGAGTAGGTTTATGGCATCTAGTAATCTGCCTGTGGACTGCTGTGAAAAAGGTTTTCTTCAGTCTACCACAAGGGGTCCAAAACAGCCTCATTAAAGAACAAGTTACTTACCTTTCATAACGTCTTATCTGGTAGAGACTAGCCGGAGATTCCTTACCTTCGAATATTCCCCTGGCTTCAGAATGGATCCAGAAATTTTGAAACGGTACCCCTGCGCACTGGTAGGTGGTGTCGTTCAGCTCCGCATCAGCGGCGTACGGGCCTGAAGTCACGTGCCCAGTGCCTATATAGGCGCACCCAGTGCACTGACGTCAGTTCTATTTTGCGACTTTCCATTCCAGAAGCGCAGAGCCACGAGGAACATAGATGGACTGGTATGCATGTCTATGGCCCTTAGAAGGGTGACCCTTGCTCTATAAGTTTACAGAGCGGGGAGGGTGGGAAGGTTGGTAAGGAATCTGCGGCTAGGTAGTTTCTCTATCAGATAAGTCATTACCGAAGGCACGTAACTAGTTCATCTGATAGAGATTTCTAGCCGCAGATCCCTCACCTTCAAATAGATACCTAAGCAATATCTAACAGGAGGTGGGTCTGCGAAACGGATCTGAGGCCAAAAAGTCCTGCAGGTCTTAACAGGCAACTTGCCCGTCGTGACGGACATAACCGTTTAGGCAATAGTGCTTTGTAAACGTGTGTAGACATGCTCAGGTAACTGCCTGACATATGTTCAGGACAGGGACTCAGCAAGCTAACGAACAAGTTACTTACCTTCGGTAACGATATATCTGTAAGAAACCTAGGTTAGTTATTAGTTATAGATTCCTTACCTTAGAATTACCCTCAGGCGTCAGACTGGATCCGGAAAGTTTTCCGTCAGCAGTACCTCTGAGCGTCGAAAGGTGGCGTTCGTCGGTTCCGCGTACGTGGTTGGCGTTGTGGTCGCCGGGATGACGTCGCGGTAGCTACTTAGACGCCGCCCTCGCGCGCGGACGTCAGTTCTGTACACGACTTTCTGCGCCAGAAACGCAGAGCCATGCAAGACACTGACCACTGGTGCACAAAACTAGGGCCCTGAAAGGATGTCCTTAACCCTAGAAGTCAGTTCGTAGAACAGGGAGGATGGGTGGGGCAGAAAGGATTCTATAACTAACCTATGTTTCTTACAGATATATCGTTACCGAAGGTAAGTAACTTGTTCATCTGAAAGAAACAGTTAGTTATAGATTCCTTACCTTAGAATAGATATCCCAGCAATACCAACCCCGGAGGTGGGTCTGCTAACCAAGTTCACACCAGAAAGTCCTGGAGAACAGAACGGCCAAAGAAGCCGTCTCTCCGGACTTGGCTGTCCAGGCAGTAGTGTTTAGTGAACGTGTGCAAGGAAGCCCACGTCACTGCCTGGCAAATGTCATTTAAAAGAACTCCTCGTCCCAAAGCCGTAGTGGCTGCCGTCGCCCTGGTGGAATGGGTACGTAGCCCCACTGGAGGCTCCTTTTAGCTAGAGAATAGCAGGCTTTAATGCACAAGTTACTAACTTGTGTAACGATATATCTGTAAGAGACAGTAGTTAGTGACAGATTCCTTACCTTAGAATATCCCCAGGCGTCAGGCTGGATCCGGAAAGTTTTTTGCGTAGCAGTACCCTTGCGCGTCGGTAGGCGGCGTCGTGCGGCTCCGCGTCCGTCGTCGGCGTCGTGGTCGCCGGGATGACGTCGCAGGCAGTACTTAGACGCCGCCCCTGCGCGCTGACGTTAGTTCTGTACACGACTTTCTGCGCCAGGAACGCAGAGCCATGCAAGAAGCTGACATAGGTGTCTGAAAAATACTAGGGCCCTGAAAGGGATGTCCTTAACCCTAGAAATCAGTTCGCAGAACGGGGAGGATGGGTGGGGGGGTAAGGAATCTGTCACTAACTACTGTCTCTTACAGATATATCGTTACACAAGTTAGTAACTTGTGCATCTGAAAGAGACACGTTAGTGACAGAATCCTTACCTTAGAATAGATACCCCAGCAATACCAACCCCGGTGGTGGGTCTGCGAACAAAGATCAGACAAGGAAGTCCCGGAGGACAGAACGGCCAAAGAAGCCGTCCCTCCGGACCCGACTGTCAAGGCAGTAATGTTTTGTAAACGTGTGCAGCGAGGCCCACGCAGCTGCCTGACAGATATCCTGCAGCGGAACACCGCGGCCCAAAGCCGTGGTAGCAGCCGTTGCCCTGGTGGAATGGGCACGCAACCCAACAGGAGGCTCCTTCTTAGTCAAAGAATAGCAGGCTTTGATACAAAAGGTTACCCAGCGGGAGATGGTTCTCTTGTGCACCGCCCGACCTTTTTTGGCGCCCACGTAGCCAACAAAGAGCTGGTCATCCACCCGGAAATGGTGTGTGCGGTCGATGTAAAAGGAAAGCGCACGTTTTGGGTCCAGACGGTGGAGCCTCTCTTCCTCTCTGGAAGGATGCGGAGGCGGAAAGAAGGTGGGCAAAGTGATGGTCTGCCCAATGTGGAAGGCAGTAACCACCTTTGGCAAGAAGGACGGACGCGTCCTAAGAACAACCTTGTCTGGATGGACAGACAGAAAGGGAGGTTTACATGATAGAGCCTGGAGCTCACTCACCCGCCGAGCGGAGGTGATGGCCACCAGAAAGGCAGTCTTCAGAGTCAGAAGACGAAGAGGACAGTTATGTAGAGGCTCAAAGGGAGCGCACATAAGAAAGTTAAGAACCAAGTTCAAGTCCCACTGAGGCATCACAAACGGAACAGGAGGGAAGAGGTGTGTAATGCCTTTTAGAAACCTGTTAACAACAGGGGACTTGAAAAGGGAGGGCTGATCAGGAAGCCTGAGGAAGGCCGAGATGGCACAAAGATAGCCCTTGATGGTACCCAGGGCAGAACCCTGTTGGGCCAGGGAAAGAAGGAACAGGAGAACCTCAGAGAGAGGGGCAGAAAGGGGATTCACAGCCTTTGCTGTGCACCATACCACAAACTTGTTCCACCTGCAGGCGTATACCACCTTAGTGGAGGGACGCCTGGCTGCCAGAATCACATCACAAACTTGGGGAGGCAAGTCGAAAGGAATCAACTGCCGCCGCTCAATCTCCACGCAAGCAGGTGGAGGCTGGACAGGTTCGGGTGGAGGACCGTCCCCTGCTGCTGCGACAGAAGATCCTCCCGAAGAGGCAGACGGATCGGGGGATCTACGCTCATACTGAGTAGCTCGGGATACCAAACTCTTCGAGCCCAGTCCGGAGCCAAAAGAATGACTTGGGCCCGGTCGTGCCGAATCTTCTTCAACACTCTGGGTAGAAGTGGTATAGGCGGAAAGGCGTACAACAGACCGCAACTCCACTCGCGACGAAAAGCGTCGCCGAGCGAGTGCCGCCTTGGAAATTCCAACGCGCAGAACTGATGACATTGCGCGTTCTCTTCGGTGGCGAATAGATCTAACCAAGGCTCTCCCCACTGTAGAAAGAGTCCTTGCGCCACTTCCGAGTGAAGACGCCATTTGTGATCCATCATGCACCTGCGGCCGAGTTCGTCCGCCCTGGCGTTCAGGGAACCTGCCAGGTGTTGAACCATCAGGAACATGCCCTGATGTTCCAGCCATGTCCAGAGGCGCAGAGCCTCCTGACAAAGGGTCCACGACCCCACCCCGCCTTGTTTGTTGCAATACCACATGGCGGTGGTGTTGTCTGTGAACACCTGCACTACCTTCCCTTTGACAGAGGGAAGGAATGCCTTGAGTGCAAGTCGGATCGCCCGGAGCTCCAGAAGGTTGATATGGAGCCGGGACTCCGCCGGAGACCAGAGGCCTCTGATCTCCGCCTCTCCCATGTGACCGCCCCATCCCAGAAGGGACGCGTCCGTCACAACTGTGTGCTCTGGCTGGGGAAGGGAGAGGGATCTGCCCATGACCCATTGCCGGTTCGAGAGCCACCACTGCAACTGTAGTGCAGTCCCCTCCGAGATCTGGACGTGATCGGACTGGTTGCCCTGGTGCTGCGCCCACTGGAACTTCAGGTCCCACTGCAGAGCCCGCATATGCCATCTGGCATGATTGACCAGCAGGATGCAGGAGGCCATGAGGCCCAGCAGCCTCAGGGTCATCCGTACCGAAACCCAGGATAAAGGCTGAAAATCGGAATCATAGCCTGAATATCCCGGACTCGCTGTTCGGGAGGATAGGCCCGAAACTGCGTCGTGTCCAGAACTGCTCCGATGAAAAGGAGCTGTGGAGAAGGAATCAGATGCGACTTCGGCACATTGATGGAGAACCCCAGCGAGTGCAGGAGTTCGGCCGTAGTCTGGAGGTGGGAGACGACTGCCTGGGATGAGCCCGCCTTCAGCAGCCAGTCGTCGAGGTAGGGGAAGACTGGAACCCCTGCCCGGCGCAGATGAGCTGCGACCACCGCCATCACTTTCGTGAACACCCGAGGGGCACTTGTAAGGCCAAAGGGGAGCACGGTGAACTGAAAATGCTCGAGGCCTACCGTGAACCGCAGGTAACGCCGGTGGGCCGGCAGGACGGGGATGTGAAAATAAGCGTCCTGCAAGTCCAACGCTACCAACCAGTCTCCAGGGTCGAGGGCAGTCAAGACCTGAGCTAGGGTGAGCATCTTGAACTTCTCCTTCCGGAGGAATCGATTGACGTTCCGGAGGTCCAAGATAGGACGCATGTCCTCCTTGTCCTTTTTGGGCACCAGGAAGTAGTGGGAGTAGCAACCACGTCCTACTTCTGGGGTCGGAACATGCTCGATGGCCCTCTTGGCCAAGAGGGCCGTGACTTCCTTCTGCAGAAGTACCAAGTGATCCGCTGACATGCGGTGGAATTGAGGTGGCATGGCTGGGGGGTGGTCTCGAAGGGGAGGGAGTAGCCCCTTCGGACAATGTCCAAGACCCACCTGTCCGAGGTGATGGGACGCCAGTGGTGAAGGTGATGGCGGACCCTGCCCCCTACTGGCGTGCTGTGCACCGGAAAGGAGGGACTAGGAGGGCTTGGAGGCCGCGGACGGGTTGGAGGTGGTGGCCTGACCCGCACGCTGGTTGCCCGAACCGCCACGGCGGTATCCACGTCCTCGGCCACGCGTAGACGCTTGCTGCGCGGGCCGGTGGCTGGGCAGCTGACGTGACTGGGCGCCCCTTCCGTGGCCACGAAAGGGGCGAAAAGCAGAGGTGAGCGGAGGGCGTACAACAGAAAGGCCCAGGGACTTGGCCGTAGCCCGTGAGTCCTTAAACCGCTCCAGCGCATGGTCTGCCTTTGAACCAAAAAGACTGACTCCATCAAAGGGCATTTCCATGAGTGTATTCTGGACATCACCCGAGAAACCAGTTGTTCTCAGCCAGGCATGGCGACGTAGCGCCACCGTCGTCGCAAGCGATCTGCCCAGCGAGTCGGCGGTATCAAGGCCACAACGTATGGTGTATTTAGCCGCATCTCGCCCTTCCGCAATGGCGCAGGTAAGCAGTGTCTGGACCTCCTCAGAACACTGCGGCAAAACAGCCGCCACCGAATCCCACAGGGAGTGGGTATATCGGCCCAAAAGGCAAGCGGTGTTGACGGACCGCAAGCCAGCACTGGAGGAAGAAAAAGCCTTCTTCCCAAATTGGTCCAGGCGTTTGGATTCCCTATCCGGAGGGGCGGTAGGGAAGGCGGTTTGGGAGGCAGAGGCTTGGACAACCAAGCTCTCAGGGGTGGGATGTTGGGAGAGAAACAAGGGGTCGCCCGGAGCAGGGCGATGGCGTCGGGCCACGTTCCTATCCACAGGAGCCCCTGTGGTGGGTTTGGACCAGGCACCCAAAAGAACGTCAGTGAGTGCATCATTAAACGGCAGCACAGTCTCCGAAGAGGAAGCCGCCGGCTGCAGCACTTCTGTCAGGAGGTTAGTCCTGACGGCCACAGTAGGCAACTGGAGATGTAAGGCTCCAGCTGCTCTACGCAACACCGTTGCAAAATTAGCTCCCTCCTCCGTAGCCACGGGAGGAGACAGCATGCCAGTGTCAGGGGAGGTGTCTAGACCACTGGCATCCCCAAGTTCCTCAGCCCAGTCCGGATCATACTCACACTGTTGTGTGAAAGGGTCCTCAGACCCCTCCCAGCTCTCCTGGTCCTCCTCTTGTTCAAAATATGGAGGAGGAGGGACATTTGGGACCCAAGGTCTCATCGGCGCCAGAGCCGGCGTCGAGCGACGTCGGTCCGGCTCCATGTCCGGAGCCGGAGAGAGCCCGGGACCGACGCCGTCCGGAGCCCCGGACGGCGTCAGGAACGGCACCGGGGACGTCGGCGGAGGCGTGGTTAGGTCAACCGGCGTCGATGGGGGTTGCGGCACCACCGGAGCCGGGATCGAGGCCGGGGCCGGAGCCGAGGCCGGGATGAAGGCTGGTGGGACAGGCGGCAGCGGGACCGGAGTCGATGGCGGCGCCGGGGCAACCCCATCAGGGCCCGCGGGGCCCGAAGGCGCACCGGAGGGACCTGAAGGCCCGAAGAGGCGGGCCATGGCCGACAGGAATTCCTGTATTTCGGCCGGAGTCGCCCCCGAACCCGGAAAGGACGGGTAATGCGGGGGCGGCTCTACAGGCATGTCCGGGGGCGGGGACGGTGCCGACTGGGGCCTCAGCCGAGTCGCGAGACCGGCGAGGCGAAGTCTTAGAGCGATGACGCCTCTGAGACTTCTTGTGCTTCGACTTACCGGAGGAGCGCGAAGACTTGGACTCCGACGAACGGCGGGGACTCCGCGACCGGCCCCTCGACCTCTCCCGGGACCGGGGCTTGGTGCGGCGCGGAGCCGACTGCCGGACCTCGAGTAGCTTTCGAGACCGCTCTCGCAAAGCCTTCGGATGAAGTTTCCGGCAGTCAGGGCACGACTTCGTGTCGTGGTCTCGGCCGAGACAGAAGAGACACTCGAGATGCGGGTCCATGATCGACATCATGCGACCACAGGCCTTGCATGGCTTAAAGCCGGGCATCCCTACGACACCTAGGAGTCGTGAAGACTTGATGAAGAAACAGTGAAAAAATTCACAAAAAAAGATAGTCAAAAAGTGACTAGGGCACTGCTCTTCCCGGATCTGCGCTTACTGGTGCGGAAAAAGAACTACTGACGTCAGCGCGCAGGGGCGACGTCTAAGTACTGCCCGCGACGTCATCCCGGCGACCACGACACCGACGACGGACGCGGAGTCGCGCAACGCCGCCTACCGACGCGCAAGGGTACTGCTACGCAAAAAAGTTTCCGGATCCAGCCTGACGCCTGGGGATATTCTAAGGTAAGGAATCTGTCACTAACGTGTCTCTTTCAGATACACAAAACGACCCATCTAGAAATGGTTCGCTTGTGTACGGCCAGACCTTTCTTGGTGCCCACGTAGCCAACAAAGAGCTGGTCATCCACCCGGAACTGTTTGGTGCGATCCAGATAAAAGGAAAGCGCACGTTTTGGGTCCAGACGGTGGAGCCTCTCTTCCTCTTTCGAAGGATGCGGAGGCGGAAAGAAGGTGGGCAAAGTGATGGTCTGCCCAATATGAAAGGAAGTGACCACCTTGGGAAGGAAGTATGGACGAGTTCTTAGGACAACCTTGTCCGGATGTACAGCCAGAAAAGGAGGTTTGGATGAAAGAGCCTGGAGCTCACTCACTCTTCTGGCAGATGTGATGGCCACCAGGAATGCAGAGTTAAGAGTCTTAAAGGACAGTTGTGAAGCGGCTCAAAGGGAGCGCACATCAAATAGGTCAAGACCAGATTCAAGTCCCACTGAGGCATAATGAAAGGGATAGGAGGAAAGAGATGAGTTATGCCTTTTAAGAAACGATTAACAACCGGGGACTTGAAGAGAGAAGGCTGATCAGGAAGCTGAAGAAAGGCAGAAATGGCCGAGAGATAGCCCTTGATAGTGCCCAGAGCAGAGCCCAGCTGGGCCAAAGAAAGGAGGAACAAGAGAACCTCAGAAAGGGGGGCAGAAAGGGGATCCACAGCCTTTGCTGTGCACCATGCCACAAAATTGTTCCACCGGCAGGCGTATACCGTCTTAGTGGAGGGACGCCTGGCTGCCAAGATTACATCACAGACTTCGTGAGGCAAGTCGAATGACGTCAACTGCCGCCGCTCAATCTCCACGCAAGGAGGTGGAGGCTGGACAGGTTCGGGTGGAGGACCGTCCCCTGCTGCTGCGAAAGAAGATACTCCCGAAGAGGCAGTCGGATCGGAGGCCACTTTGAGCAGCTCATACCAGACTCTTCGTACCCAATCTGGAGCCACAAGAATGACTTGGGCCCGGTCGCGCTTGATCTTCTTCAGCACTCTGGGCAGAAGTGGTATAGGCGGAAAGGCGTACAACAGACCGCAACTCCACTCCCGACGAAAAGCGTCGCCTAGCGAGTGCTGCCTTGGAAATTCCAACGCGCAGAATTGCTGACAATACGCGTTCTCTTCGGTGGTGAATAGATCTAAACAAGGCTCTCCCCACTGTTGAAAGAGACCTTGCACCACCTCCGAGTGAAGACGCCATTCATGCACCTGCGGCCGAGTTCGTCCGCCCTGGGGTTCAGGGAACCTGCCAGGTGTTGAACCACCAGGTACATGCCCTGATGTTCCAGCCATGTCCAAAGGCGGAGGGCCTCTTGACATAGGGTCCACGACCCCGCCCTGTTTGTTGCAGTACCACATGGCGGTGGTGTTGTCCGTGAACACCTGCACTACTCTTCCCCGGACAGAGGGAAATAATGCTTTCAGTGCAAGCCGGATCGCCCGCAGCTCCAGAAGGTCCTCCGCCTCTCCCATGTGGCCGCCACATCCCAGCAGTGATGCATCGGTCACCACTGTGAACTCTGGTTGAGGAAGGGAGAGGGATCTGCCGTTGACCCAATGCTGGTTCTTGAGCCACCACTGCAATTGGTGTGCAGTGCCCTATGAGATCTGGACGCAATCGGACAGATTCCCCTGATGTTGCGCCCACTGGAACTTCAGGTCCCACTGCAGAGCCCGCATATGCCACCTGGCATGATCCACCAGCAGGATGCAGGAGGCCCATCCTGACCGAAACCCTGGATAAGGGCTGAAAGATCGGAATCATAGCCCGAATATCCCGGACTCGCTGCTCGGGAGGATAGACCCGAAACCGCGTCGTGTCCAGAACCGCTCCGATGAAAAAGGAGCTTCTGAGAGGGAACCAGGTGTGACTTCGGCACGTTGATGGAGAACCCCAGCGAATGCAGGAGGTCGGCAGTAGTCTGGAGGTGGGAGACGACTGCCTGGGGCGAGCCCGCCTTCAACAACCAGTCGTCGAGATAGGGGAAGACTGGGACCCCTGATCTGCGCAGATGAGCTGCAACCACCGCCATCACTTTCGTGAACACCCGCAGGGTGCTGGTAAGGCCGAAGGGAAGCATGGTAAACTGAAAATGCTCGTGGCCTACCATGAACCGCAAGTAGCACCGTGGGCCGGCAGGACGGGGCTGTGAAAATAGGCGTCCTGCAAGTCCAACGCTACCATCAAGTCTCCAGCGTCGAGGGCAGACAAGACCTGAGCTAACGTCAACATTTTGAACTTCTCCTTTCGGAGGAAGCGGTTGACGCTCTTAAGGTCCAAGATAGGACGCAGGCCCTTGTCCTTCTTGGGTACCAGAAAGTAGTGGGAATAGCAACCACGACCTACTTCTGGGGCAGGAATGCGCTCGATGGCTCCCTTGGCCAAGAAAGCCGTAACTTCCTGTTGGAGAAGGCTCAGGTGATCCTCCGACATGTAATGGTACTGAGGTGGCATGGCTGGAGGGGTAGCCTCGAAGGGGAGGGATTAGCCCATTCGGACTATCTGCAAAACCCACCTATCCGACGTGATGGTGTGCCAGTGGGGGAGGGGATGGCGGATCCTGCCGCCCACTAGCGATTGAGAGGCCTGAAAGGTCAGACTAGGAAGGTTTGGAGGCGGAAGCAGAGGGGGGGGGTTGGTGGACTGGCTCGCTCGCTGGCCCCCAGAACCACGGCGGTGGTTCCCACGTCCCCGGCTGCGCGAAGGTTGTGCAGCTTGCGCCGGCCTGTGGCTCTGGGCGGGACGTAGTGGGGCACCCCTTCCGTAGCCACGAAAGGGGCAAAAAGCAGATTGCGCAGGGCGGTTGGAGAGGCCCAAGGACTTGGCCGTAGCCCGTGAGTCCTTGAAACGCTCTAGAGCGTTGTCTGCTTTGTCGCCAAAAAGGTGACGGCCATCAAAGGGCATGTCCATGAGAGTGCTCTGGACATCCCCAGAAAAGCCAGTCGATCTCATCCAGGCGTAGCGACGAAGGGCTACCGACGTGGAAATCGTCCTGCCTAGAGAGTCGGCGGTATCCAGTCCACAGCGGATGGTTAACTTCGCTGCATCTCTCCCAGCGGAAACAGCCTGGGAGAGTACGGTCCGGGCCTCCTCCGGACACTGAGGCAGCACTTTACCAACCGTGTCCCACACAGAGTGGGAATAACGGCCCAATAGACATGCAGTGTTTACCGACCGCAGTCCCAAGCTGGCGGAAGAGAAAACCTTCTTCCCAAGATGATCCAGCTTCTCGGATTCCCTATCTGGTGGTGCGTTAGGGAATGCGCTCTTGGAAGTAGAGGCTTGGACCACCAAGCTCTCCGGGGTGGGGTGTTGGGAGAGAAAAGTGGGGTCGCCCGGGGCCGGGCGGTGGCGTCGGGCAATCATCCTATCCACTGGAGCCCCCGTTTTGGGCCTGGACCAAGTGCCCAAAAGTATGTCGGTAAGGGCTTTATTGAACAGCAGCAGGGGCTCCGAAGAGCTCGCTGCCGGTTGAAGCACATCTGTCAGGAGGTTAGTCCTGACTGCCACCCTAGGAAGCTCGAGGTGGAGAGCCTCGGCTGCCCTACGCAACACCACTGCATAGGAAGCTCCCTCCTCCGTAGCCACGGTAGGAGGAGACAACATGCCAAGGTCTGTGGAGGTATCCAGACCACTGGCATCCCCCCAGGTCCTCTCTCCAGTCCGGATCATAATCCAACTGGTCGGTCAGAGGGTCACCTGACCCCTCCCAGTCCTCCTCCTTGTCCTCTGGGTGCCAATCTGGCCTGAAAGGGACCCCAGGAGTGAACAGGGGCACAAAAACCCCACTCGGCGCCGGGTCGGGCGACACCGGTCCGGCTCCGTGTCCACATTAGGATGGAGGCCGGGGTCGACGCCAGCTGGAGGCACAACCGGTGTCGAGGGCGGTTGCGGTGCCGAAGGAAACGGTGCCGGTGGAGGTGTAATGAGGTCAACTGGTGCCGATCCGGATCCAGGCCTGGATCCATGGGGGCCCTGCGGCGCCGGAGCCGCCGGCAGAGAAGGCCTAGGACCCCCAACCGAGTATGCGGTGCCCGAAGGCGCGCCGGCGGAGTCGGGCTGCCCAAAGATGGCATGCATGGCTTCGTAAAACTGACGAAGCTGGGCAAGGGTCGCTCCGGGTCCCGGAAAGGGAGGTAAACTCTGAGTCGACCCTTCAGGCTCCGCACGCAGAGCCGTGGGGGCGGCACCACCTGCATCCCTCGTCGCGTCAGCCGATCGACGGGGAGAAGTCGAAGAGCGACGATGCTTCTTCGACTTCTTCTTGTGCTTCGACTTACCTGACCCAGAGTGCGAAGACTTGGATGACGAGTGGTGATGGCTCCACGACCGATCCCTCGACCTCCCTAGCTTTCAGGACCGCTCCCGCAAAGACTTCGGAGCCATGGTCCGGCAGTCGGAGCACGACTTGGGGTCGTGGTCGCGCTCCAGGCAAAAGAGGCACACACGGTGCGGATCCGTCCCCGACATCAGTCGGGTACAGGAACCGCAAGCCTTGAAGCCGGGCATCCCTACGTGCACCAGGAGTCGGTAGGACTCAAAAAGACGTCGACAAAAGTCGCTCAAAAAGTTCAGTCAAAAAGTGACTGGTGGTACCGCTCTCTCCGGATCTGCGCTGGGTGGCGCGGAAAAAGAAAACTGACTTCAGCGCGTGAGGGCGGCGTCCAAGTAGCTACCGCGACGTCATCCCGGCGACCACGACGCCAACGACGGACGTGGAGCCGACCGACACCACCTTTCGACGCGCAGAGGTACTGCTGATGAAAAAATTTCCGGATCCAGTCTGACGCCTGGGGGTAATTCTAAGGTAAGGAATCTATAACTAACTGTTTCTTTCAGATACAGTGATCGCAGTCTTGGCCCTGGTGGAATGAGCACGCAAACCCTGATGGGGTAGCCTTTTAGCCAATGTGTAGCAGATCTTTATGCAGAGCACTATCCATTATGAGATGGTGCATTTCTGCACGGCCTTCCCCTTCTGAGACCCAACATACCCTACGAAGAGTTCATCATCCACCCAGAATTCTTTGGTACGATAAAGGTAAAATGACAATGCTCTTTTTGGGTCCAGACGGTGGAGTCTCTTACTCTTCTTTAGAAGGGGAGGCGGAGCAAAGAAGGTACGCAAAGTTATATTTTGGCCTTCATGATAGGGTATAACTACATTCGGTAGGAGGCACGTGTATAGAATAACAAGCTTATCTATGTAAAATTTGGTATAAGCTGCAGTTCACCGACCCTTTTGGCTGATGTGATGGCCACTAAGAAAGCCATCTTGAAGGTTAGCAATTGTGCAGTGGCTTGAAAGGCGCGCACATCAAAAAAGTCAGAACCAGATTTAGGTCCCATTGGGGCATGATAAATGGCCTGGAAGTAAACATATGTTGAAGACCTTTGAGGAGCCTAATCACAACAGCTGACTTGAACACAGAAGGTTGGTCCGGCAACCTCAAAATTGCCAAAATTGCTGACAAATAGTCGTTAACTGTGCCCACATCAGAGCCCTGCTGGGCTAAAGACAGAACAAATAGTAAAACCTGAGAAAGGGGCGCAGAGAGAGGGTTGATTTAATTGGATGCACACAATGACTCAAATTTGTCCTAGTGGCAAGTGTAGAATGTCTTGGTAGAGGGACACCTAGCTGCCAAAATAACATCTCAGATTTCAGAAGGAAGATTGAAAGCTATCAACAGTCGCAGCTCAATCTCCACACATGAAGGCAGAGGATGTGCAGGTTCGGGTACAGAACCCTCCCCTGCTGCTGGGACAGAAGGTACTCCTGAAGAGGCAGGCTGACCAGAGGACCGATGTTCATCCTCAATATATCGGAATACCAGAATGACTTGGGATTGGTAGTTCCAGATCTTCTTGAGAACTCTTGGTGGAAATGAGATCCACTCAAGACAAAAAGCGTACCCGAGTGAGAATCGCTTAGGAAACTCCCCCGTGCAGAGCTGCTGACATTGCGGATTCTCAACGGTGGCAAATAGATCTAACCAAGGCTATCCTTACTCTTGAAAATACCTTGCACCACCTCCAAATGGAGATGTCATTCATGATCCACTACACAAAAAAGGATGAGTTTGTCGCTCTGGCATTTAGAGGGCGCAACAGCCCTCTTGACAGAGTCCAAGACCCCACCGCGCCCTCTTTGTTGCAGTACCACATGGCAGTGGTGATGTCAGTGAACACCTGCACCAACCTTTCCCCTACTGAAAGAATATAAGCTTTCAATGCCAATCTGATCACCCGAAGCTCCAGCAAGTTGGTGTAGAGTTCGGATTCTGCCGGACACCAGTGTTCTATGATCTCCACCTCTCCAAGATGGCCGCCCTAGCCCAGGAGTGAAGCATCTGTCACGACTACCTAATTTGGCTGGGGAAGGGAGAGGTATCGGTCGCCGACCCAATCCTGGTTCGTCAGCCACTACTGCAGGTCTTTTGAAGTTCCCTCCGAGATCTAGACCAGGTTGGAGAGATTCCTTTGATGCTGCGTGCACTGGAACTTCAGGTACCACTGCAGAGCCTGCATATGCTAATGAGCATGTGTCACTAGCAGGATACAGGAGACCATGAGGCCCAACACCCTTAGAGTCAGTCTCACCAAAATCCAGGATAAAGGATGAAACATCGGTATTATAGCCTGAATATCATGGACTCGCCGCTCTGGAGTATAGGCCCAAAACTGCACTGAGTCCAGAACAGCTTCGATGAAAGGGAGCGCCTGAGATAGAGTCAGTTTTGACTTCAGTACGTTAAACGTGAACTTCAGAGAGCGTAGGATGTCCGCCGTAGTCTGGAGGTGGAAGACGAATGCCTGGGGCACCAGACGTGCACTGATAAGGCCAAAGAAGAGCACGGCAAACTAAAAGTGTTCTTGGCCCACTGTGATGATCAGTTATAGTTGTTGGATGCACACCTATTTATCCAAGAGTTATCCTGGTTAGTCCTCATCCTCCAAGAATGTGTCCCCACTGTGAACCACAGGTAAAGCCTGTGGGGAGGCAGGACATGGACGTATGTGTCCTTCAAGTCCAATGCTACCATCCAGTCTCCAGGGTCCAAGGCAGACAGGACTTGATTTAATGTGAACATTTTGAACTTCTCCTTTTTCAGGAAGAAGTTGAGAAGGCGCAGATCTAGGATAGGACAAAGGCCTCTATCCATCTTGGGAACCAGAAAGTAGTGGGAATAGCAACCACAACCTACTTCTGATGCCAGCACCCTCTCGATGGCTCCCTTGGCTAATGGAGCCAACACTTCTTGACGGAGCAAGGAGAGATGGTCCTCTTGTCAGCCGGTCGCAAGTGGGATGGAGTAGCCCCTTTGGATTATCTGTAAAACCCACTTGGATGTGATTGACTGCCCCTGCTGGAGGCCCATAGTGGTATAAGGGCAAACTAAAGAGGTTTGGAGGCTGCGGCTGCTGAGAGAGTGGTGGACTGGCCCGACCTCTGGCTAGTGTCCCCACAAGGTCAGACGACCCAAGAGCGGACCCACTGGTTTTTTTAATCTCACTGGGGGATAGCGGACGCCAACAAATTGTCTTACCTTATGGCACATTTGGTTTCTGTAGATGCACTTTATATATAAATAAAATATCCTTGTATGTATACTTTTTGAGGTAAGTGCCTACAGTAAATTTCTATTTCTAGACTTCCACCTCGACAACCCCAGTGACCCCAACTCCACTATCCTTCGTGACAACCTCGCCAGCATCGGACTTAAACAACTCGTCAACACACCGACCCACAGAGCAGGACACACCCTCGACCCCATCTTCGCGGCAGGAAACAGCGTCCATTTCAGCCACACAACGCAGCCGCCATGGACCGACCACCACTGCGTACACTTCGCCATCAACAAACCCAAGGCACCCAAACCAGCCCCACGCCCACCACGAAGGAACTGGAGCAAGGTTACCGACGAGCAACTTAACTCCACCCTCAGCCGAGACAACCACACCTGGGCACCCGAAGCAAACAGCGCAAACGACGCAGCCAGAGAACTCCACACCTGGATCTCCAACTGCGCAGATGAGCTCGCCCCTCTACGCAACCCCGACAGACAATGCCCCAGGAAAGCCGCCTGGTTCACAACTGCTCTCCAGGAAGCCAGACGCACCTGCAGACGCCTGGAGAAGAACTGGAGAAACACCAAGACAACCGAAAACCACACCAACTACAAGGACGCCATGACGGACTACCACAACCAGATCAGAGCCACCAAAAGGAACTTCATCCACAACAAAATCCTGGCCAACTCCACCAACTCCAAGGAACTTTTCAGTGTCATTCTAGAATTCACCAACCCACGCAGCGAAGCCACAGACATCACCCCATCCCAAGACCTCTGCGACAAGCTTGGAACCTATTTCCACCTCAAGATCAAAAACCTCTACGACAACTTCATCGACCATCCACCAGGTGCCACAGACGGCCCCCCGCCCCCCAGAAACACCAGCCAGCCCACCATGTCCAACTGGACACCGATCACGGCCGAAGACACCGCCTCGACCATGAAAAGCATCCACTCGGGGGCCCCCACCGACCCCTGCCCCCTCACATCTACCACAGAGCTGTGGCCGCCATTGCACCCAAACTACAACGCACCATCAACACCACCTTCAAAACAGGCACCTTCCCAGACGACTGGAAGCGCGCAGAAGTCAGACCCCTGCTCAAGAAGCCCACAGCTGACCCCACCGACCTCAAGAACTATCGGCCCATCTCGCTCCTCCCCTTCGCAGCCAAAGTTGCAGAGAAAACAGTCAACAGGAAACTGACACGATTCATTGAAGAGAACGCCGTCCTCGACCCATCCCAATCCGGATTCCGAAGCAACCACAGCACAGAGACCGCCCTACTCGCTGCCACAGACGACATCCGCACCCTCCTGGACCAAGGCCACTCCGCAGCCCTCATCCTACTCGACCTATCAGCGGCCTTCGACACCGTCTCCCATTGCACACTAGTCGTCAGACTACATGATGCAGGCATACAAGGAACAGCCCTGGACTGGATCCGATCATTCCTCACCGGAAGAAGCCAAAGGATCAGACTCCCACCCTTCCTCTCCGACCCCACGAAAATCACCTGCGGAGTGCCACAGGGTTCATCACTGAGCCCCACCCTCTTCAACATTTACATGGCCCCCCTCGCAGCCATCGTCCGACAACACGGCCTCAACATCATATCCTACGCCGACGACACCCAGCTCATCCTCTCCCTCACCAAAGACCCCACCACTGCCAAACTCAACTTCCAGAAAGGAATGCAAGACGTCGCAGTCTGGATGACCAACAGCTGCCTGAAGCTCAATGCCGAGAAGACAGAAGTCCTCGTCCTCGGTACCACCCCTTCTGCATGGGACAGCACCTGGTGGCCGACCGCCCTTGGAAGCCCACCTACCCCCTCAGACCACGCCAAGAACCTCGGCATCGTACTCGACTCATCACTCTCCATGAACCGACAGGTCAACGCCGTCACCTCCAGCTGCTTCAACACCCTCCGTATCCTCCGCAAGACCTTCAAGTGGATCCCCCCTGAGTCAAGGAAGACAGTCACCCACGCACTCATCACCAGCAGACTGGACTATGGAAACGCACTCTACGCCGGCATCAACAAGTCCCTATTCCGCAAACTCCAGACAGTACAGAACACCGCCGCCAGACTCGTCCTCGGCATCCCCCGACACGAACACATCAGCCAACACCTACGAAGTCTCCACTAGCTCCCTGTGGAGAAAAGAGTCACTTTCAAAATCCTCACTCACGCCTACAAATGCCTACACAACAACGGACCCAAATACCTCAATGACAGAATCAACTTCCACGTACCCAAAAGAAACCTCCGATCTTCCAACCTCGCACTGGCCGAAACCCCGCGCATCCACAGAGCCAGAGCAGGCGGAAGATCCTTCTCTCACATTGCAGCCAAGACCTGGAACGAGCTACCGGCAGACATCAGACGCGCCCCCTCCCTGACCACCTTCAGGAAGACCCTCAAGACCTGGCACTTCGGCTAAACAGATCTGCGGACCCCCTCAGCGCCTTGAGACCCTCACGGGTGAGTAGCACGCTTACAATTCCCTGATTGATTGATTGATTGATTGAAGTTCACATATCTCCCCCAAGTCCTGTGGAGGGCATAAATGAGAATGGCCGAAACCTGTCAAATTTGTTCAGGTGGAGTTTCATTACATATATCATTGTTAAATTAATTCAGTATAAGTAGCATGCAAAGGGGGTTTGTACCCAGGACTCTTTAGATGATGCCACTACCTCCTACTTTGTACTTATTCCATAACCACCCTATGTAGTAGGCTGGATCAGTATATGGTGTACACCTATTGGAGATACACCCTGCACTGAGTCCAGGCAACCCTTAGTGTTAGTGTAAGAGGTCCCTGATGACCAATGCTCTCAAGGGGTAGCTGTGGAAAGCAGCTAAGGCGTATCCAGGAGGGTGTAAAGCAGATGCAATTACCACAGAAGTCAGTCAGTGAGTAAGAGTCACACAGGAAAGAACAACACCAGAGTTAGCAAAATAAAGTATTATTTATTAAAATACCAAACACTAACCTACTTGGTATATCTCCTACCTGGAGATAAAAATACACAACAAAATATACCAAAGAAACAGTTAAGTAAGCACATAAAACACATGGGCCCCTATTAAGGGGGGGGGAGGGGGCAAACCATAAACTAAGAAAATAGAATGCGAATTGGGTACCTAACCAAGACCACCACCCAAGGATCTGCAGGACACGGGAAGCCCGGATCCAATAAAGGTAAGTTGATAGGATTCCCCAGGCGCCGTTATGCAGAGGTTATACCCTGGGGCAGTGTCCATAGGATAACATGGGGAAGTCGCGGTTAGGATTTTTAGGATTCAGGACCTTTCCCAGAGGACCCAAAGGAAACCCGTAGGGACAAGGGAGGTTGGAGAGCACCCCCACCAATGGATTCCCAAAGAAGCAGGATACCTACACCAGGGAGCCTGGGTGCATAGGTGTGAATGGGTGTCGGAACTAACCATTGAAGTCAATGGGTATCTTCTGGAGACCAGCTGCTACCATGACCCGTGGACCAGGTCGGTGGAACCCAGGTGTGGATTCCGGACGAGGAGTACATAAGGGGAGAGGAAACAGAATCCAGGCCACCCAGAGTTGTCTAGGAAGTGCAGAAGCACAATGCCAGCCCTTCTCGGGGGTACTTCACGGTAGGATGGAGGTCTTGAAGTTGCAGCTGTGGAGTCCAGGTGATGTTGTAGGATCTCGGGTGCCGTCCACGAGCTGTCCCATGTCAGTCTACGAATTGCAGGAGGGACAGTGGCCACCAGAACCACCAACAAAGCTTGGCAAAGGCAACAGGTGTTGCAGAAAGGGAGACCAGCAAGGGCTAGGGAACTCACCCACCACAGGTAAGTTAGGGCCGGCCCTCAGCAAGCTGGAGAGCCAGCAGGAATTAGAAGGACCCTCTAGCAGCAGGCACGGGGATTCCCAGGAGTCCTCAGCAGCACAACGGAGATGGAAGCCCACGTCACAGTAGATGAAGTGAGGACATTGCTTTGGAAGCTGAGTGATGCTTGAGGCTGGGGCTTCTTGGGGCTCGGAGACCTCTGGACTGGACAGCCAACAAGCCTTGGTAACGGCAAACAGACGCAGTGCACAGGGGCACGGTTCCAGCAGCTCCATGAGGTATTACAGTCTTCCAACTTGCACAGAAGACAGGTCAGGCCTCGGTGGAGCTACAAAACCACCACCTGTGTCCCAGACACTTGGAGAGTCCGTGAGACATCAAGATCCACAGACCGGTCATGACTTCTTCACTCCAAGGGAAAATAATTCTTGCTGTTGTTGATGCACACAGAGCCCTTGTGACTCTGGGAGACGCACAGCCACAGAAGTTGCAGAGCCTTAGCAGTACGGGGAAAAAGTTGCAGCAGGAGCCCTCCTACCAGAAGTAGACTTGTCTTGGGTCTCGGTGAAGTCCAGCAGCAGAGTCTAGTGTCCATTAGCAGAAGAGTCTTTGGGCAGAATCTTGCAGAGGAATCTTGTTCCGGACGAATATAGGGTCCCACCCTCAGGGGAGCCTTTAAGTAACCCGGGAAGGGAGTAGGACAGCTTTTGGAAGCACCTCCACCCTAGCGCAGAGACACCCAATTTTAAAGGAGAGGTGGCTGTACCTCTCTTCTACAGGAAATATTTTGTTCTGCCTTAAACCTGGCTGAGTTAGGCTCATCAGCAGAAGGGCAGAACAGTGTTGGAGGATGGGGCAGCACTGACTTGCACGCAGACCCTGCAAGGCTAAACAGACAAATATGGGGGGTCCTCTAAGGAGCCCCCAGTACATGGCATCAGGCAACTAACACCGGAATCGGTGTAGTTGCATGATTCCAACATATTTGATACCCAACATGACTAGGTTGTAGGTGGACATCTCTTATTGACCAGTGTCCACTGCATACCTTAAGATGGCGTCCCCGCACTTACAAAGCCCAGAGAATGGAGTACGGGGTTTGTAGGCAGTGCCTTTGCTCATGAAAGGGCACCTTCACACTTAGTGCCATGCACCCTGCCCTTAGGCTGAAGGGCCTATCTTAGGGGTGACTTATAGGGTTTAAGTGCAATAACCAATTTTGGGGAGAGAGCACAGACGCTGGGTTCCTGGTTAGCAGGATCCCAGTGTACTGCAGTCTAAACATACTGCCACCAGGCAAACAGTGGGGGCAAACATGTCAGAAAGATCCTACTTTCCTACATAACCCCCCCACCCCCACAAACGAAAAAAGATGAGACTAACCTTGCCCAGTTGAGTCTTCATTTTCAAAGTGGAAATATCTGGAAAGTCCATCTGCATTGGCATGGTTACTCCCAGGTCTATGTTCCACTGAGAAGTCCATCCCCTGTAGGGAAATGGACCACCTCAAAAGTTTGGGGTTTTCACCTTTCATCTGTTTAAGCCATAAGAGGGGCTTGTGATCTGTCTGACCAATGAAGTGAGTGCCGAACAGGTATGGCCTCAGCTTCTTCAAGGCCCAAACTACAGCTGACCAACGTTTCTTTCTGGGGGTCAACCTCCAGCTTATAAATGCTGCTGGTTGAGCCTGTCCCGCCTCATTAAGTTGTGATAGCACTGCTCCAATTCCTATCTCACAGGCATCTGTCTGAACAATAAATTGTTTGGAGCAGTCAGGGCTCTTTAAAACCGGAGCTGAGCACATGGCCTTTTTCAGGGCATTAAATGCCTTTTGACAGCTAACTGTCCAGTTCACTTTTTTATGCATTCTCTTAGAGGTGAGATCATGGAGGGGTGTCACAATGGACCCATACTTCTTCACAAATCTTCTGTAATACCCAGTCAGGCCCAGAAAAGCTCCGACTCGAGTCTGAGTAGTTGGAGCAACACAATCCATAATGGTTTGGATTTTGTTCTGCAAAGGTTGAACTTGGACCCACCTACTAGGTGGCCCAAGTAAACAACTTTGCTCTGCTCTATCTGGCATCTACTGGCCTTGATAGTGAGGCCTGCTTATTTCAAGGCCTCAAGTACACTTCTGTGGTGGTCCAGGTGATCCTGCCAGGTGGAACTAAAGACAGCAATATCATCTAGATATGCTGCACTGAAGTCTTCCAGGCCTGCCAGAACTTTATTCGTCAACCTCTGGAATGTGGCAGGTGCATTTTTCAACCCAAAGGGCATTCCAGCGAACTGATAGTGCCCACAAGTGTTGAAAATGCAGTTGTCGGTTTAACAGCATCAGTGAGCCTGATCTGCCACTAGCCTGCAGTCAGGTAAAGGGTGCTGAGGTACTTGGCGGCAGCCAGAGTATCAACAAGCTCATCTGCCCTTGTATTGGATGGGCATCAGTCTTAGTGACTGCATTAAGGCCTCTGTAGTCTACACAGAATCTCATTTCTCTCTTTTCGTCCGAGGAATGAGGTTTGGGTACAAGGACTAAAGAATGTCTGAAGGCTCAGTCACCCCTAACTCTAGCATCTTCTGGACTTCTGTCCTAATGCAATCTCTAACATGGTCAGGTTGCCTGTACATTTTACTCTTAACAGGCAGACTGCCACCTGGGTCCACATTATGAGCACACAAGGGAGTCTGATAGGGTGTTAGAGAGAAGAGTTCTGGGAACTGACTGAGTACTTGTCTGCAATCAGTTAGTGGCTAGTCAATGAGGCTGTCAGCAAAGACTACTCCATCTACTGAACCATCAAAACTGGGATGCATGAGAGGATATCAGGGAGATGGTCAGTCTCTTCCTCCTGTCCCTCATCAGTAGCCATGAGCAAGCTCATGTCAGCTCTGTCAAAGTAAGGCTTCAGGCAGTTCATATGAAGCACCCTATGGGGGAATTCTTGGAATGCCTAGGTCCACCAAGTAGGTGACCTCACCCTTCTTCTCCACAATTGCAGACACTACACTTTCTTCAGAAGAAGTGGTTGTTTTTTTGTAGCTAAAACGTCTTTGCACGTACATTTCTGCCCAGGTAAATACCTCATTCAATTTGTAATCTATAGTGTACCTCTTAAATTTGCGAAGATCCACCTTTTCGGCCTATTGTGTCCGGGTGTGGCTCATTTTTTGAGCCCCATGGCAAATATTTGGATCACTTCTTATAATGTTTTGAACAAAAATGGAGTTCCTACATAAGAGATACCACAGATTTTCTGTTAAAACTTCAGACTATAGCTACATCGGTCAAACAAAATTGGTTATTATGCACCATAGATGTAACAGCACTTTATACTTCAATTCCCCACCAAGAAGGAATTGAGGCTGTGAAGTGGGCATTATTACAGCACTTTCAAGTTAAAGCAGATAAAGTATTCCTAATGGAGTTGTTACACTTTAGTCTCCATCACAGCTATTTTGAATGGCAGGACAACTTTTATTTACAATTGACTGGAACATTCGATGGACTTCCCCGGGGCACCGGCATATGCCAATATTTTCATGGCAAAGTTTGAGGACGTCTATATTTTCAACAATCAGGAATGGAAAACCAAAGCAGCCCTATACTGCAGATTCATTGATGACTTTCTTTATTTGGACTGATTCTCAAAGAAGTCTGGAGCACAAGATTCAACAACTCAACACACAATCCAAGGATCAAGTTCACCCATACCATAGATGAAACCAACGTTGCGTTTTTGGACATATTGGTGTCCAAATCAGAAATCGCGTTACAAACACAATTTTTCACTAAACCAACAGACAAAAACAATGCATTACTATACACAAGTTTTCATCCAAGAAGTTTGATACGCAATTTACCATTCTCACAATTTTTAAGAATTAAGAGGAATTGCTCAAACTCGAAGATTTGTGAACAAAGCATATAGAAACAAAAGCAGAAGTATAAACGGAGGCTATCCTGAGGAATCTTTGGAGGACTTAGCACAACGAGTTCGCACGATGGACAGAAATAATTTACTCTTGAAAAAATCTAAACCCAAAGAGAATCAACAAGTGTTCGTATCGAGATATTCAACTTGTTCCTTGCCTATCAAAAATATCATCTATATGAGGTGGGAATTGTTGCAGAATGAACCCGACTTCAATGGGATCTTCAGGTTGAAACCTTTGCATGCATACAAGAGATCAAAAAATCTCAAAGAAAGACTTTCAACATCAGATAATAAAGTAAAGAGTTTTTGAAGGTACAAAAAAAAAATTCAACTGCACACACTGCAATAGTGTGATCACAGGCTCTAATCTAACCCGTCCTAGAATGGGTGAAGTGATAAAACTGTTAAATACAACAGATTGCAACTCGCAGAATGTAATTGACAGCATCAAATGCCCTTGTGGCTTGATGTATATTGGAAAAATAGAAAGAAAAAGAAAAATACGGATGAACAAGTTACTTAACTTTGGTAACGATATATCTGTAAGAGGCATAGATTAGTTATGGATTCCTCACCTTAGAATTACCCCCAGGCCTCAGACTGGATCCGGAGATTTTTTTCTTCAGCAGTACCCCTGCGCGTCGTTCGACTCAGTCTTCGTCGTTGGCGTCGTGGTCGCCGGAATGACGTCGCTGTATCTACTTAGAAGCCGCCCCTGCGCGCTGACGTCAGTTCTTTACACGACATTCCACGCCAGAAGCACAGAGCCATGCAAGACACTGACCACTGGTGCACAAAACTAGGGCCCTGAAAGGGAGTCCCTTACCCTAGAAGTCAATTCGCAGAACGGGGAGGATGGGTGGGGTGGTGAGGAATCCATAACTAATCTATGTCTCTTACAGATATATCTTTACCGAAGGCAAGTAACTTGTTCATCTGAAAGAGACAGTTATGGATTCCTCACCTTAGAATAGATACCCCAGCAATACCAACCCCGGAGGTGGGTCTGCGATCTAAGTTCACACCCGAAAGTCCTGGAGAACTGAACAGCCAAGGAAGCCGTCTCTGTGGACTTGGCTGTCCAAGCAGTAGTGTATGGTAAATGTGTGCAATGAAGCCCACGTAGCTGCCTGGCAGGTGTCATGAAGGGGGACTCCACGTCCCAAAGCAGTATTGGCTTCCGTCGCCCTGGTGGAATGGGCGCGCAGCCCCACTGGAGGTTCCTTCTTTGCCAAGGAATGACAGATTTTGATGCAAAGAATGACCCATCGAGAGATGGTTCGTTTCTGCACGGCCCGACCTTTCTTGGCACCCACATAGCCAACAAAGAGTTGGTCATCCACCCGGAATTGTTTTGTGCGATCCAGATAGAATGAAAGGGCACATTTTGGATCCAGACGGTGGAGCCTCTCCTCCTCTTTAGATGGATACTGGGGTGGGAAGAAGGTGGGCAAAGTGATGGTCTGTCCTATGGAAAGAGGTAACCACTTTGGGAAGGAAAGAAGGCCTAGTGCGAAGGACAACTTTGTCCGGATGAACAGCCAGGAAAGGAGGTTTTGAAGAAAGAGCCTGAAGCTCACTCACCCTGCGAGCAGAGGTGATGGCGACCAGAAAGGCAGTTTTAAATGTCAGAAGTCTGAGAGGTCAGCTACGTAGCGGCTCGAAAAGGCGCGCACATAAGATAGGTCAGAACCAGGTTCAAGTCCCACTGAGGCATTACGAAAGGAATTGAAGGATACAAGTGAGTAATGCCCTTAAGGAAGCGATGTACAATAGGGGACTTGAAAAGAGAAGGCTGGTCAGGAAGCCGAAGAAAGGCCGAAGCGGCCGAAAGATAGCCTTTTAGAGTGCCCAGAGCAGAGCCCTGCTGGGCCAAAGAAAGAATGAAGAGGAGAACCTCTGAAAGGGGAGCAGAAAGGGGATCCACAGCCTTTGCTGCGAACCATGCCACAAACTTGTTCCATCTACAGGCGTATACCATTTTGGTGGAGGGACGCCTGGCTGCCAAGATAACGTTACAGACTTCGGGAGTGTTAGACCTGGCATCATTGGCGCGGGTCTCCCTTCCTCTTTTCGCTTCCTATCTTTTATGTTGGCTGGATTTAGATGCTCTGGGCGCTGTGCCACTGCCAATCAGTGCCACAGCGCGAATGCTCCCTGTGTAAAGATAACTGTATGAATTGGGATAACCATAATTGGCTCGTTTGGTTTACCTGTCAGTCCCTAGTATAAGTGCACTGTGTGTGCCCAGGGCTGGTAGACCAAATACTGCTGGTGGGCCTGCAGCGCTGATGTGCGCTACCCACCGAAGCAGCTTTTAAAGTATGTCTGTGTAGCATGTTCTAATAGCGAGTTACCCTCCATTTCACTGTTTACTATTGTGAGGCTATCCATTCTCATAGGCCAGAATGGGCAGGCTGAGTATTACATTCCATAATCCTACCTGCCCCCAGGAACCTGATAGGAAATTCGAATTTGATATGTTTAAGCTCAGGACATTGAGATACATCTTTTAGTAAGGATCATTTGCATAGCCCGTGTTCGAAAATGCCTCTGCTAGAAACGAGGTATTTTCTAGCCTAAGCTTTCCTGTAGGCTTTGCTAGTGTGTGTATTGGCCGTCTGGTTTTGGAGCAGCAGGGCCAGCTGGGTCAGACCTGGCTGGAGAGAGAGATCGGCATTTAGAGTATGGGGAGGGGTGACTCTTTGATCTGAGCAGGGCCGTGCCTGGCAAGGTGAATGATGGCTCCACCTCCCACTGGGCGTCTGATAGTAGACCCCCTGATTCTCAAAGGGCAGGATGTCGCCTCGTAAACCAAGTGCTCCCCGACCCCACCGAACTGGTTCTGGCTGGATTCAGTGATTTGTGACTTTAGAGAACAAAGACTTTTTAGGTATAAAACGCTGCGCTGAAACCTTTTTCAAGTGTGTTCCTTCTGGATGTCAAGACGAAACTCTGTCCGAGTGAACAGAGGAAAGGACTTTGAAACTTTCACCAAGCTTGCTGAAGAAACTACCCGAGGGCCTGAATTGAGAGCGCCTCCTGCTGAAGTCTCAGGGACATTAGACTTCACCCCGTCAGCCGTCTGAATTCCTGTGCGAGAGATTCTATTTGCAGGTGAGGCCTCCGTCGAGTAATCCGGAACCTCTAGTTCTACTGTGAGGAACGCGGACTGGTAACCCTTGTTAGCTCTGTGTGGGCCACCGCAGCTAAGAGAGAGCTGCCACCGCTGACAGCCCGCCTTAATTTGAACCTTCGGAACCTTCGCTGAATCTGTGTGGGCCGCCGCAGTTAAGAGAGAGCTGTAGCCGCTGAGTGCCCGCCGTTGTGCCAGCCTGGTCGAGATCACCCTTTGTCCTGTGGGCCGCCGCAGCTAAGAGAGCTGCTGCCGCTGAGTGCCCGCACTTGTGTCAGCTGTGCATCATCGTGATTCGTCCTGCGGGCCGCCGCAGCTAAGAGAGCTGTTGCCGCTGAGTGCCCGCACCTTTGCCAACTTTGCATCCTCGTGATTTGTCCTGTGGGCCGCCGCAGCTAAGAGAGAGCTGCTGCCGCTGAGTGCTCGCACCTTTGCCAACTTTGCATCATTGTGATTTGTCCTGTGGGCCGCCGCAGCTAAGAGAGCTGCTGCCGCTGAGTGCTCGCACCTTTGCCAACTTTGCATCATTGTGATTTGTCCTGTGGGCCGCCGCAGCTAAGAGAGCTGCTGCCGCTGAGTGCCCGCACCTTTGCCAACTTTGCGTCATCGTGGGGGGCGTGGCTTGCCGTGCTGCGGAATGGCCGCTCTGTGAGCGAGCTCTGCCAGCCGGGACGAAAATCCTATATTAATCTTGCGAACGGAGAGCAGAAGCGGCGTGGACAACTAGCCATCGGGCGGCGGGGGGACACTATACCCTGCGGCTGCAATTCCTGTGGTCCGACTGCGCTTCGGGCTCGAGGCGCGCGGCTGTCCCTAGAGCTGCGGTCGACCGGCTGGTCCCTTCTACTTGCCGCACCCGGGCGATCCTGAAAATCGAGCCCACGGCTGCGGGCAGCCTTTGGGCCTGAGGCGAGACATATGGTGGAGACGCTGATTCCGGCTCGCTGGCGCCGGCTGGATGATTGCGCCAGAGCAATAGCCTGAGCGACGTGCTGCACAGTGCCTGGAGGCAGAGAGACGGCTCTCGTGGGCGACCAGAGGACCCCGTCTTGTAGGCCGCGGCCGCCATCTTGTGAATCCGCTATCGGCCGCTAGTGGTGACTGGAACAGCCGAACTGCGCTACCCCGCCCGCGGACTTGTGGAGGCGCTGGGGACCGGCTGGTGAGTGCGGTGCTGCGAGGTGCATATAGGGGAAGTGTGCAGCTCTCGAGGTGTGCTCATCGCCGTTGCACGGATCCGGTGCACCCTCCATCCCATACACTGGGCCCACCCGCCCCTTCTTTGATACGATGCTGGGAGCCGCGACTTGAGAGCGCCTGGTGCTGCTGGTGCCTACTGACCGTGTTTACCTGGGTGTGCGGCCTGCGATTCTTACGGCGCTGATTTCCCTCAAGGTGCGAGAGCGCAGGACCAACGAGGCAGATAAGGCCTGATGTGTGGACATTGTGAGACGCCCTCGGCGTATAGTGCCTTCAGAACACCTGGTTCTGTGCCCCAGTAGTGAACTAGCTTGCGGTCTAAATCTACTGATCATGGCGGTGCTGAGCATGTGCTAATACTAACGGGGGTGCCCCGGGCTGACCCAGTCCGCGAGGTGGGGAGAGCTACCATCTTGGTGACTGGTGAGGCCTGACGCCCTGGGTCTGCCGGATTAAGCCGTGCCTAGTTGTGGGCTGCATCGCCGTTCCGGCTTACGCTTGTGAGTCACTCGGCGGAGTGGCCACTCTCGGCGGCTGCCACAATGGGTAAGCAAGATGTCAAGCAGCCAAAATTGACATTTGAAAACAAGCGCTCCACGAGGCATACGGAACTGGACTCGGACACTCAGGGAGACGGCCCCCATGAACAGATGTTGGAGGATCACGGGGAAGATCTGCGAACCCTCATGTTGGAGATGCGTTCCAGCCTACGCAACATAGACACAAAACTGGACACACTCACTGCGCAACTCGACTCTGTCAAGACTCCGGTGGCGACGCACGAGACCCGGTTGGATGCTATCGAGAATCGGCAAACGGAATTTCATGAATTTCAAGCTGACACCAAAGAGCAATTGTTGCACTTGGATAAACTGCTGGGCATCATCAGGGCCAAGAACGAAGATTTGGAGGCCAGGTCTCGGAGAAACAACCTCCGGATTACAGGTATTCCGGAAACCACCGCCATTTCCAAGATGGAGACCTTTGTGACGGAACTCTTACACAAACTCTTTGACCCCTGTAGGAAGGTGGAATCTGACTACATGGTTGCCCCCACTTTTTTCCTGGTGTTTTGTTGGTTTTTGACTTAGTTTGGCTGGGAACCTGCTATTCAGGTTCCCAGCCTATCTGCTTTCTCTTTAAATGATTTGAAGTGCACACTAGGTGCACTAGTGATTGGATGCTGTGGTTCCTTATGAGTCCCTAGTATATGGTACCTTAGGTGCTAAGGGCATAGGCACTTCACAGGCCTACCAGGGGCTGAAGCATGTATTATGCCACCCCTGGGAAGCAGACTAAATCTGACACAACAGGCCTGCTACTGCAGCCTGGGTGAGGTGGTGCTAGCACTCCTCACTGAGATATAGGTTCCCTATATCTCTCCTACACACACATATAAACCTATCAGTCACCCCTAAGGCAGGCCCTATCAATCCTGAGGGCAGGGTGCTTGGCTTCTATGTGAGGGGGTGCCTCTGCCTGAGCAGGGCCCCTCTGCAGCTCTCAGAGTCCATTCTCTGGTGCTGTCTGTGGATGCGGTTAAACCATATACTTTTAAGTGCATTATATCCTCGCGGTAGAATGCTAACTTTGAAATGGCTGCATCAAAACACCTTGGAATACTACCCCCCGCCAGTCCTGGCGGCGGGGGTAGCATTCCACCCTTCTAGAGGGATAGACATGTACCTGCTGTGGAAACGCGGTAGAATCCTGCAGAGCCCTGGCATCACAAAATGGATGCCACCAGTCACAGACACTGGGCTGCCCTCCTGCTGATGACCAACACTCGCAGTGGAGGAAGCCCAACAATAGATATCCTGTCCCAAGGGGTGTGACCACCTTCCAGACAGGGTTTAGTGTATTGGGGCTGAGTGGGTGCACTCCTAGAGTGCTTTGAAATCCTGCACTGGGGAGCAGAAGGCTCCTCTGTGCATATGCCAGTTCAAACCGGCTCAGGGGCTACCTGCCCCTGCTCTGGCGCGAAACTGGACAAAGGGAAGTGGGTGTAGACACCCACTCCCCTGACCCTCCCATAGGTAGGGTCATAGAGCTAGTCCCTCCCTTTCTTTTAGTATAAGAGGGGGAACCTGTGCATTGCACCCTAGATTTCCCTGGACGACGCTCTGAAGAAGAATCCCGGACCTTCGACGTTCCACTACCTTTGGAAGACTGAAGAATCTCCCTTGGAGTCAAGGAGTGACTCCCCTGCTTGGCAGGCACCAAAAACTACAAACGACGGTCGCAAACTACGCCGCTCCCGCCGGAGTCCGAAGTCCCTGCAGCCCAAGAAGTGGATTTCCTGACTTCTCAAAGGCCATCGTGAGTCCCCAGCGAAGCGGAGGCAAGTGGACCCCAAGAGTAACGAGGAACCGCGACCCCCGGGTACCGTGCACTATTGTCGAGTGCAACCCCTTCACAACGTTCTACGAACTTGTGCTTTGGACCACGTGTGGTCCCAGCCTCCAGCAGGAATCCCTCCTAAGATCAGAGGCCTACCACGTCCCGAGTGACCGTGGGCCCCTGTGAGCGAATCCTCCCGAGGCGTCTTCGCGATCCCTTGCCAGCCGGCTTGTGGGTCCCCAGAAGACTTTCTAAAGAAACCAAAGGGCTCCCCTGGTTGCTCCAGGCCTGCCCTGACTTACCCTCGCTGGGTGAGTCCCACAGACCTTGCTGGTCTGCGCCATTGTCTCTTCACACTTTCCCCGAGACTTGCTGTTACCAAGGCTTGTTGGCTCCGATCAAGTCGCCGACACCGCAGTAAGCTGCAGACATCGTGGGACACGCCGAATCCAGCTCCTGGTCGTCGTCGACGCCTCCTGGACCTCGTGGCTGAAGAGTCAAGGCAACCGCGAACGACCTGAATCTTGCGACGACGGTGGGCATCCATCTTCCTTGCCCCGAGTCACTGCCAAGTGACTTTGAACACTGTCCCCTCTGCTTTCAGGTCTTCCATCTTCCGAATCCAGGCTTGGATTCCTCCGGACACTTCTCCTGTCGCCGCAAGCAGCAAGTCTTCACTGGCTCCCATTGAAAACGACGCCGCGACCCGACACCAAAGAACACCTATGCACCCGGCTCCCCTGGGTGAGGTAACTTCAGCACTACGGTGCTCCTGTGGGTGTGGGCCCTAGAACTACTTACCCTGTAAGTGACTTGCTTGTAGCTTCCCTCGAAGTGTCCTAAAACTCTAACTTTCTAAGTGCGACAATTGCGCTGACTCGTACAGGGTTCGCGTCTGTGTTAGACACACCGCGTCCATCTCCTTTGCAACACTATCTAGAACTGTATCCTTCGACTCGTACTGAGTCCGATCGGTGTTCGCCTCGAACACACAAAGGGCCTGTAGCACTGAGATCTCCATTGCACTGACTCGCACAAGGTTCGCGTCTGTGTTAGACACAGCGCGTCCATCTCCCTTGCAACTCTATCTATAACCGCGTCCTTCGACTCGTACAAGGACCGATCGGTGTGTTCGCCTCGAACACGCAAGGGACCTTTAACATTGATATCCCAATCGCGTCTGAGCGCATAGACTCGCACAGGACTCGCACCAGTGCCAGGTCACCGCGTCCGTCCCCTGTGGGTCTCCTACAACTACCTGGGGTGGTTCTTGGGGGTCCCTCGATTCTAGATGCCCTAGACCTAGGTCTAGCTAACTAAGATTGTGATATTCGATTGTGCTAAACTTATTTTGATAACATTTGACTTGTACATATGTTCCTGACCTCTAATCTCATAAAGAGATTAGTAGAGAGTGTTTATTAATAAATACATATATATTTGATATATATACCTGTGTGGTGTCTTTTCATTTGGTGATTCAAGAGATTGTGTGGTAAAACAAGCTGCTTTACATTCCTTCAAGACTTAGCCTGAAGGCTGCTCTCCACAGCTACCACTAGGATAGCTTTCTATAAAGGTTGTCTTAAACCTATCTACCATAAGACTCGAAATGTTATGGTGCAAGGTGTCCACTTTAATTAGTGAACAGCATATACCAGGCCAACTTCTCACAACCCCCATCTATCGTCGGTGTTCGTGGTGGAGAGAGCACATAGATCTCTAGGGCCGAAACCTCCGATTGGCGCAACACCTAGACCAATCCTGGCAAAATTATTGAACTATCAGGACAGAGATCTTATATTGCGCATGGCTAGGGACAAAGGCCAGATCTCCCATAAAGGCAATACCATCTCCTTCTATCCAGACTTCACCCCAGCAGTGCAGGCGGCCCGTAGGGAATTCCTCCCCGCAAAGCGTATTCTTCTGCAGGCGCAGATCCCATACTCCCTACTATATCCTGCCAAGCTGAAAGTTTCATATGACGGCACTGCTCACCTCTTCACTGTTGCGAAATCCGCCTTGAAGTTTGCCAAACATGTTGGTGGGAAAAAAGTCAAGCAATCTGGAACTGCTGAGGGTACTCGAGAGGGCCATCTAAGCGATAATGATTGACCCGGTACCTCGCCTTTGTTCACTGTACTAAAATGTTGCCATGGGGCGAGATGGGGTTAAATACGAGTACCTGCTTTAATATGATTTTTCTGTAATGATCCTTAAAGTTGATGTAGGGTATCCTGGGACCCCGTTGCCTGTGAGTTCTTGGGTGGTCCATTATATTAGTTTTTAGCTACCTGCTTCTCTGCAGTACTCCCGGCCACCCTGTGCAAACAGGGAAGTTCGCCGGCGATACCTCGCCCTCATGGGAAACTTCCCCTTCTTGAGTTGTGGTTTTTTGTATGTTAGGACTGTGATGGGTATTCTGCAACCTGTTTGGGGGGTTGGAGTGGGTGGGGGGTGGTGGATAGGGGATGTTTTCTCGTTTACAGCCAGTACACTTGCACAATGTCAGTTAGGACGTGTGACTGCTTTTGGGTGTTGGCACGCTCTCATCACCAGTATTGGTTGGGTGACTACTCTTTGTAAAACTGCACGCTAAGACCATACATTTTCTCACGTGGAACATTAGGGGGCTGAACGATTACAGGAAGGCTAGGTTAGTACATGCCTATCTATCCAGGAACAATACTGACATATGTTTATTGAAGGAGACACATTTAAATGTTAAGCCTTCGCAAAGGCTGAGTAATAACAGATGGGGTAACGTGTATTCATCCATTTTTTCCAACTACGCTCGCGGAGTTGCGGTGTTGATAAGGAAGGAAATGGACTGGCGGGAGGAACATGCCGTTGTTGACCCAGAGGGGAGGTATCTTCTCATACATGGTGCTCTGGGAGGCGTACCCTTGCTTTTAGTGGCAATATACGGCCCCAATGTAGATTCACCAGAATTTTTTCGTCATATCTGGACTCAGATCAGATCGACTGGCTGTAGCACGATATTATGGGGCGGTGATTTTAATGCCATCTTAGATGATGTCATGGACAGGCACGGTGCGGCTCGTCCCTTACACCCACATACTAGTGCCGCCTTACAAGCCATTATATCTGATGGTGACCTAGTTGATGTTTGGCGGAGTCACCATCCCCAGACGTTGGAGGGTACATACATTTCTAGTCACCATAGTGCCTGGTCTCGGCTGGATTTCTGGCTGGCCTCACGTGATGTGACGACTTGGACTGCGGAGGTCCTGCACCTGGCGCGCTCCCTATCCGACCATGCTCCCTGTCTGCTTAAATTGCAACTCCCTGATGCGATACCTCGTGCCTTCACCTGGCGCCGTCCCCCGCATGCGCTCCTGGACGAGGCTTTCAAGGAAGAAATACGTTCGGATATAACAGACTATTTTACCCTTAATGCAGGCTCTGTAGACACTGAGGCTTCCCTATGGGAGGCGTTTAAAGTTGTTATTAGAGGACAGTGTATTGCTCGGCAAGCAGGGGTATTGAAAGCTATCAGGGGTACATTAGCATCGATAGAAACCCAGATTAAAGATCTTGAAACCCAATTCTATTCCTCAAATGTACCGGGAACTGCCGCCCTCCTGAAAGCCAAACTACTGGAATTTGCCGAAGAGTCACAACGCGAGGTCAAATTCCTGGGTAAATATGCTGAGGCCCGCAGGTATGGCGAGGGCGATGGGCCTGGCCGCACTCTGGCTGGAATGATCCGCCCGTCTAGACCTGCCATGTTTATACACGAACTCCATTCCATACATGGTGACGATATTAGGGGCCCGGTAGCTATCTTGGACGCCTTCTCGTCATTTTACTCCCAGCTCTACACTGCTACCCAACGGACATGCCCGGATGGGTTGCAGGAATTCTTGGACTCACTTGCCCTAGTCTGGTTCAATAATTTACATAGGGAGTATATGGATCTCCCCATCACGGTGGCGGATGTTGCCCAGGTTATAAGGAGCCTACCGCTTGACAAGGCCCCAGGGCCTGATGGCCTGACTACTTCGTTCTACAAAACATATGTGGAGGAGTTGGCGCCCCGGTTATTGGCGGTCTATGAGGAAGCTCTGTAGGTGGGAGTCCTACCCCAGTCCATAAGGGAAGCAATAATCATTACCCTATTAAAACCCGGGAAGTCTGCAACAGACCGACTCCTACCGGCCACTATCGTTGATCAATGTGAATGTTAAGATCCTCGCCAAGTTGATTGCTAACAGGCTACAACCCTTACTTCCCATGATTGCCCTCCCAGACCAATCTGGGTTTATACCCGGGAGGTCGACTGCCCATAATTTGCGAACCATTTTTTCAGTGTTACACTATCTCCACCCAGAGGTGCGTGCTGCCGCCATATTTTTAGATGCAACAAAGGCATTTGATACACTTGAGTGGCGATATTTTTTTACGATATTGACCCGTATGGGATTGAGCCCGATCTTATCAGCCGCATCCGGTTATTATACAATTTGCCGGTGGCCCGGATTAGGATGAACGGCTTACTCTCTGATTCATTCTCCATATCGCGTGGGATGAGACAGGGGTGTCCACTTTCGCCCCTGCTCTTTGCCATTGCAATGGAGCCTCTGGCCGCCCGTATCAGGCAACACCATACGGCCCGGGGCATTGGCTTCAGCACCCGAAGCCTACTCATCTCACTTTATGCGGATGATGTGACCTTGTACATTACTAACCCCGAGGTAAATTTAGATCCTGTTCTTAGAGAGTTCATTCGCTTCGGGGGCCTTGCTGGCATAGCAGTCAACTGGGCGAAATCGGTGGCATTTCACTTGACGGATGGCACACCTCAGGTGCTGTCTGAGTTCCCATTGCGGTGGGAGGCTGACGCAGTTAAATATCTAGGTGTGTGGCTGAGTCGGGACACGCAGGAGATTTGGAACCTGAATTTTGGGAGGACGGTCACTTGGTTGGTAGAGAAGGTTCAACTCTGGTCCAAATTGCCCCTATCGATGGCTGGGAAAATCGCTCTGGCCAAGATGGTGATATTACCGAAGTTCCTTTATTTATTTGTCAACATCCCAATCCCTCTTACGCAACATTTTTTCTCCACCCTCAGATCACAGTTGATATCACTGGTCTGGGCCGGAGGTCAGGCCAGGGTGTCCTGGGATCTCCTGACCCTCCCGTTGCGGCAGGGGGGCCTGGGGGCGCCGGATATGCATTTATATTCTTTATGTGCTCAGGCCCAATTTCTGCACTTTTGGGTCCATCCGACGCCCTATCAGCCCCATGTGGCGGTGGAGTTGGACGCCGTGTCCCCTATCCCGCTTAAGGTGGCGCTATATCAGGCTACGCAACGTCCCCGGGCAGATGTGGACACTGCGGGGACCCTGCGGTGGGCATGGGGAGAGCTGCGGAGGCGGGCTGGCATCCCGTTACTTTATGCTCCTTCCATCCCGCTGGCGCGGAATCCTATGCTGCCTTGTATTCGGGACGGAGTCAGCCGATCCCTTACCCAAACTATGAACTTACACTCATTTGCGGATCTGTATCCTGCTGACACGTTTCGCCCCCCCCGCGGTGGGTGACGAACAGACGGTTCCCTTCGCTGCGCTCTTCCTATATCACAAACTACGCGCGACGTGTCGTGCCCTGTGGGACGGCTTTCTTGCGGCTCCCCCATCGTTGCCCGCATTGGAGAACGTGTTACGGTCACCTTCCCCCCCGCAAACTCGTCACGCGTCTTTACACCCAAATGCAAAGCTCCAGCCCGGTGGTGACACCCAAGTTCTTTCAATGCTGGAATAGCGAGCTTCCCACTCCATTGACTGAGGCCCAATGGGACTTCTGCTGCGGGCAGCTCACCGCGCTCTCCCCAGACTACAGGCTCCGCCTGATCCATTTTAAATACTTACATTGGTATTACAGGACGCCGATGGGGCTGTATTGCATGAAGCTTAGGGAAGATGAATGCTGTTGGCGCTGTAGATACTCTCCGGCTTCGTTTTTACATATTGCTTGGGACTGCCTGCCGATAGCGGAGTTCTGGTTTGAAATTTTTGAAGTAGTGAACCAAATCATTGGCAGAACGGATGCTCCTTCCCCAGCCCTGGGTTTATTGGGGTACGTAAAGGACACACTGCCAAAGCACCGCAAGTTGCATGCCCTCCTCCTACTTTATGCCAAAAGGCAGGTTGCTCTCCTCTGGGGTCGGAAGAGGGTGCCCTCACTAAAAGCCTGGATGAAAGATGTTATGTATGGCCATACACAGCTGAACACCTTTTGGGAGCTTATGCCCGCGTCCTCGAGGCCCCGGGACATATGGGAACCGTTTCTGGCCTGGGCCCAGAACCGGTCGGGGTCTCCTACGCCTGCACACACTGATGATGCCTAGGGGTGATCTGAGTCTTCACGCTGCCCACGCCTGTTCATGGTATTGTCTCCTCTTTTGCATCTCCACTGTCCATATGATAGGCATGTGTATAACTTTCTACATCAATCACTCATGTACCTGTGTAAGCATTCTACGATCTAGGTTCCAGATCCCTGCTTGTAATTTTGTAATTTGTAAAGTGTTTGCGGTGATGTATATGTGCCTCATTCAATGCCATTTACTGCCTTTTGAAATGCACTGTCCTGGTCTGCGATATCATTTGTGCTGCTGTACCAACATGCTGGCTGTACGTGTTGTTATTGTTGGATATTGTTTTCTTACTTGAAAATATAAATAAAATAATTTAAAAAAACAAAAAAACTTTGCTTCATCGTGATTTGTCCTGTGGGCCGCCGCCGCAGCTAAGAGAGAGCTGCTGCCGCTGAGTGCCCGCACCTTTGCCAACTTGGCATCATCGTGATTTGTCATGTGGGCCGCCGCAGATAAGAGAGCTGCTGCCGATGAGTGCCCGCACCTTTGCCAACTTTGCATCATCGTGAGTCGTCCTGGGGACCGCCGCAGCTAAGAGAGAGCTGCTGCCGCTGTGAGCCCACCACGGAGCTGCACGACGAGAGTCATCGCCACCACCAGCCCGGGCCTCCGCAGCCGCGTGCTGCTGCCGCTGAGAGCCCGCCTGTCCCCGAGTGCCCGAATCATTGTGAGTGCACGTTGCGGACCACTGCAGTCAAGAGTTGTGGTCGCTGGGAGTCCGCCTGTCACCGTCTCCGGTTCTTCGAGAAGCTGCGTGCTGTGTCCCCGTCCAACGGCAGGTATCTGGTGCGCAACGGGTCGCGTAGACCCAGGCCTTGAACTCAGTCAGTGCCACGTTCTGGTGAATACGTTATTGCCTTTTTAAGTCCCTACTGATTTACGTGCATTGTGACTGGTTAAAACGCTTTTGAGAGTCTTGTGTTAAACCTTAGATAAAGATACTATTTTTCTATACCTACTTGAGTTGTGTCCTTTTGTGGTGTCGTTACTGCCTTATTGTGCATGGTCATAAATGCTTCACACACTGCCTCTGAGATATACCTAACTGCTCGTGCTACGTTACCACAGGGTTGAGCAGGGGTTATCAAAGGGGGTAGCCCACTTGGCCTGACTTAGGAAGAAGGGTCCCTATTTGGACATTGGCGCCAGCCATTGCCAACTAGAGACCCCCATTTCTAACAGGGAGGAAGGTCAAAAGCTGTCAACTGCCGCTGCTCAATCTCCACGCAAGGAGGTGGAGGCTGGACAGGTTCCGGTGGAGGACCATCCCCTGCTGTTGCGACAGAAGATCCTTCCGAAGGGGCAGTCTGATCGGAGGACTGATGGACATGTGCAAGAGCTCGGGATACCAGACTCTTCGTGCCCAGTCTGGGGCCACAAGAATGACTTGGGCCCGGTCGCGCTTGATCTTCTTCAGCACTCTGGGTAGAAGTGGTATAGGCGGAAAGGCATATAGAAGACCGCAACTCCACTCGCGACGAAAAGCGTTGCCGAGCGAGTGCCGCCTTGGAAATTCCAACGCGCAGAACTGCTGACATTGTGCATTCTCTTCGGTGGCGAATAGATCTAACCAAGGCTCTCCCCACCGCTAAAAGAGACCTTGCACAACCTCCGAGTGAAGACGCCATTCGCGATCCATCCTGCACCGGCAGCTGAGTTCGTCCGCCCTGGCGTTCAGAGAACATGCCAGGTGTTGAACCACCAGGGACATGCCCTGACGTTCCAGCCACTTCCAGAGACGAAGTGCCTCCTGACATAGGGTCCACGACCCCACCCCGCCTTGTTTGTTGCAGTACCACATGATGGTGGTGTTGTCCGTCAACATCTGCACTACTCTTCCCCGGACAGAGGGAAAGAATGCCTTTAGTGCAAGACGAATCGCCCGAAGCTCCAGAAGGTTGATGTGGAGCCCGGACTCCGCTGGAGACCAGAGGCCTCTGTTCTCTGCCTCTCCCATGTGGCCGCCCCACCCCAGAAGTGATGCATCTGTCACCACTGTGATCTCTGGTTGGGGAAGGGAGAGGGATCTGCCGTTGACCCAATCCTGGTTCGTTAGCCACCACTGCAATTGGTGTGCAGTGCCCTCCGAGATCTGGACGCAATCGGAAAGATTCCCCTGATGCAGTGCCCACCGGAACTTCAGGTCCCACTGCAGAGCCCGCATATGCCACCTGGCATAGTCCACCAGCAGGATGCAAGAGGCCATGAGGCCCAGTAGCCTCAGGGTCATTCTGACCGAAACCCGGGATAGAGGCTAAAAGATAGGAAATTATAGCCCGAATATCCCGGACTCGTTGCTCGGGAGGATAAGCCCGAAACTGCGCTGTGTCCAGAACCGCTCCAATGAAAAGGAACTTCTGAGACGGAATCAGGTGTGACTTCGGCACGTTGATGGTGAACTCCAGCGAATGCAGGAGGTCGGCCGTAGTCTGGAGGTGGGAGACGACAGCCTGGGGCGAGCCCGCCTTTAACAGCCAATCGTCGAGATAGGAGAACACTGGAACCCCCTGATCTGCGCAGATGAGCAGTAACCACCGCCATCACTTTCGTGAACACCAGAGGGGCACTGGTAAGGCCAAATGAGAGCACGGTAAACTGAAAGTGCTCGTGGCCTACCGTGAACCGCAGGTAACTCTGCTGGGCCGGCAGGACGAGGATGTAAAAATAAGCGTCCTGCAAGTCCAACACTACCATCCAGTCTCCAGGGTCGAGGGCAGACAGGACCTGAGCCAGTGTCAACATTTTGAACTTTTCCTTCCGGAGGAAGCGGTTGATGTCCCTGAGATCAAAGATAGGACGCAGGCCCTTGTCCTTCTTGGGCACCAGAAAGTAGTGGGAATAACCTCGACCTACTTCTGGGGCAGGAATTCGCTCGATGGCTCCCTTGGCCAAGAGAGCCGTAACTTCCTGTTGGAGAAGGGCCAAGTGATCCTCCGACATGCGATGGAATTGAGGTGGCATGGATGAAGGGGTAGTCTCGAAGGGGAGGGAGAAGCCCCTTCGGACTATCTGCAAAACCCACCTGTCTGACGTGATGGTGAGCCAGTGGGGAAGGTGATGGCGAATCCTGCCGCCCACTGGCAAATGGTGGCCTTGAAAGGTCTGACTGGGAGGACCTGGAGGCTGCTGCAGAGGGGGCGGGGCGCTGGTGGACTGGCCCGCCCGCTGGCCCCTAGACCCACGACGGTGGGTCCCACGTCTCCAGCCGCGCAGAGGCTGGACAGCTTGCGCAGGCCTGTGGCTCTGGACGGAACGTGGCGGGGCACCTCTTCCGTAGCGACGAAAGGGGCGAAAAGCAGACTGCGCGGGTGAGAGATGGAAGCGAGGCCCAAGGACCTGGCCGTAGCCCTGGAGTCCTTAAAGTGCTCAAGCGCGTTGTCTGCTTTGTCGCCAAACAAGCGACAGCCATCAAAGGGCATGTCCAAAAGTGTAGCTTGGACATCACCCGAAAAGCCAGTGGACCTCAGTCAGGCGTAGAGTCGTAGTGCTACTGATGTTGAAATCGTTCTGTCTAGCGAGTCGGCGGTGTCCAGCTCACACCGTATGGCGAACTTCGCTGCGTCTCTCCCTTCGACCACTGCACGGGACAGCACAGCCCAGGCCTCCTCTGGGCACTGAGGCAGCACCTGCGCGACCGTGTCCCACACAGAATGGGAGTGCGGTGTTCACCGACCGCAGTCCTAAGCTGGAGGAAGAAAACATTTTCTTCCCAAGATGGTCCAGCTTCTTGGATTCCCTATCAGGTGGTGCGGTAGGGAATGCGCCCTTGGAAGTCGAGGCTTGGACCATCAAGCTCTCAGGGGTGGGGTGCTGGGAGAGGAAAATGGATTCGGCCGGGCGGTGGCGTCGGGCAATCATTCTATCCACAGGGGCCCCTGTGTTGGGCTTGGGCCAAGTGCCCAAAAGGATGTCCATGAGGGCCTCATTGAACAGCAGCAGGGGCTCCAAAGAGGCCACTGCCAGTTGAAGCACCTCGGTCAGGAGGTTAGTCCTAACTGCCACCATAGGAAGCTCGAGGTTAAGGCCTCAGTCGCCCTACCCAACCACACTGCGTATGATGCACCCTCCTCCGTAGCCACGGTAGGGGGAGAAAGCATGCCAAGGTCTGGAGAAGTGTCCAGACCACTGGCCTCACCCAACTCCTCTCTCCAGTCCGGGTCTTCCAACTGGTCTGCCAGAGGGTCCACAGACCCCTCCCAGTCCTCCTCAACCTCCTCTGGTAGCCACTCAGGGTGATGGGGAACACCAGGGGAGAACAGGGCTACAAAAGTACCAGTCGGCGCCGGTCCCGCTGTCGGTCCAACTCCGAGTCCACGTTGAGGGGTAGGCCGGGGTCGACGTTGGTTGGGGACACAACCGGCGTCAGAGGGGGCGGAGGTGTCCCCAATGGATTCGGCGCCGGAGTAGGTGTCACAAGGTCGACCGGCGCCGATCCGGATCAAGGCCTGGATCCCTGGGGGCCCTGCGGTGCCGCAGCCGAAGCCGCCGGCATCGAAGGCCTAGAGCTCCCAGCCGAGTCCGTGGGGCCCGAAGGCACGCCGGCGGAGACGGGCTGCCCAAAAATGGAATGGAGTGCTTCGTAAAAACTACATAGTTAGGCAGTGGTCGCTCGGGCTCCCGGAAAAGGAGGGAGGCTCGGAGTCGACCCAACAGGTTCCGCGGGCAAAGCCGGACGACAACCATCAACATCCCGCGTCGGCCGACGGACGGGGAAAACGCGAAGAGCGACGGTGCTTCATCGCCTTCTTTTTGTGCTTCGACTTACCCGAAGATGAAGACTTCGACGAGGAATGATGGTGATGGCTCCATGACCGGTCCCGCGACCTCCCTCGCGACTGGGACCTCGAGCATCGCGGAGCCGACTGCCGGGCCTCCAGAAACTTTCAGGACCGATCCCGCAAAGACTTCGGCCCACGGCCCGGCAGTCGGAGCACAACTTCAGGTCGTGGTCGCGCTCCAGGCACCAGAGGCACACAAGATGGAGGTCTGTCACCGACATCAGCTTGTGGCAGGAGCCATAAGGCTTGAAGCCGGTCCGCCGAGATGACATCCCTGTGCAGGAGGAGTCGTAACGACTCAAAAAGACGTCGACAAAAAGACAAAATTAGAGTCAAAAAGTGACTCGAGGTACCGCTCTCTCTGGATCTGCGCTGGCTGGCGCGGAAAAAGAAAGAACTGACGTCAGCGCGCAGGGGCGGCATCTAAGTAGATACTGCGACTTCATTCCGGCGACCACGACGCCAAGGACGAACGGGGAGTCGACCGATGCCACCTACCAACGCGCTGGGGTACTGCTGAAGAAAAAATTCTCCAGATCCAGTCTGACACCTGGGGGTAATTCTAAGGTGAGGAATCCATAACTAATTGTCTCTTTCAGATAACAGAACACAGAAGCACAATTCGGACACAAAACAAGACTTCAAGTTTGGCTGTACATTGGCACGACATGATTTCACAATTACATTTCCAAGTAATTGAGATGATAGAAAAGAAACCAGGCAAATATTTGACTAGAACGCTACTACAAAGAGATATACTGGATCAAACATTTGGATGCATTACATCCTAGAGGCCTCAATGATAAAATGGATATGAGCTGCTTCCTATAAATCTGGTGGTAGTGCCACAATCCCTCCCATAATTACTGTAAAGAATAGAACATTTACACACTATGGCCTCTATACTCTGATAGGTATTCTAGCATTCTATTTCATATGCAATATTGGAGGTAATTCAAACATTCTTTCACTCACACAGTCATAATTTAGAACTAGAAAACCTTGAGTGTTATTAGTAGAACATACACATTTGGTTTTTGCGACCCACAGGCAATTTTATAGTCAATAATATTCGTACTGCTGATTCTTTTGATCATTGTGGAGAACAGTCCTAAAGCACAAGTTACTAACTTTGTAACCATATATCTGTAAGAGAAAGTAGTTAGTGACAGATTCCTTACCTTAGAATATCCCCAGGCGTCAGGCTGGATCCGGAAAGTTTTTGCGTAGCAGTACCCTTGCGCGTCGGTAGGCGGCGTGGTGCGGCTCCACGTCCGTCGTCGGGATCGCTGGGATGACGTCGCGGGCAGTACTTAGACGCCGCCCCTGCGCGCTGACGTCAGTTCTGTACACGACTTTCCGCGCCAGGAACGCAGAGCCATGCAAGAAGCTGACATAGGTGTCTGAAAAATACTAGGGCCCTGAAAGGGATGTCCTTAACCCTAGAAATCAGTTCGCAGAACGGGGAGGACGGGTGGGGCGGTAAGGAATCTGTCACTAACTACTGTCTCTTACAGATATATCGTTACACAAGTTAGTAACTTGTGCATCTGAAAGAGACACGTTAGTGACAGATTCCTTACCTTAGAATAGATACCCCAGCAATACCAACCCCGGTGGTGGGTCTGCGAACAGATTCAGACATGGAAGTCCCGGAGGACAGAACGGCCAAAGAAGCCGTCCCTCCGGACCTGGCTGTCAAGGCAGTAATGTTTGGTAAACGTGTGCAGCGATGCCCACGTAGCTGCCTGACAAATATCCTGCAACGGAACACCGCGGCCTAAAGCCGTGGTAGCAGCCGTAGCCCTGGTGGAATGGGCACGCAGCCCAACAGGAGGCTCCTTCTTAGCCAAAGAATAACAGGCCTTGATACACAAGATGACCCAGCGGGAGATGGTCCTCTTGTGTACCGCCCGACCTTTTTTGGCGCCCACGTAGCCAACAAAGAGCTGGTCATCCACCCAGAACTGTTGTGTGCGGTTGATGTAAAAGGCAAGCGCACGTTTTGGGTCCAGACGGTGGAGCCTCTTCCTCTCTGGAAGGATGCGGAGGCGGAAAGAAGGTGGGCAAAGTGATGGTCTGCCCAATGTGGAAGGCAGTAACCACCTTTGGCAAGAAGGACGGACGCGTCCGAAGAACAACCTTGTCTGGATGAACAGACAAAAAGGGAGGTTTGCATGAAAGAGCCTGGAGCTCACTCATCCGCCGAGCGGAGGTGATGGCTACCAGAAAGGCAGTCTTCAGAGTAAGAAGACGAAGAGGACAGTTATGCAGAGGCTCAAAAGGAGCGCACATTAAAAAAGTAAGAACCAAGTTTAAGTCCCACTGAGGCATTATAAACGGAACAGGAGGAAAGAGGTGTGTAATGCCTTTAAGAAACCTGTTAACAACAGGGGACTTAAAAAGAGAGGGCTGATCAGGAAGCCTGAGGAAGGCCGAGATTGCACAAAGATAGCCCTTGATGGTACCCAGGGCAGAACCCTGTTGGGCCAGAGAAAGAAGGAACAGAAGAACCTCAGAAAGAGGGGCAGAGAGGGGATTCACAGCCTTTGCTGTGCACCATGCCACAAACTTGTTCCACCTGCAGGCGTATACCACCTTAGTGGAGGGACGCCTGGCTGCCAGAATCACATCACAAACTTCGGGAGGCAAGTCGAAAGGAATCAACTGCCGCCGCTCAATCTCCACGCAAGCAGGTGTAGACTGGACAGGTTCGGGTGGAAGACCGTCCCCTGCTGCTGCGACAGAAGATTCTCCCGAAGAGGCAGACGGATCGGGGGATCGACGCTCATACTGAGTAGCTCGGGATACCAAACTCTTCAAGCCCAGTCCGGAGCCACAAGGATGACTTGGGCCCGGTCGCGCCGAATCTTCTTCAACACTCTGGGCAGAAGTGGTATAGGCGGAAAGGCGTACAATAGACCGCAACTCCACTCGTGACGAAAAGCGTCGCCGAGCGAGTGCCGCCTTGGAAATTCCAACGCGCAGAACTGCTGACATTGCGCGTTCTCTTCGGTGGCGAACAGATCTAACCAAGGCTCTCCCCACTGCTGAAAGAGACCTTGCGCCACCTCCGAGTGAAGACGCCATTCGTGATCCATCATGCACCTGCGGTTGAGTTCGTCCGCCCTGGCGTTCAGAGAACCTGCCAGGTGTTGAACCATCAGGAAAATGCCCTGATGTTCCAGCCATGTCCAGAGGCGCAGAGCCTCCTGACATCGGGTCCACGACCCCACCCCGCCCTGTTTGTTGCAGTACCACATGGCGGTGGTGTTGTCTGTGAACACCTGCACTTCTTCCCTTTGACAGAGGGAAGGATCGCCCGGAGCTCCAGAAGGTTGATATGGAGCCGGGACTCCGCCGGAGACCAGAGGCCTCTGATCTCCGCCTCTCCCATCTGACCGCCCCATCCCAGAAGGGACGCGTCCGTCACGACTGTGTGCTCTGGCTGGGGAAGGGAGAGGGATCTGCCCCTGACCCATTGCCGGTTCGAGAGCCACCACTGCAACTGTTTTGCAGTCCCCTCCGAGATCTGCACGTGATCGGACAGGTTGCCATGGTGCTGCGCCCACTGGAACTTCAGGTCCCACTGCAGAGCCCGCATATGCCATCTGGCATGATCGACCAGCAGGATGCAGGAGGCCATGAGGCCCAGCAGCCTCAGGGTCATCCGTACCGAAACCCAGGATAGAGGCTGAAAGATCGGAATCATAGCCTGAATATCCCGGACTCGCCGTTCGGGAGGATAGGCCCGAAACTGCGTCGTGTCCAGAACTGCTACGATGAAAAGGAGCTGTGGAGAAGGAATCAGGTGCGACTTCGGCACATTGATGGAGAACCCCAGCGAGTGCAGGAGTTCGGCCGTAGTCTGGAGGTGGGAGACAACTGCCTGGGACGAGCCCGCCTTCAGCAGCCAGTCGTCGAGGTAGGGGAAGACTGGCGCAGATGAGCTGCGACCACCGCCATCACTTTCGTGAACACCCGAGGGGCACTTGTGAGGCCAGAGGGGAGCACGGTGAATTGAAAATGCTCGAGGCCCACCATGAACCGCAGGTAACGCCGGTGGGCCGGCAGGACGGGGATGTGGAAATAAGCGTCCTGCAAGTCCAACGCTACCATCCAGTCTCCAGGGTCGAGGGCAGTCAAGACCTGAGCTAAGGTGAGCATCTTGAACTTCTCCTTCCAGAGGAAGCGATTGACGTTCCGGAGGTCCAAGATAGGACGCATGTCCTCCTTGTCCTTTTTGGGCACCAGAAAGTAGTGGGAGTAGCAACCACGTCCTACTTCTGGGGTCGGAACGCGCTCGATGGCCCTCTTGGCCAAGAGGGCCGCAACTTCCTTCTGAAGAAGCACCAAGTGATCCCCGACATGCGGTGGAATTGAGGTGGCATGGCTGGGGGGATGGTCTCGAAGGGGAGGGAGTAGCCCCTTCGGACAATGTCCAAGACCCACCTGTCGGAGGTGATGGTACGCCAGTGGTGATGGCGGACCCTGCCCCCTACTGGCGTGCTGTGCACCTGAAAGGAAGGACTAGGAGGGCTTGGAGGCCGCGGACGGGGCGGGGTTGGTGGCCTGACCCGCACGCTGGTTGCCTGACCCGCCACGGCGGGAGCCACGTCCTCGGCCACGCGAAGACGCTTGCTGCGCGGGCCGGTGGCTGGGCAGCGGACGTGACTGGGCGCCCCTTCCGTGGCCACGAGGCGAAAAGCAGACGGTAGCGGAGGGCGTACAGCAGAAAGGCCCAGGGACTTGGCTGTAGCCCGCAAGTCCTTAAAGCGCTCCAGCGCATGGTCTGCTTTGTTTCCAAAAAGACCGACCCCATCAAAGGGCATGTCCATAAGGGTGTTTTGGACATCACCCGAGAAACCAGTGGTTCTCAGCCAGGCGTGATGGCGCAGCGCCACTGTCGTCGCAAGCAATCTGCCTAGCGAGTCGGCGGTATCAAGGCCACATCTAATGGTGTATTTAGCCGCATCTCTTCCGTCCGCAATGGCGCGGGAAAGCAGTGTCTGGACCTCCTCAGGACACTGGGGCAGAACTTGCGCCACCGAGTCCCACAGAGAGTGGGAATATCGGCCCAAAAGGCAAGCGGTGTTGACAGACCGCAAGCCAGCACTGGAGGAAGAAAAGACCTTCTTCCCAAATTGATCCAGGCGTTTGGATTCCCTATCCGGAGGAGCGGTAGGGATGGCGGTTTGGGAAGCAGAGGCTTGGACAACCAAGCTCTCAGGAGTGGGGTGTTGGGAGAGGAACAGGGGGTCGCCCGGAGCGGGGCGATGGCGTCGGGCCACGTTCCTATCCACAGGAGACCCTGCGGCGGGCTTGGACCAGGTGCCCAAAAGAACGTCGGAAAGCGCGTCATTAAACGGCAGCAGTGGCTCCGAGGAGGTAGCCGCCGGCTGAAGCACTTCCGTCAGGAGGTTAGTCCTGACAGCCACTGTAGGCAATTGGAGGTGTAAGGCCCCAGCTGCTCTACGCAACACCGTTGCAAAGTTTGCTCCCTCCTCCGTTGCCACGGAAGGAGGAGACAGCATGCCAGAGTCAGGGGAGGTGTCCAGACCACTGGCATCCCCAAGTTCCTCAGCCCAGTCCTGATCGAACTCACACTGCTGTGTGAGAGGGTCATCCGACCCCTCCCAGTTCTCTTCGTCCTCCTCTGGTTCAAAATAAGGAGGAGGGACATGCGGGACCCAAGGTCTCATCGGCGTCGGAGCCGGCGTTGAGCGACGCCGGTCCGGCGCCGTGTCCGGATCCGGAGAGAACCGGGGAACAACGACGCCTGGAGCCCCGGACGGCGTTGGGAACGGCACCTGAGAGATCGGCGCCGGTGGAGGTGTCGTCAGGTCAACCGGCGTCGATCGGGGTTGTGGCAGCACCGGAGCCGGGGTCGAGGCCGGGGCTGGGGCCGGGACCGAGGCTGGTGTGACAGGCGGCGCCGGGACCGGAGTCGCCGGCGGCGCCGGAGAAACCCCATCAGGGCCCGCGGGGCCCGAAGGCACACCGGGGGGACCTTGAGGCCCGAAGAGGCGGGCCATGGCCGACAGGAACTCCTGTATCTCGGCCGGAGTCGCCGCCGAACCCGGATAAGGGGGGTAAATGCGGCGGCGGCCCCACAGGCACTCCCGGAGCCGCGGGGACGGTGCCGACAGGACCCTCAGCCGAGTCGCGAGACCGGCGAGGGGAAGTCGTCGAGCGATGACGCTTCTTCGACTTCTTATGCTTCGACTTACCGGAGGAGTGCGAAGACTTGGACCCCTACGACCGATGAGGACTCCGCGACCGGCCCCTCGACCTCTCACGTGATTGGGGCTTGGTGTGGCGCGGAGCCGACTGCCGGACCTCGAGGAGCTTTCGAGACCGCTCTCGCAAAGCCTTCGGATGCAAGGCCCGGCAGTCGCGGCACGACTTCGTGTCGTGGTCGCGGCCGAGGCAGTAGAGACATTCCTGATGCGGGTCTGTGATCGACATCATCCGACCACAGGCGTCGCATGGCTTGAAGCCGGGCATCCCTACCGACACCTTCGGAGTCGAGACTCGTTGAGAAAAAACAGTGAAAAATCACCAAAAAACTTAGTCAAAAAATGACTAGGGCACTGCTCTTCCCGGATCTGCGCTTACTGGCGCGGAAAAAGAAGAACTGACGTCAGCGCGCACGGGCGGCGTCTAAGTACTGCCCGCGACGTCATCCCAGCGATCCCGACGCCGACGACGGACGCGGAGCCGCACGACGCCGCCTACCGACGCGCAAGGGTACTGCTACGCAAAAACTTTCCGGATCCAGCCTGACGCCTGGGGATATTCTAAGGTAAGGAATCTGTCACTAACGTGTCTCTTTCAGATCTTAGTCACTAAGAAACTCGCAATAAGTGTTCCAGTATTGCAGGCAATGTAAGGGTTTCCATCTAATCCATTGAGTTTTCACCTTCGGCACGTTTTGAATTCCGTTGAAAGATGGCGCGCAGTGAGAGTTGATGTAAGTGAAGTCGGGAATAGCCCCTTGTTGCTTTCAGTGATTAAGATTCCGGGTTTTGAAATAGACCGGTTCAGTGACAGCGTGGAGATGAGCGTCTTCGGATGGGACCGTTTTGAGTCGCGGTCAAGTCAGATTACGAGGTAGGCAGAAAAGTTGGCTGGGGGTGAGATGTGATACCCGCATTGTGAACTATGTTGCAGATAGTACATGGATTTCGATGTCTTTACAGATTACGTATCGAAAACAAGTATAGACGAGAAAGACAGCGAGTCACATGAAAGGCTTGTCGAAAGTAAGATAATTGATACGTTTTTCAGTCACTGTGGTTTAAATAATCATTTGTGGTTAGCAACAGAGACTCACAATGGCAATTTCATTTTCACAGTTAATTGCATTGTGTTACCACATCGTATTGAAGGAGTGAACCAACGTTGAAATTAGAAAGTAGATTTTGCACGCTCGATCTTTCATGCTCGCAGGTTCTCTTCCGATTTTTGGTGATGGACACATTTTGAGTCTTCTGAAACCGGGCTCGCAAGCGTAATTTTCAGGGCACCGTCGACTGCTTATATTGAATCACGGTTTTGGTCCAGGCTTGCATGAAGGTTTCGCATTTGGTATACCTTTTCATCAGTGGAGTTTGTTTGAGTTTTCATATGTCTCGGCTTGGGGCCTTTCTTTTCACATCTCAGCACAATTTTCAAAGAAGTGAAAGTAACACGAGTGCATGGAGAACAAACACTTTAAACAGCCTGGACTGTATAGAACTTGCATTTCCCAGATGTTCATCATAATTTGTAATGGTGACAATGTCAAAGACCAACCCTTGTACAAAACAAAACTAATTTCTTTTACAGATTCGCCACTGAAGAAGGGACCAGGTCCCGAAATGCATTTGGCATGAAGATTAACATTGTTTCATCATTTTGTTTTCTGTAATTTTGTGAATAGATCGAAACCTGTTTAGGCAATATTGAACTCAGTGTTTGTGAATGTTAATGAATGCAAATTAATTTTGTGATGTATCAAGTATAAAATACATAGATTAAATCATGTGATGAAGTAGAACGATTTTGATATTTTATTTGAAAATCTGTTTATTGAGTATATAACAGACAACAAAAATCAAATTGAGGACACATATCCCTGTCAGAGAACATCAGATTAAGTCCACTATCCATGTTTTGGTCAGAACATATAGGACAGAGTCAATCCCATTCAACACACCCCCAGGTCTTCCTCTTAAAAGCAAACTAGAGTGAGAGAAGAAGCTGTGCAGTTCCATCCTTTCACAGGACACCCTGATAGACTTCTTATCTTGGGGAGAGACCAAAGGAAACACTCAGTAATTGTATGGGGCTCTATTGGTGTCAAACCGTTTAAATAGCCAGTGTCCGGCTATGTATGGCGCCCCCTATGCATGCGCTCTGTCCTCTATTCGTGGAAACAGTCTAGTCTAAAAGAGCAACAGGGAGATGTTGTCAATTTTATACAGATAAAGGGGAAAACAAACTCATCAGGGAAGGGGGAAGAAGGGAAGGATGCGCTGGGGGTACCTAAGCTGTGGGGGGGAGGAATGAGCGACCCGTATGAGGGTAGGAGGATAGGCCTCCTCGCTCAAAAGGGCAGTTCTGGGGATTCCGGTTGCCGACCTCTAAAGTAAGGTTCAAGAGGGTCGTCAAATAGTTGCAAAGCACGTAGTTGGGGGGGGACCAACCGGGAATGTCAGGTCTTGGTAAAATAGTGTATAAGAGGTTGCCAAATGCTGGTGAATCTAGCATCCGTGTGATTGATGCGAGCGGTAAGTAATTCGAGGGCTAAGACATTCCATAAGCGAAGAAACCATGTGGCTACAGGGGGAGGGTATGGTTTCTTCCAGCATAAGGCTATGGACTGTCTAGCAGCTCCTAACATGTGCAAAATCAAGCGCCAGTCCGTGTACGTAATAGCAGTCAGCGTCGAGGGATTAATGCCTAATAAGATGACTATCGGAGAGGAAGGATTAGGAAACCCCACTACCTCTTTGATATGGCTAAGAATCTCTTTCCAAAACATTGTGAGGTTCGGCAGGACCACCATGTATGAATAAAGTCACCTCGGTCTCCCTGGCATCTCCAGCACGTCGGGGGAAAGTTTGGGAACATTTGTTGTAAACGGGTTGGGGTGAAGTACCATCGCGTCATTAGTTTATATGCTGATTCGCGTTGAAGCGTACTATGGTATACCCTCGGGATGTCCCGCCATAATCGATCCCAGCTTTCTGGAGATATATCGTCTCCTCGATCCGAAGCCCATCGCGTCTGATACACAAGGGGGGTGGGTCGCTGCGAGTGCTGTAAGACAGTATGTGTGGGAGATCAAACCCTTCGATCCCTCAAATTTACGAACTAAAGATTCAAAGGCAGTGAGTTGTCTAGTGGCTCCGTCAGTGTAAGTCTGGGAGATGAGCCAGTGGCGTATCTGGTAGTATTGCATCCGAGCCCCCACCGTAAGGTGAAAAGCTTGCTTACATTGTTTAAAAGTAAAGAATTTGTTGCTCTGGAATAAGTCCTGAATGACCCGGCATTCACCATCCGTCCACGCACTAAATGCCTGAGGTTGCATTGCAGGGGGGAACATGGGATTGCGAGCTATAGGCCTGTTAGGGGAGGGAAATGTAGTCAGCCCCCGGGTTACCGCCAGTTTATCCCATATCTCTAGCACTGTCTTCGTGGGGGTGGCTATGTATGCACTACGGGGGCGGGCCCCACGAGGGAACCAGGCCAGATCCCACAATGGTCTACAGGACACCGCTCGGTCTAAGTGAAACCAATGTTTTTCGCTCTCGCGAACCACCCACTCCGATATATACCGGAGATGACAAGCCCAATAGTACTCCAGAAGGTTACGGCATGCAAGTCCGCACCGGTCTCGAGGTAGCATCAATATCTTATTAGAGAAGCGTGGCCGGGATTTCCCCCATATAAAGTTAGTAAAATCTCGTTGAAGGGCGGGGATATCAGAGTGTGGTATTGGAGCAGGAAGGGATTGAAAGATATAAGAGACATTTTAATGGTGTTGATACGGCCTAACCATGCGAGAGGAAGGCCTCTCCATCTGTGCAGTTCCTCCCGAATGGCACTTCTGTATCTAGGCCAGTTGGCTGAAGTCCATGACGAAAGTGCGGGAGTCAGGTCCAGACCCAAATACCATATCGACTTGTCAGACCACTGCACCGGGATCAGATCTTGCAACTCCTGGACCTCCGAGGCCTGAAGGGTAAGATTAAGGGCATGAGACTTGGCAAGATTAATCCGATAACCCGACGCATCTTCAAAGGACCACAGGAGAGTAGCCACCGCTGGGAGGGAAGTAGACGGGGAAGAAAGGGAGAGAAGGAGGTCGTCAGCAAAGAGGGAGGCTTTATGTTTGTATCCTCCCATGGGAATACCCCGTATAGTCTGATCACGGCGAATGGCGATAGCCAGGGACTCAACCACCAAGGAAAACAATAAGGGGGATAGCGGGCAGCCCTGCCTGGTGCCGTGATAGATTGGAATAGGAGCAGTGAAGCCCATTAAGACGAATACGAGTAGTGGGTCGCGCATAGGGCGCATCAATTTAGAAACCATCCCAGGGCCCAACCCCACCTTCCGTAGGACTTCTTTGAGGAATCGCCAATCCACCCATTCGAAGGCTTTCTCAGCGACTAGGGACACCAAGCAAGCAGGGATATTCCTATACCGTGCTTTTTCTACAAGGTGGGCTGTCCGGCGGATGTTGTCAGCCCCCTGGCGTTGACGGATAAACCCTACCTGATCAGGATCAATGAGACCCGGAAGGCGAGGCTCCAAACGATTCGCCAGGATTTTTGTGTAAATCTAGGCATCAGTGTTTAAAAGAGCAATGGGGCGCGATAGGAGGTAGGCAGGGAATGATCTTTACCTGGTTTAGGGATAAGTACTACTTCTGCTTCAGACATTGTTGGGGTAAGACCCGAGACATCCGTGAAACTGTTAAAAAGATGTAGCAAGTGATCTCGAAGCTGCGGATAGAAGGCCCGATAAAAAGTTACTGGCAGGCCATCAAGGCCTGGCGTTTTACCGATGGGGAGCTGTTTCAGGGCCCTCGCAATTTCTTCATGTGTAATGGGATCTTCCATCAATTTCACATGGTGAGGGTCAATAGATTCCCAAGGGCAAGAGTCTAGAAAATCAGTGACTGCCTCGAGAGAGCAGGGTGCTCCCGCATAGAGTTCTCTATAAAAGTCTGCTATTTCCAAACATTTATCAGACTCCGAAATAGCCCATGTACCGTCAGGACTTTTAAGTTTGGCGATATGGGCTCTCGAGGTCCGAGCTCGAAGGCGTTGTGCCAAGCATGCCCCAACCTTATCCCCCCCCTGTGTAGAATTTCTGTTTAAGGGTAAGTAGGAGTCTCTCCGCCTTATTAGTGCGATGCAAACGCAGTTGGCCTCGTAGCTCAGCAAGAAGCCGTTTATTGCGGAGGGATGGTTGTAAGTGATCTTTTCGTTTTAGGGCTTTAATATCCCTGGAGAGGTTGGTCTCTAGTAGTTGAGCTTCTCGGGTTCTGGCAATGGATATAGACGAAATAACCCCACGGATATTGGCCTTAAAAGCGTCCCATCGGACAGCCTCAGAAGTGTCAGTAAGGTTGTTAGCGACAAAGAAGGCCTCGATCTCGTTCCGAATATCCGCCACATCCACAGGATCACGGGGGACCTGAGGGGGCAATTTCATTTTGATGATATTTTGAGTTTGTAATATATTATTGTTTATAGTGCACACTGTGTTCGAGTTTAATCACTTGACTATATTGTTTGAAATATTCCAAACAGCCTTTTGGTCATGCCGTAACTTTTGTAGTTCTTGACTGGCCTCCAGGTTTTTAGTGGCCTTCTTCATATACTCAGCCATACGTGAACTTAGGCTTAGTACATAATCCGCAATGTCTTGATTGGGAGGTTTGAGAGGCTGCTCCCATCCCTCCTTCATCAGACAAAGGGGACCACTAACTGGATATCGAAACAGAAGTTCAAATAGGCTGTAGCCCACTCCCTTCTGATGCACCTCTCGGTAGCCAACCATAAGGCAAGGTAGTAGGACATCCCATCTCCTCCTGAGTTTTTCTGATAATCATACCTTTGAGGGTTTTGTTGAATCTTTCAACTAACCCATTGCCCTGTGGATGGTAGAGTGTGGTGAATTTATAATTTACACCACACTCTTTTCAACATAGCTTTCAGGTAGCTAAACATGAAGTTGCACCTCTGTCTGACAGCATCTCCTTAGGAAATCCCCTCTGGAAAAGGTTCCTAAGAGGCCTTTTGCCACAGCAGGAGCTGTAGTGGTACTAAGTGGAATAGCGTCTAGGTACCTGGTGGCATGGTCCACAACCACCAGAATAAATCTGCTCTCAGAGGCTGTTGGATGGTCTAGGAAACCAACTATGTCAATCCCTACTTTCTCAAAGGGAACCCCAACCATTGGTAGTGGGATTAAGGGGGCCTTTGTGGTGCCACCTGACTTGCTACTGGCTTGCCAGTTGACACAGGAGCGACAAAACCTCTTGGTGTCTTCAGACAAGTGGGGACAGTGAAAATGTGGAACAAGCCTGTCTCAAGTTTTACTTTGCCCAAGATGTCCTGCAAGGGGTATGTCATGTGGTAAGGCTAAGAGGAATTCCCTAAACTTCTGAGGAACAACCAACCACCTGGTAGCACCAGGCCTTGGGTCCCTAGCCACAGAATAAAGGAGTCTATCTTCCCAGTAAATTATATGGGATCTACTGACATCCCCTGCCTCTTCTGCAGCAGCTTGCTGCCTGAGGCTTCCAAGAGAGGGGCATGCGTTCTGCTCTAGACTCAATTCCTCCCTGGAGGGTCGCCCTGCTCCCAGAAGCTATGCCGTGTCAAGCCCAAGCTCCTCTGGGGAGGTTCCTCACCAGGGGCAAAATCATCTCCCTGAGAAGACTGACCATCACTTGAAATCTGGGAAGAGGATAATTTCTTACCCTTTCTACCTCTCTTCTTAGGGGCTGACTGGGCCATTATTCCGGGCTCCTCTGCTCCTTGATTTCCATGCTTTTTGACCTGTGCTCTAGTTGCTTCAAAAACACTTTCAGGGAGGCCCAGCATGGCTGTATGGGCTTTTAACTCCACTTCAGCCCATTCAGAAGTCTCTAAATCATTCTATAGGAATGGATGAGGATACCACAACTTTTTTAGGGCCAGTAGCCCCAACCCCCACCCCCAGCTGAAATTAACCACTGCCATGGGGTGGCACTTAGTGATGTTATCTGCGTTGATTACTTGTTAAGTGTACCCGAGGAAAATCTGCTCAGGTGACACCAGTTTCTCTACCACCATAGTGTCACTAACACCTGGGTCCCTGTAAGCTTCTGCCTCAACCATTAATGAGGGGATGATGTCTGTATTTCCTTATATTCAGAGGCCAGGCAGCGAAAGTGGGAAGGTCAATGTCACCCTCTGATACTAAGACAGCCTCAGTGGTCTTCTGACTAGGCCAAAGTCCATTGCAGTACCCAAGGTTAACCCAGTTGCACCCTTGGAGGTAGTACTGCTACTAGTGCTATTGCTAGGGGCAATAAGGGAAGTAGTAGCAGTACTGGTGCTTCTCTTAGGACAAATGGAATCAGATGACCTATGGTCTTTTATTTTACAAGCAAAACCCCAAGGTTTTTTTATTAGAGGAAGAGGAGGATTTGGGCCTATCCCCAGAGGAAGAGGTTTGTGGACCTGAAGAAGAATCTTTCTTTTATCTTTAGGTTTCTCCCCATCTTTCTCCTGCGACTTAGAAGTATTGTTTTTCTTCTTGTCACAGCCATTAGACTTCATGCTCATTCTGGTGCAAACCCATTTGCCAGCCTTCTTTCCCGACTCTTGGGGAGAGGTCAGCTCTGAGTCCACCTGATATTGGTGCAGTTTTTCAGACACACAGTTAAAGATGTGCTCTGTTATGGTCAAATTGTACAGCCATTCATAGTAATGTACATTACTACCATGTAACCAGCCTTCCAGAGTCTTAACTGCACAGTCTACAAAATCAACCCAGTCTTATAAGGACACCTTCTGAGGTTCTCTAAACTTAACTCTGTATACCTCAGTAGTAAGCCCAAACCCATTGATTAGTGCCTCCTTCAAGACCTGGTAGTTGTCTGCATCCTCTTTTCTAACTGCCAAAAGTTTATCTCTGCCTTTGTCTCCAAAGGAGAGCCACAGGATAGCTGCCCACTGCCTCTGGGGGACCTTTTGGGTTTTACCGCCCTCTCCAGAGCAGTAACCCACTTGTCATCCCTAGTATAATAAACGGGGACTACCCTGCTGAGATTCCTAGACTCAAAGTGTTCCTTCCTGACCATGGAGTCTCTAGTTCTGCCACCATGTGATCTAACCCCAAATTCTCCCTTTCTCTCTCCACCTCTAGGGCTTCTCTTTGAAGAGCCAGCTGCTCCCTCATCAACTTGAGCTTTTCTTTTTCATGTTTGAGCAAGCTCTACCCTCGATCTAAAGCTTCCCCCTCCTCTCAATGCTAGAGTGGATGGACCCAGCAGAAGATGCTGAGGAGAGTGAGGGTGAGGAGGACCTGTTCCTCCCTGTAACCCTTTTTACCAACCTAGGGGGAGAGAAAATGGGCCTACTATTGAGACTCCCTTCTGCACTATCAGTACACCCCTCTAAAGGCCTAGGGTCATCCATGGGGATCTCCTCTAAATTCTCATGGCCATGTTCAGAGACGGGGGCAGAAGTATTAGGTACCTCTTGCCCCAGATCTGTAGGGTCACCCTCCTCACCAAAGTCTCCCTCCTCTACTAGCCTCCCAGGATTCTGAAGGTTATCTTGAAGCAGTATCTCTAAGAGATAAGACCTAATAGGGACACACCCAGACTTCAATTTTCTAGCCTTACACAGGGTCCTAAGTTCCTGGAACCTAAGGGCACTGTACCCAGACACCCGAGTGGCTAGGATCCCCACAAGAAGACATGGTACTGGTGTAGTGTAAGTGTATCTACTCTCTACCCTAGTGTTCTCAACTTCCAAGGGATTGGAGAAATGGCTATGCTAGCTCCCTGACACTCAATCCAAACATTTTAACAAATAAATCATACCTAATTTGTTACAAGTAAAGTGTATCGCTAAGTCAGTAGTGGTCTCCTGTGGAAACCTCACAAATGACTACATGGTAAAGCAATGCAAGTCTTAATCCCAACCCCTGCACCACCAATGTATGAGGATGGCTCAGTATATGGTGTACATCTATTGGTGATACACCCCCACTGAGTCCAGGCAACCCTTAGTGATAGTGTAAGAGGTCCCTGATAACCAAAGCTCTCAAGGAGTAGCTGTGGAGAGCAGCTAAAGCTTATCCAGGAGGGTGTAAAGCGGATGCAATTACCACACAAGTCAGTCAGTGAGAGTCACACAGGAAAGACCCACACCAGTGTTGGCAAACTAAAGTATTCTTTATTGCAACAACAAAAACACTAACCTACTTGGTACATCTCCTACCCGGAGATATAAACACTGTAGAAAAGTAGGATCTACTTTCATGGTTACCCCCACTTTTTGCTTGGTGTACGTATGTTTTTGAGCAGTCTGACTGGGATCCTGCTAATCAGGACCCCAGTCACTGTGCTTTCTCCCTAAAACGACAATGGTAAGTACTTCTATACATCAACAATTGGCTACTGGTGTAACCTTGTAAGTCCCTAGTATATGGTACAGGGCACAGGTACACCAGGGGTCTCCCATGGGCTGCAGCATGTATTGTGACACTCATGGGAGTCCACTTAAACTGTGACTACAGGCCTGGCATTGCAGCCTGTGTGAGTTGGTGGCTGCACCTCTCACAACAGATAAAAGTACCCTTATATCTGAGGTCAATGCACTTAAAACCATATGTCACCCCTATGAAAGGCTCTTCAGTCCTGCGGGTAGGGTGCTTGGTTACAAGTGTGAGGGTGTCCCTGCATGAGCAGGACACCCATACAAACCCCAGAGTCGATTCTCCAGGCTTTGTAAGTGTGGTCTGCCATTTTAAGACATATTGTAGACATGGGTCAATACGAGATGTCTAACTATATAGTGGCTGCACCGAAACCGGTTATGTTTGGTGACGAACAGGTTGGGATCATACCCCAACACCGATTCCAGTGTTGGAAGTATAATCCCATGTACTGGGAGGCTCCCTTGGGGTAACCCCCTGTAACAGCCTTTCAGGTTGTGACAGCAAGCTAGTGCTGCTGCTGACCACAGACACAATTCTGCTCTCCTGCTGCTGAGCTCGAGCAGGGCGAGGTAGAACAATAGGTTTCTTGTCAAAGGGAGATGTGACCACCTCCCAGGCAGGACTTAGTGTATTGGGCTGGGGTGGGGGAGCTTGACAGCGCCACCAGACTGCTTTGAAGGGCACATTTGGTGCCCTCCTTGCATACTCCTGTTTGAGCCAGTTCAGGGAGCCCTTGGTCCAGCTCTGGCACGAAACTGGACAAAGGACACAGGAGTATCCTCCCCTCTGTCCAGCTTCTCCTCTGGGAGGGACCCCTGAGTTGTTCCAACCCTTTCCCTAGGGTACTTAAGGGCTCACCTGTGGGTGGCTCTTCTGTATCATTGTGGGACAAAACTCAAGCCTGAAACGAAGTCCCTCTTCGACCGTCTGGACACTTGGACTTCGCTAGACTTCACCTGGAACTGAGACTGCATCAAGGAAGACTCCTGCTGTTCCTGGTCTCGCTGTTCTGTGCTTCTTCCAGGATCTTCAACAGACCTGTGGGCATCAAGGACACCCGAAGTAATCTCCCTTGGAGTGAAGGAGTCACTCTCCTGCATCTGCAGGCATCGCAACACAGCTGACCGGTCTGCTGCTCCTGACGTACCACAGACTTTGAAAGGCTCAGTAACACAGGTGGTGGATCCGCAACTCCCTCGAGGCCTGACCTGTCCTCTCTGCAATTTTAAGGCCAGTATCCCTCGTCGGAACCACTGGGACCAAAACCCTGTGTACCGCGTCGACTAGCTGTTGCCAAGGCTTGTTGGCTCTGCACTCCAGAGATCTTTGGGCTACAAGAAGCTCCAGCCCCCAGCATCTCTTCGTACCAAGTACAGCGTCCTCACCACATGCTGTGGGCCTTCCTTCTTGGTGAGCTGCTCGAGGTCCTCTTGCGACTCCAGTGCCTTCGGCCTGTGGGTCCTCTTGAGGGTCGTCTTCTGCTCCAGTGGGCTCCCTTGCTTGCTCGGGACTGCTCTGACTCCCCTGCTTGTAGTGAGTCCCTTGGACCTTGCTGGTCCCAACGTTGTTCCTTTTTCGTTCTCCACACCAGTTGCAGCTGTCAAGGCTTGTTGGTGCTACTGCTGGACACCGACCCCCTAGTTCTCGACTTCCGACATGGGACAGATCGTGGACAGCTTCTGGTCTTCCTCAGCGTTGCCTGGTCCGCACGGCTGCAGCAACAAGGTCACCATTAACTCTTCTGAACCGTCTGACATTGGTGAGCATTGCTCTTCTGTGCCTCCTGGTCCCCTCTGAGTGGCATAGACTCTGTCCCCTCTGCTTACAGGTTCCTCACTTCAAGAATCCACCCTTGGATTCCACCGGACTCTTGCACAGACTTCTCCAGCAGCATCTTTTCTGAAGTCCTCCATTGTGGTCTACGGCAGTTTCCGAAGTCACTTTGCACCTATGCACCCAGCTTCACTGGTGTAGGTATCCTGGTTCCTGGGGTATTCACAGGTGGGTTGACTCTCTAACCGTCTGTCTTCCACAGGGTTTCTTCAGGGTCAACTGGGAAGGGTCATTCTTGAAAACTGCAACCGCAACTTTCCCATTGACTCCTATTGGGCACGCTGTTTCCACTCTGCACACAGCCTCCGTGGGGTTCCTGGGTACTTACCTTGGGTGGTTCCTTCAGCCCTAGAGCAGGGTGCATGGCACTAAGTGTGAGGATGCCCTTGCCTGAGCAAAGGCACCCCTACAAACCGCGAACTCTATTCTCTGGGCTATGTAAGCTTGGGGGAGGCATCTTAAGGTATATAGTGGGCACTGGTCAAAACGAGATGTCCAACTACATAATGGCTTTCCTGAACCTAGTCATGATTGGTGTCAAACATGTTGGAATCATGCACCTACACCGACTCTGGTTTTAGTTGCCTGATACCATGTCCAGGTGGGCTCCTTAGGGGAGCCCCCCCATTTCTACCTCTGTAGCCTTGCAGGGTCTCAGACACTCTTCTGCCCTCCTGCTGATGAGCCTAACTCGGGCAGGGTTAGGCAAAACAAAAGATTTCCTGTAGAAAAGCGGTGTAGCCACCTCTCCTTTAGAATTATGTTTCTCCGGGCTAGGGTGGGGGTGCTTGTGCGCACCTCCAGACTGCTTTGAAGGGCACATTTGATGCCGTCCTTGAATAAACTGGTTTGCTCCAGTACAGGAGCCCTTGGCTCCCTCTCTGGCGCAAAATCACACAATGGGCAGGGGAGTGACCCTTCCCCCACCCCCCCCATCTAGCTCCAGGGAGGTGCCCAGAGTTCTACCAGGTGGCGCTTGATTCTGCCATCTTGAAAGCAGGATAAGCAGAGGCCCCTGGGAGCATCTGACTGGTCAGTCCACCTGAGAGCGTCCCTGACCCCCCCCCCGATACGTGGGTCACTGCAGAAGATGTCCTACCCCCTTCCTCTGTTACTTAAGGGCTCCCCTGAGGGTAGGACCCTAGATTCGTCTGGAACATGATTCCTCTGCAAGATTCTGTCCAAAGACTCTTCTGCTGCTGGACTCTGCTGCTGGACTTCAGAGGGACCCAAGACAAGTCTGCTTCTTCGAGAAGCGCTCCTATTGCAACTTTGTCCCCGTACTGATAAGACTCTGCAACCCCCATGGCTGTGCATCTCCCAGAGTCACAAGGACTAAGAAATCTCCCTTGGAGTGAAGGAATCACTCCCCTGCACCTCAACGACAATGATCGGTCTGTGGATCCTGCTGTCCCATGGACTCTCCAAGGCTCTGCAACACAGATGGTGGTTTTGTAGCTCCCCCAAGGCCTGACCTGTCTTCTGTGCAAGTTGGAAGACTGCAATCCCTCGTGGAGCTGCTGGAACCGAGCCCCTGTGCACCGCGTCTGTTTGCTGTTACCATGGCTTGTTGGCTCTCCAGTCCAGAGGTCTTCGAGCCCCAAGAAGCTCCAGTCTCAAGCATCACTCAGCTTCCAAAGTGACATCCTCACTGCATCTACTGCGACATGGGCCTCCATCATCTTTGTGCTGTTGAGGCCTCCCTGTGACTCCCTATGCCTGTTGCCGGAGGGTCCCTCCGGGGTCTTCTCCGATTCCTACTGGCTTTCCTGCTTGCTGAGGGCTGGCCCTAACTTACCTGTGGTGGATGAGTTCCCTGGACCTTGCTGGTCTCCCTTTCTGCAACTCTTCCTTTAGCACGTCTGTTGCCTTTGCCAAGGTTTGTTAGTGGTCCTGCTGGCCACTGACCCTCCTGCAATTCATTGACCAACGTGAGACAGCTCATAGACGGCTCCGAGAATCTACAACAGCGCCTGGACTCCACAGCTGCAACTTCAGGACCTCCATCCTACCATGAAGTACCCCCGAGAAGGGTTGGCATTGTGCTCCTGCACCTCCTGGATGACTCCGGGTGGCTTGGACTCTGCCTTCTCTCTCCTCTGGCACTCCTCGTCCGAAATCCAAACCTGGGTTCCACCGCCCTGGTCCATCGGTCACGGTAGCAGCTGGACATCTAAAAATCCCCATTGACTTCAATGGGCTGTTCCGACACCACTTCACACCTATGCACCCAGGCTCCCTGGTGTAGGTATCCAGATTCTCTGGGTATCCATGGGTGGGGTTGCCCTCAAACCTCCCTTGTCCCAACGGGTTTCCTCGGGGTCCTCTATGAAGGGTCCTGAATCTTAAAAATCTTAACCACAACTTTTCCATTTTATCCTGAGGACACTGACCTGGGGCATCACCTCTGCATCCGGGCGCCCAGGGACTCCTAGCAACTTTGGTGGTTCTGGGCTTCCCCCATCCTACAGATCCTTGGGTGGTGGTCTTGTTTAGGTACCCTATTCGGATTCCATTTTCTTAGTATATGGTTCGGCCCCCCCAAAGGGGCCTGTGTATTTTATGTGCTTACTTACCCGTTTCATTGGTATATTTTGTTGTGTGTTTGTAGGAGACTGTCTTAGTATATGATGCCCACTTATTTAAGTGATGCACCTTGAACTAATCCAGGCAACCTTTATGGTGATTTTAGTGGTCTTTCATAACCATGGCAACCTCTCAAAGTGTAGCTGTGGAGTGCAGCCTTCAGGCACATCTTAAAGGAGTGTTAAGCAGCTTGCTTTAACAGATCTAATCATGTAGTGTAGGTTAAATGAAAAAGAACCACACAGTGTATATATAAAAATACTTCTATTTATTACACAACACTCACTAACTCATTGGTATATCTCCTATCCCGAGATATCAACACAAATACACAACAATACTTCAATTGCAAATAGGTAAGTAAGCACAAAATACAGTGGTCTCCATGGGGAGACCAAACCATTTACTAAAAAAGTGGAATGCGAACTGTGTCTGAAGTCAGGACCCTGACCAGGAGACTCAGAGGAGCTCTCCAGGATGGGTTGTGGCCTATGGAAACTGGAGGGGTCAAGGGCTGTGGGATATTGTCCTGTGCACAGGAGCCCCTGTGCAGGGCTTGGAGCATGCCCCAAGGACATCTGTAAGGGTTTCATTAAATGGAAGTAAGAGTTCAGTGGGGGCAACTGCTGGCTGAAGCACCTCCGTCAAGATGTTCGTCTGCCACTGAGGGTAGTGTAAGGTCCAAAACCTCAGCAGCCCTCAGCACCACCACTGCAAATGAGGCACCCTTCTCCGTGGCTACGGTAGGGGAAAAGACCAAGCCAATGTCTGGTGAGATGTCCAAACACCTGACATTCACCAGCTCCCCATACCAGTTGTCTTCTATGTCATATAGGGAATGCTGCTATCCATAACAGTCATCTGATCCCCTCCCATTATTCACTCTCTCCAGGCCTGTCAAATAAAAAAGCTCTGGCTCCAACTCGGAGGCCGTGGCGCCGGTGTCGGACAATACACATCTGGCTCCCTGTCGGAGTTGGGCATGACATTAGGGATAGTGGGGCCAGGAGCACCAGTAATGGAGCAGGCACCGAAGGTTGCTGCTTCGCAGGCGGTGCCGCTTCGGGTCCAGCACTGGATTCCAAGGGGCACAACTGCTGTCGAGGGTGAACCCACTAGCGGGAATCCAGTGGGTTTCCTTCCTGCACCCATGGGGCACAAAGGCACTCCAGACGGGTTGAGCAACCCAAATATGAGGTGCATGGCCTCATAGAACTCTTTCAGTTGGACGAGGGTTGCTCCGGCAAATTCAGGGAGGCACTTAGTGTACCCTGGCACAGGCTTCGTGGAGGAGCGAGGCCTAGAGTGCCGACACTCCAGTACCTCATTGAGAACTTGGATGGGATCGGTGAAGTCAAACACCTCTTCGACAACTTCTTTCCGTGGAACTTAACCAACAACTTGGTCGAGATGACGACCATCGGGAGTGGTTTTGCGAGAGCCAGGGACCTTCCATGCGACCAGGATCGTGAGAGCCGTGGGTTCGTCCGAAGTTTAGGAACGAGGAGCCTGAGCGAACGCTCCCTCAGTGCCTTCGGCTGCAAGGCGTGGTAGGCCTTACGGGTCTTGGAGTCATGGTCCCACTCCAAGCACCAAAGACAAACCACGTGTGGGTGAGTCACAGGCATTTGCTTGTGACAAGCACCACATTGCTTGAAATCCACTGGAGGACTATGCTCCTTCCTATCGGGGGGAGGCCACTGAAAATGAGGAAAGACTATTTACCTCCATCCCAACTCCACCCCAGTCACTTGCTTCACCGAATCTGAGGCAGTCATCTTGGAACCCACTACTGATTCTCACCGTGTATACTGCCCAGATTTGAAACAACCTCTTTGAGCAGTACACCAATGACCTAAAAACAGTAGGCTTTCTACCAAGCACCAGTCTCTATGCCAATCACCACTAATCTATGACCTGGCGGGGATTGCTGCCTTCCTTACTGCCTAACAAAAATAATTTGATGCAAAATCATATTTACGTCAGATCTTGGTATTGTACGCCTACAGTATTAGCTTGTGCAGTCACCATTCCTACATGCACATACTATTACATATGCCTATAAGATCATTTTGCCTACCCTACGCTAATATTGGTTCCATGTGCAAGCACTGTGACCTTATGTAGATGCTGGTACCTATTACCGACACAGTGACGTTTGTCTATCCTACCTCATGCCAAGAGTAATGACCCTGCTTTCCGGATGTCTATTAGCCCATGTTTACTCTGACTGCCTAGACTGCTGATACTTCAGTAGGACCATGCACCTATGCCACACTACAACATGGTCATTGAAAGGCTTGCCTGAACTCATACTGCATTGAATTCTCACGAAACCTTTTAAAAAATGCAGCAAAAAATTTCAAGCACAAAATTCTCTAAGTACATCCAGGAACACCAATAACGGAAATCTACCAGTGTCCAACACACGGATGCCATACAACTGACTTTATCTTCTACACTAAAAAACCTGCCAAATGGTGAGAGAAGTACCTACAGCATCTTCACCTAACTAATACTACCAACGTTCCCTATGGAAATAAGCACACTATAGCTCCATCTCAGAACTTTAGAGGAGAATTGTCCATAATCGTCTACAGAAAAGGGAACATCCAAGCCTCTGAACAAAACCTAGCCATTTTTGATAGTCACTTCCCGGCGCCTCCTTGCCATCTGCTCCCACTTCCACCCCTCTCGCCGCTCCCAGAGAACCTACCCACCCCTCCCAGAGAACAGACCCATACATCCACACCTCCGCTAGCTGAACCTTCTACTCAATACTCGCACTGTCTCTGCTGCCACCCCCCAACATCCTCCACTGCCAGATGCCCAGACACTACAGTTTCGCTGCCAGAATCACATTCCCCCTCCCAGGGCACACCCCCACTGCCCAGCTCGAGCTACCTTCTGCACCCATATCCTCTCTGTCCATCAACCTCAACAGGCTGAATCCTACCTTAGCCTCCAACACAGACTCCAACAAGCTTCATCACACTCGCTTCCCCGCTACAGTCCCAGCCGTCTCTCAACTGATCCCTATAATAGCCTGCCTAAAACTCAAAATCAACACCATTCTGGAACAAATGTCGTTGCTTCACACTGATGCAAAGATTAACCACACCCTGCCCCAACCCCATGCATCTAGGTTGAATACAGACCCTACCACAAACACCTGTTTGGACCTCCCCTAGCCAAACCATCCCCAAAGTTTGTCACCACCTCAAACCTAGAAGCACCACAACTGTAATGTCGCAGCAGGAAGCCGAACTGCTTAGCAACACCTATGACAATGCCCTAGGTCAAATCTGCCACCGCACGATCTTGGTCGTCCTTAGCAAGAATAGGACTCTGTACACCTCTCGCCCTCCCAGGCTCGCGCCCAATTAACTACCATCCAACCCAGTCAGCCTGAGATCAGTACCTACCCTGCGCTGCATGCTACTATACTGTTGATCAGCAGTCAAGCATGCCAATGATATAGCTGAAACCATCTTACGACAATACTGACATCTGCTTTCTAACTGAAACCTGGCTAAACGACCACTCATCCCCTTACATCGACCTCCTCACCCCACCGGGCTTCACAATCATTCGCAGCAACCGCAAGAATCACATGGGGTGGTGGACTAGCCGTTATACACAAAAACAATATTTGCCTAACTCCCCTCTGCACTACCAAATACCCTACCTTTACCTTTAAATACCTAGGTGTTCAGCTCGCCTCAAAAGGCACCAACTCTATCAAATTTCATGTCATCGATCACTCCCCAGATGATAACCCTCAATTCCTCGAAGACCTGACAGACCTAATATCGCAAAGCTCCCTAAAAGGCAGCGCGGACATTATATTAGGAAACCTAAACCTGCAACTGAACATTGATAACGATCCTACAATACAAGCCCTGTCCACCCTCCTGGAAGCGAACGATCTTACCTAACATTGCAATAAATAAACCCACAATAAAGCCTCTACCCATGACACAATCATCTCTAAACATAACAGACTATCCCTTCACTCTATCCTACGATCTGATTGAACCTATGACCATCAAATTCTTTTTGATCTCAATACCATCCAACCAAAGGCCCACCCCCAATCAAACCATCCCAAGCACTGGGTGAGGAAAATCCATTGAATCCCCCAAGTAGAGTTAGAAGCATTAGTCAATTCCCAAATCATACTGCCGCCGAGGACCTCACTGCCCACTATTAACACAAAAATTACAGTACTCGTTGAAGTAGTCGACCCTTTGAAACTCAAGAAGTATCCCCTCCAGATCCTGATTCAATAAAGACCTTAACATTGAAAGGCGGCAACTTCGTTTAGTAGAAAGAAACTGAAGACAGCAACCCTCGGGAACCAATCTCTTGATCCTCCGGGCTGAACGCATGAAATACAAAAAACACATCTTCAGAGAAAAATCCTCCTTTTTCCGAGAAAAACTTGACCGGCCTAGGAACAGACCAAGAGACCTATTCAACATCATCAAACCTCCTCTTTCCTTCAACACCCAACTAACAATTCGACCAAGCGCTGTAAAGAATTCGCTACATTTTTCCCTAAAAAAATATCAACATCGAACTCTCTCTTGAACCAGCCCTGCCCCCCCCCCCCCCTCTCACCCTGCACCAAGGATGCCCCCTGCTAAAAGGGTCCACCCGAAGCCCTACCTCCAAATGATGGCAGTCTCTCCTTCTCTACAACACAGTTCACTGACCAAAATCCCTTTCCACTGAAAAACAATGCAACCTGGTCAGAATTCAACCGTGTCCCTGAAGATGAAGTCCTCAAATTGCTCGTTAGCATGAAGCAGACATCGCACATCTCTGACTCCCTCCCTACTGCACTTGTTAAAAATCTCATTCACATCATCTCTCCTACATGGACCAAAATCATCAACTCCTCTCTATTGAGCGGATCCATGGCGGCCACCCTCAAACTCGTCGAAGTCACCCCCTCATAAAAAAAACAGATGCTGATTAGAATGACTAATAACTACAGACCTCTAACTTACCTCCCTCCCATTGCCAAAACCATCAAAAAATGTGTGCTTGCACAACTCGGCACACATTAAAAAGTACAACTTGCACAACACCTTCCAATCGGGTTCAGGAAAGGCTGCAGTGCAAAAGCACAAGTTACTAACTTGTGTAACGATATATCTGTAAGAGACAGTAGTTAGTGACAGATTCCTTACCTTAGAATATCCCCAGGCGTCAGGCTGGATCCGGAAAGTTTTTGCGTAGCAGTACCCTTGCGCGTCGGTAGGCGGCGTCGTGCGGCTCCGCGTCCTTCGTCGGCGTCGTGATCGCCGGGATGACGTCGCGGGCAGTACTTAGACGCCGCCCCTGCGCGCTGACGTCAGTTCTGTACACGACTTTCCGCGCCAGGAACGCAGAGCCATGCAAGAAGCTGACATAGGTGTCTGAAAAATACTAGGGCCCTGAAAGGGATGTCCTTAACCCTAGAAATCAGTTCGCAGAACGGGGAGGATGGGTGGGGCGGTAAGGAATCTGTCACTAACTACTGTCTCTTACAGATATATCGTTACACAAGTTAGTAACTTGTGCATCTGAAAGAGACACGTTAGTGACAGATTCCTTACCTTAGAATAGATACCCCAGCAATACCAACCCCGGTGGTGGGTCTGCGAACAAAGATCAGACAAGGAACTCCCGGAGGACAGAACGGCCAAAGAAGCCGTCCCTCCGGATCTGACTTTCAAGGCAGTAATGCTTTGTAAACGTGTGCAGCGAGGCCCACGTAGCTGCCTGACAGATATCCTGCAGCGGAACACCGCGGCCCAAAGCCGTGGTAGCAGCCGTTGCCCTGGTGGAATGGGCACGCAGCCCAACAGGAGGCTCCTTCTTAGCCAAAGAATAGCAGGCTTTGATACACAAGGTTACCCAGCGGGAGATGGTTCTCTTGTGCACCGCCCGACCTTTTTTGGCGCCCACGTAGCCAACAAAGAGCTGGTCATCCACCCGGAAGTGTTGTGTGCGATTGTTATAAAAAGAAAGCGCACGTTTTGGGTCCAGACGGTGGAGCCTCTCTTCCTCTCTGGAAGGATGCAGAGGCGGAAAGAAGGTGGGCAAAGTGATGGTCTGCCCAATGTGGAAGGCAGTAACCACCTTTGGCAAGAAGGACGGACGCGTCCTAAGAACAACCTTGTCTGGATGGACAGACAGAAAGGGAGGTTTGCATGAAAGAGCCTGGAGCTCACTCACCCGCCGAGCGGAGGTGATGGCCACCAGAAAGGGTGTCTTCAGAGTGAGAAGACGAAGAGGACAGTTATGTAGAGGCTCAAAGGGAGCGCACATAAGAAAGGTAAGAACCAAGTTCAAGTCCCACTGAGGCATCACGAACGGAACAGGAGGGAAGAGGTGTGTAATGCGTTTTAGAAACCTGTTAACAACAGGGGACTTGAAAAGGGAGGGCTGATCAGGAAGCCTGAGGAAGGCTGAGATGGCTGAGATGGCACAAAGATAGCCCTTGATGGTACCCAGGGCAGAACCCTGTTGGGCCAGGGAAAGAAGGAACAGAAGAACCTCAGAAAGAGGGGCAGAAAGGGGATTCACAGCCTTTGCTGTGCACCATGCCACAAACTTGTTCCACCTGCAGGCGTATACCACCTTAGTGGAGGGACGCCTGGCTGCCAGAATCACATCACAAACTTCGGGAGGCAAGTCGAAAGGAATCAACTGCCGCCGCTCAATCTCCACGCAAGCAGGTGGAGGCTGGACAGGTTCGGGTGGAGGACCGTCCCCTGCTGCTGCGACAGAAGATCCTCCCGAAGAGGCAGACGGATCGGGGGATCTACGCTCATACTGAGTAGCTCGGGATACCAAACACTCCGAGCCCAGTCCGGAGCCACAAGAATGACTTGGGCCCGGTCGTGCCGAATCTTCTTCAACACTCTGGGTAGAAGTGGTATAGGCGGAAAGGCGTACAACAGACCGCAACTCCACTCGCGACGAAAAGCGTCGCCGAGCGAGTGCCGCCTTGGAAATTCCAACGCGCAGAACTGATGACATTGCGCGTTCTCTTCGGTGGCGAATAGATCTAACCAAGGCTCTCCCCACTGTAGAAAGAGTCCTTGCGCCACTTCCGAGTGAAGACGCCATTCGTGATCCATCATGCACCTGCGGCTGGGTTCGTCCGCCCTGGCGTTCAGTGAACCTGCCAGGTGTTGAACCATCAGGAACATGCCCTGATGTTCCAGCCATGTCCAGAGGCGCAGAGCCTCCTGACAAAGGGTCCACGACCCCACCCCGCCTTGTTTGTTGCAATACCACATGGCGGTGGTGTTGTCTGTGAACACCTGCACTACCTTCCCTTTGACAGAGGGAAGGAATGCCTTGAGTGCAAGTCGGATCGCCCGGAGCTCTAGAAGGTTGATATGGAGCCGGGACTCCGCCGGAGACCAGAGGCCTCTGATCTCCGCCTCTCCCATGTGACCGCCCCATCCCAGAAGGGACGCGTCCGTCACAACTGTGTGCTCTGGCTGGGGAAGGGAGAGGGATCTGCCCATGACCCATTGCCGGTTCGAGAGCCACCACTGCAACTGTTTTGCAGTCCCCTCCGAGATCTGGACGTGATCGGACAGGTTGCCCTGGTGCTGCGCCCACTGGAACTTCAGGTCCCACTGCAGAGCCCGCATATGCCATCTAGCATGATTGACCAGCAGGATGCAGGAGGCCCAGCAGCCTCAGGGTCATCCGTACCGAAACCCAGGATAAAGGCTGAAAGATCGGAATCATAGCCTGAATATCCCGGACTCGCCGTTCGGGAGGATAGGCCCGAAACTGCGTCGTGTCCAGAACTGCTCCGATGAAAAGGAGCTGTGGAGAAGGAATCAGATGCGACTTCGGCACATTGATGGAGAACCCCAGCGAGTGCAGGAGTTCGGACGTAGTCTGGAGGTGGGAGACGACTGCCTGGGACGAGCCCGCCTTCAGCAGCCAGTCGTCGAGGTAGGGGAAGACTGGAACCCCTGCCCGGCGCAGATGAGCTGCGACCACCGCCATCACTTTCGTGAACACCCGAGGGGCACTTGTAAGGCCAAAGGGGAGCACGGTGAACTGAAAATGCTCGAGGCCTACCGTGAACCGCAGGTAACGCCGGTGGGCCGGCAGGACGAGGATGTGAAAATAAGCGTCCTGCAAGTCCAACGCAACCAACCAGTCTCCAGGGTCGAGGGCAGTCAAGACCTGAGCTAGGGTGAGCATCTTGAACTTCTCCTTCCGGAGGAAGCGATTGACGTTCCGGAGGTCCAAGATAGGACGCATGTCCTCCTTGTCCTTTTTGGGCACCAGGAAGTAGTGGGAGTAGCAACCACGTCCTACTTCTGGGGTCGGAACATGCTCGATGGCCCTCTTGGCCAAGAGGGCCGTGACTTCCTTCTGCAGAAGTACCAAGTGATCCCCTGACATGCGGTGGAATTGAGGTGGCATGGCTGGGGGGGTGGTCTCGAAGGGGAGGGAGTAGCCCCTTCGGACAATGTCCAAGACCCACCTGTCCGGGGTGATGGGACGCCAGTGGTGAAGGTGATGGCGGACCCTGCCCCCTACTGGCATGCTGTGCACCGGAAAGGAGGGACTAGGAGGGCTTGGAGGCCGCGGACGGGTTGGAGGTGGTGGCCTGACCCGCACGCTGGTTGCCCGAACCGCCACGGCGGTATCCACGTCCTCGGCCACGTGAAGACGCTTGCTGCGCGGGCCGGTGGCTGGGCAGCTGACGTGACTGGGCGCCCCTTCCGTGGCCACGAAAGGGGCGAAAAGCAGAGGTGAGCGGAGGGCGTACAACAGAAAGGCCCAGGGACTTGGCAGTAGCCTGTGAGTCCTTAAACGCTGCAGCGCATGGTCTGCCTTTGAACCAAAAAGACCGACTCCATCAAAGGGCATGTCCATGAGTGTATTCTGGACATCACCCGAGAAACCAGTTGTTCTCAGCCAGGCGTGGCGACGTAGCGCCACCGTCGTCGCAAGCGATCTGCCCAGCGAGTCGGCGGTATCAAGGCCACAACGTATGGTGTATTTAGCCGCTTCTCGCCCTTCCGCAATGGCGCGGGTAAGCAGTGTCTGGCCCTCCTCAGAACACTGCGGCAAAACAGCCGCCACCGAATCCCATAGGGAGTGGGTATATCGGCCCAAAAGGCAAGCGGTGTTGACGGACCGCAAGCCAGCACTGGAGGAAGAAAAAGCCTTCTTCCCAAATTGGTCCAGGCGTTTGGATTCCCTATCCGGAGGGGCGGTAGGGAAGGCGGTTTGGGAGGCAGAGGCTTGGACAACCAAGCTCTCGGGGGTGGGATGTTGGGAGAGAAACAAGGGGTCGCCCGGAGCAGGGCGATGGCGTCGGGCCACGTTCCTATCCACAGGAGCCCCTGTGGTGGGTTTGGACCAGGCACCCAAAAGAACGTCAGTGAGTGCATCATTAAACGGCAGCACAGTCTCCGAGGAGGAAGCCGCCGGCTGAAGCACTTCTGTCAGGAGGTTAGTCCTGACGGCCACAGTAGGCAATTGGAGATGTAAGGCTCCAGCCGCTCTACGCAACACCGTTGCAAAATTAGCTCCCTCCTCCGTAGCCACGGGAGGAGACAGCATGCCAGTGTCAGGGGAGGTGTCTAGACCACTGGCATCCCCAAGTTCCTCAGCCCAGTCCGGATCATACTCACACTGTTGTGTGAGAGGGTCCTCAGACCCCTCCCAGCTCTCCTGGTCCTCCTCTTGTTCAAAATATGGAGGTGGAGGGACATTTGGGACCCAAGGTCTCATTGGCGCCGGAGCCGGCGTCGAGCGACGTCGGTCCGGCTCCATGTCCGGAGCCGGAGAGAGCCGGGGACCGACGCCGTCCGGAGCCCCGGACGGCGTCAGGAACGGCACCGGGGACATCGGCGGAGGCGTGGTTAGGTCAACCGGCGTCGATGGGGGTTGCGGTACCACCGGAGCCGGGATCGAGGCCGGGGCCGGAGCCGAGGCCGGGATGAAGGCTGGTGGGACAGGCGGCGCCGGGACCGGAGTCGACGGCGGCGCCGGGGCAACCCAATCAGGGCCCGCGGGGCCCGAAGGCGCACCGGAGGGACCTGAAGGCCCGAAGAGGCGGGCCATGGCCGACAAGAATTCCTGTATTTCGGCTGGAGTCGCCCCCGAACCCGGAAAGGACGGGTAATGCGGGGGCGGCTCTACAGGCATGTCTGGGGCCGCGGGGGAGGTGCCGACTGGGGCCTCAGCCGAGTCGCGAGACCGGCGAGGCGAAGTCTTAGAGCGATGATGCTTCTTAGACTTTTTGTGCTTCGACTTACCCGAGGAGCGCGAAGACTTGGACTCCGACGACCGGCGGGGACTCCGCGACCGGCCCCTCGACCTCTCCCGGGACCAGGGCTTGGTGCGGCGCGGAGCCGACTGCCGGACCTCGAGTAGCTTTCGAGAACGCTCTCGCAAAGCCTTCGGGTGAAGGTTCCGGCAGTCTGGGCACGACTTTGTGTCGTGGTCTCGGCCGAGACAGAAGAGACACTCCAGATGCGGGTCCGTGATCGACATCATGCGACCACAGGCGCCGCATAGCTTGAAGCCGGGCATCCCTACGACACCTAGGAGTCGTGAAGACTCGAAAAGAAACAGTGAAAAAATTCACAAAAAGTTAGTCAAAAATTGACTAGGGCACTGCTCTTCCCGGATCTGCGCTTACTGGCGCGGAAAAAGAAGAACTGACGTCAGCGCGCAGGGGCGGCGTCTAAGTACTGCCCGCGACGTCATCCCGGCGATCACGACGCCGACGACGGACGCGGAGCCGCACGACGCCGCCTACCGACGCGCAAGGGTACTGCTACGCAAAAACTTTCCGGATCCAGCCTGACGCCTGGGGATATTCTAAGGTAAGGAATCTGTCACTAACGTGTCTCTTTCAGATCTGCTATACAGCACATTATCAACAACCTGCACAGATCTCTGGATGATGGTCAGGCCTGCCTCCTAGTCCTTCTGGACCTCTTGGCTGGCTTTGATGTCAACCATGATATCCTCCTAAACACCCTCTGGGAGTGTGCTGGTATTAGTGGAACTGTCCTTCAGTGGTTCACCTTGTTCCTGAACCAACGCACACAGCTAATCAAACTTAACAACTCAACCTCAAAAGCAGCGCCAGTCATACAAGGAGTCCCTCAAGAGTCAATCCTATCTTCCGCCATATTAAACCTCTATATGGAATCCCTTGCAACGATCCTGAAGCAAGCTAGAATTGCCTATGATCGCTATGCAGATGACACCCAACTCTACATGAAAATCTCATCAATCAAACTCATCCAGCACCTAAATAGCACTCTCTACACAGTTCAATCCTGGCTGACCAGCAACCATCTTAAACTAAACCCCAACAAAACTGAACTCCTTTTCATCCAACCTAAAGGTACATCACTGCCTGTAGATATCTGGCTCAACAACCTCACTGCAATAAGCTGCAAACTATCCATCACCAACTCTGTTAAATCCCTGGGGATTACACCCATCACTTGGGCATGAAAGAGCATTTTATTGACTCTGCATAAAATGCATTCTACACTCTGAAACACCTTAAAGCCAAACCTTTTTTCCCCATTGAAGACCTAAAGACAGTGATGCAAGCCTTAGTCCTCACCAAGCTGGACTACGGTAATGCAACAATTAAAGGCACCCCAAAAACACTTCTAACTCCTCTGAAAGCTACACTCCACACAGCGGCTAGACTTCTATCAGGGGAGAGGGGCTTCGACCACACTACTTCCACTCTCAAGCAGCTCAACTGGCTTACAAACTAGGCAAGCGCTATTCTCAAAACAGCCTGTATAACTCACAAAGTTCTCAACACGAAAAAAGACAGACTGCCTTGCAAAAGTCAGTCAAAAGAGACCACTACGAAGCTCTAGCAGTCTACTCATCATTCCGCTAAAATTTAAGAAAGAGAAATCTCGAACCTACACCTTCTCTGGAAATGCTCCCAGAATCTGGAACTCTATGCTTCAGGACTTACGTGACAATCAGTCTTTCCCTCCATTCAAGAAGAAACTGAAACTCCTTCTCCTCAACAAATATCTAAACCCTCCCACTTAAAGCATCTGACTGGCCTGTTTTCTACCACCCCGAACACTCTAAAAGAATCTGAGCACCACTACCTCGGGGAAAACTGTGCCTCTACTCTCCCCACCAGCATAAGGCCCTACCCTAGCTACCTCTGAACTATATCGTCCATCTACACTTCTGTACATCGTACATTTTCCGCTATATACTGTTACTATGTGTTTTTATTTACTCCACTTGTAATCGCGTGCAATTGCTACTGTGCCCTGTTTAGCTATATGTATATAAATAACATACATCGTATTTTCCTCAAAAATGTATTGCCAACTTATCCTAATGGCTTTCGTATACCTCACTTATATATTGTCACTATGTATTTATATTTACTCCAAATATAACTCACACAAGTGCTGCTATGCAAACTTTGTGAAGCGCTCTGATACCTTAAGGTCAGGTTTACGCTATACAAAACTCGATAAACAAGTTACTTGCCTTTGGTAACGCATTATCTGGTGGAGACAATATCTAGCTGCAGATTCCTTACCTTTGAATTGCCCAAGTATCAGACTGGATCCGGAAACTTTTGCATGAGCAGTACCCTTGCGCACCGTTGGGTGGCTCCGCTCGGGTCTGCGTGACGTCGCTGGCGTCGGTTGTGATGTCGTGGTCGCCTACACAGGTGCCACCCAGGCATGCGTATGTCAGTTACTTTTCACTTTTTCCACGTCAGAAGCACAGAGCCATAAAGTGAACTTACTAGTGTGTGTCAAAACTAGGGCCCTGTAAAGGGGATCAACCCTAGCCCTATAAATGAGTCAGCAGAGCGGGGAGGCATGGGTGGTCTGTAAGGAATCTGCAGCTAGATATCATCTCTACCAGATAATGCGTTACCAAAAGGTATGTAACTTGCTCATCTGATAGAGACTTCAAGCTGCAGATTCCTTACCTTTAAATAGATACCCAAGCCATACTTCCTGGCTTATCTATTCGAAGGTAAGGAATGTAATATTCCCTGGTGGAATGGGCTCATAAACCTTCAGGCTCCTTCCTACCCAAGGCGTAGCAGACCTTAATACAAATAACGACCCATCGCAAAATGGTTAGTTCCTACACTGCCCGGCGTTTTTTAGCTCCTACATAACCCACACAGAGTCGGTCGTCCACCCGATACTCTTTTGTGCGGTCAAGGTAGAACGCCACCAATCTTTTTGGGTCCCGTGATGAAGACACTCCTCTTCCTGAGGGTTATGTGGAGGAGCAAAAAAGGTGGGCAGTATGACTGACTGACCCAGATGGAATAGGGTCACCATTTTAGGAAGGAATGAGGCACCGGTGCGAAGGACCACCGTATCCAGGAAAGTTATAAGATAGGGAGGCTTGGATGACAAAGCCTGCAGTTCACTCATCCTCCGCATACATGTTATTGCCACAAGAAAGCTGTCTTGATGGTAAGCAGTCGGAGGGGACAATTGCGCAATGGCTCAAAGGGAGCACATATGAGATACGCGAGAACCAGATTTAGATCCAACTCCAGCATGATAAAGGGCGCAGGGAGAAAGATATGTACAAGCCCTTTTAAGAAACAATTCACAATAGGGAACTTAAATAAAGAGGGTTGGTTAGGCAGCCCCAAGAAAGCGGACAGAGCAGAAAGATCACCCTTGAGAGTGCCCAATGCAGAGCCCTGCTGGGCAAGGGTAAGAATAAAAAGAAGAATATTAAAAAGAGAAGCAGAAAGAGGGTCAATAGGCCTTTCTGTACAATATTTCAAAACTTTTTTGCCAACTGCAGGTGTCTTGGTGGATGGCCGCCTGGCCACCAAGGTAACACTACATACTTCGGGAGGAAGGTCAAAAGCTATCAGCTGTTGCCGCTCTACCTTCACGTAAGTAGGCGGAGAGTTGACAGGTACGGGTGGAGGACCCTTCCCTGCTGCTGCTGCGACAGAACATCGTCCCGAAGAGGCAACATTATTGGAGGATCAATGCTCAGTCGAAGAAGCTCTGGATACCAGACTCTCTGTGCCCAGTCCGGAGAAACAAGCATGACTTGGGCCTGGTAGTTCTTGATCTTCTTGAGAACTCTGGGCAGAAGTGGTATAGGCGGAAAGGCATACAGGAGGCCTGAGCTCCACTCGCAATAAAGTCGCCGAGCGATAGCCGCCTTGGAAACTCTAGCGCACAATACTGCTGACATTGCGTGCTCTCTTTGGAGGGGAACAGATCTAACCAAGGCACTCCCCACTGTTGAAAGAGACCTTGCATCACCTCCAGCTGGAGACACCATTCGTGATTCGCTAGGCATCGATGGGAGTTCGTCCGGTCTGGCATTCATAGAACCTGCCAGGTGTTGAACCACCAGGGTGGTGCCCTGCTATTCCAACTATGTCCAGAGGCGTCGGGCCTCTTGACAAAGGGTCCAAGACCCCCACACCACTCTGCTTGTTGCAGTACCACATGACGGCTGTGTTGTCCAGGAACGTTGCTCTCAACTTCCTCTTGATAGAGGGAAGAAATGCTTGCAATGCTAGTCCTATTGCCCGAAGCTCCAACAAGTTGATGTATTGTAATTGCATTTATATAGCACTTACTACCCCTGACGAGGCGTGGAAGCGCTTTTTCGGTGAGTAGCACGCTACTCTGGAACTCAAAGGATTACTGTTGAGTTAGTATAGTGAAATATGAAAGTAATTTGAGTGGGAGATAGGTTAGTCAGTTATTTGGATTCAGAAGGATAGCGGAGGGATAGAAGAGGGAAAAAGGTTTGAATTTATACAGCGCTTGTTACCCCTGATGGGGTGTTAAAGTGCTTTTTTCGGCGAGTAGCACGCTACTCCGGAACCCATAAAGGATTAGTGGTGAGTTAGTATAGTGAAATATGAAAGTCATTTGAGTGGTGGATATTAGTCAGTTATTTGGATTGAGAAGGATAGCGGAGGGAAAACAGGTTAGCATCTATACAGCGCTTGTTACCCCTAATGGGGTGTTGAAGCACTTTCTTGGCGAGTAGCACGCTACTCCGGAACCCATAAAGGATTAGTGGTGAATTAGTATAGTGAAGTATGAAAGTAATTTGAGTGGTGGATATTAGTCAGTTATTTGGATTGAGAAGGATAGCGGAGGAATAGAAGAGGGAAAAGCTTTGCATTTATATAGCGCTTGCTACCCCTAATGAGCTGTTGAAGTGCTTTTTTCGGCGAGTAGCACACTACTCTGGAACCCAGAAAGGATTAGTGGTGAATTAGTATAGTGAAATATGAACTTTGAGAAGTGGACATGTTAGTCTGTTATTTCGATTGAAAAGGATAGTGGAGGGATAGAAGAGTGAAGGATTTATACTTTTGTTTTTGTTTGTTTTGGAGGTCATAGCAGTAGTGGGAGGCTTGGGATGAGTAAAAAGGGATGTGGAGGGGAAGAGTCAGAGGGAAGAGTTTAGAAAGGCTTGTTTTGGGGGATCAGTATAGTAAAAGAGGTGTCAGGTGGTGCAAGGAGGGGTAGAGTAGGGGAGAGTCTAGAAAGGGCTATTTTGGGGATCATAGTAGTGGTATGGGGTTTGGGATGAATGAGAGAGTGGAGGTAGTGGGTATATTGATAGGGGTATAGGGTGAGAAATAGGCTAGTGCAAGCATTGGAAAGAGTAGTAGAAAGAGGTTTGAGATGAGTCAGAAAGTTGACGTAGAAGATATATTGGGAGAGGTATAGGGTGAGAAATAGGGTAGTACATTGGATATCCTGAATTAGAAGAAAGTATTAAATATATGGATCCATAAGTATATGGAAAGTTTATAGATGCATAAAGGAAGTAAGTATATGTAGATTAAAGATATTGATAGAGGTTTAGAGTGAAAAATAGGGTAGTGCACATAATATTATTTTTTTTGGGGAGGAGAGTAATAAATATATAGATCCAAGTACATGGAAGGTATATAGATGCATAAAGGAAGTAAGAATAAGTAGATTAAAGATGCATTAAATAAACTCCTGTTTTCAAGTGTTGTACTTACATTTTTTTTTTTTATTTATTTATAAAAACAATTATTCTACATGTTAATACAAAGCAATACACATGTATAGGTACATATCTATAGTACAAATAAATGCTTATATATAGAGGGATATGCTTTTTTTTTTTTTTTTTTTTTAAACAGAGTTTTATGTAGAGCAAACTTGACCCGAAGGTATCGGGTATCGGAGCGCTTTACACGAGCACCAGCTGCGTTACATGAGGACACATTCATTTTTGTTAGGCACAGGGAGATTAGGTGATTTGCCCAGAATCACAGGAAGTAGCGCATCTTTGCCGAGACTCGAATGCAGTTCCCCAGATTTGAGGTCGACCGCCGTAGCCGTTAGGCCAACTCCTCTGTATATTTCTGTTTGCGTATGGTGCTTATGTGGGGAAGAGCCAATTCTTGAGTAGTTTTCTGAAGATAAGGTGGTTGTCGGTGGATCTTAGGTTGGGGGGTAAAGAGTTCCATATTTTGGCTGCTTGAACAGAGAAGGATGTCCCACCCATGGTTTTTTTCTTGTATCTTGGGATTTTGAGGCGAGGTGCCACTCTAGAGCAGAGGTTCCTATGATGAATGTGTTTGGTGTTTTTATTCCTGATGAAGAGCAGTCCCATTCCATGTATGGGTTTGTGGGTGATACAAAGCAGCTTGAACGTGGATCTTCTGGCAACCGGTAACCAATGCAAGGCTTTCAAGGCAGGGGAGATGTGGTCTCGCGGTTTGATATGCAAGAGTAGTCTGGCAGCTGAGTTCTGAATCCGTTGTAGTCTTTTCATAGTCGTTAAAGGTGATCCATGGTAGAGGCTATTGGCATAATCGAGTTTGGACAGAACAAGGGAGATGGTAGCTTGGACCATGTGTGGGAATCCCAAATGGGGGAAGATTCGTCGCAGAGTTTTTATAGTAACAAAGCTTGATCTTGCTAGTTTGTCCACTTGGGCATTCATCGATAGCTTGGAGTCCATGGTCATGCCGTGGTTTCTTACTTCCTTCGACCTCCGACCCTCGGTCTAGGTCCACTCTCTCCCCGCAGCTCCGCTGTGCCGTCTCTTGCCTCCAGACCCCGACCTCCTCCTTGGGAGGTTCGAGGCTGCTGCCCGCGCCAACTGGGACCAGACTGCCTGCAACCACCGTAACCTTTCTCAGCCGTATTTTTTTCTTAATTTTTCCCTGTTGTGCCGCTGTTATTGTGCCCATCTGTGTCTTGCTCTAATTGCACCACTGTTTTTATTTTCTGCCTGTTCCTTTTCGCCGCTGCTGCCTCTGCGGGCCCCCCCCCCCCGGAATTCCCCCGCTCCCGCCTCCCAGCCTCTCCTCCCTCCCACCTCCCCTACTTAATGGCGCCGCTGCTCGGTCGTGCCGCCGGCGCATCAAAGGCAAGCCCGTCTGCGCCCGTCCGCGACCCGACCGCAGCCAGCGCCAGGAACCCTGGACCTCCCACTACCCATCGCTACGACACCACCACCCTCCTCGCACTCAACCCTGGAAGACTTCGAGAATGCCAACAGGCCTCGCCGAACACGACCCACGGCCAGTTCTCCTGCCTCCACTGCCGCCAGACCCTCACCGCCACCCCGGTCTCCAACACCGGCGACACCCTAAAATGCATCCTCCTCAACGTACGCTCCGTACACAAACACGCCAAAGAAATCTGGAACCTACTCGACTCACTCTCGCCCGACATCGCCTTCTTCACAGAGACCTGGACCAACGCATCCTCCGCCCCCGACATCAGCACCGCCATCCCAGACGGTTGCAAAATCCAGAGGAAAGACCGCCCCAACCACCCAGGAGGGGGCCTCGCCATCGCCCACAAGAGCACCCTCCGCCTCACCACCTCCAGCGAAACCTTCCCCTCTGCCGAACACCTACACTTCCAGATCCAGACCTTCCCCAAAGCCACACTCCGAGGAACCCTCATCTACAGACCCCCCTGCCCCCGAACACCCTCCGCCACCACCATCACCGACTTCATCGCACCCCACGCCATCGCCTCAACAAACTACATACTCTTTGGAGACCTGAACTTCCACCTCGACAACCCCAGCGACCCCAACTCCACTATCCTTCGTGACAACCTTGCCAGCATCGGACTTAAACAACTCGTCAACACAGCGACCCACAGAGCAGGACACACCCTCGACCCCATCTTCGTGGCAGGAAACAGCGTCCAATTCAGCCACACAACGCAGCCGCCATGGACCAACCACCACTGCGTACACTTCGCCATCAACAAACCCAAGGCACCTAACCTAAACCAGCCCCACGCCCACCTCAAAGGAACTGGAGCAAGGTTACCGACGAGCAACTTAACTCCACCCTCACCCGAGAGCCACACCTGGGTACCCGACGCAAACGACACAGCCAGAGAACTCCACACCTGGATCTCCAACTGCGCAGACGAGCTCGCCCCGCTACGCAACCCCGACAGACAACGCCCCAGGAAAGCCGCCTGGTTCACCACCGCTCTCCAAGAAGCCAGACACACCTGCAGACGCCTGGAGAAGAACTGGAGAAACACCAAGACAACCGAAAACCACACCACCTACAAGGACGCCATGACGGACTACCACAACCAGATCAGAGCCACCAAGAGGAACTTCATCCACAACAAAATCCTGGCCAACTCCACCAAATCCAAGGAACTTTTCAGTGTCATTCAAGAATTCACCAACCCACGAAGCGAAGTCACAGACATCACCCCATCCCAAGACCTCTGCGACAAGCTTGGAACCTATTTCCACCTCAAGATCAAAAACCTCTACGACAACTTCATCGACCATCCACCAGGCGCCACAGACGGCCCCCCGCCCCCCAGAAACACCAGCCAGCCCACCATCTCCAACTGGACACCGATCACGGCTGAAGACACCGCCTCGACTATGAAAAGCATCCACTCGGGGGCCCCCACCGACCCCTGACCCCCTCACATCTACCACAGAGCCGCGGCCGCCATCGCACCTGAACTACAAAGCACCATCAACACCACCTTCAAAACAGGCACTTTCCCAGGAGACTGGAAGCACGCAGAAGTCAGACCCCTGCTCAAGAAGCCCACAGCGGACCCCACCGACCTCAAGAACTATCGGCCCATCTCGCTCCTCCCCTTCGCAGCCAAAGTTGCAGAGAAAACAGTCAACAGGAAACTGACACGATTCATTGAAGAGAACGCCGTCCTCGACCCGTCCCAATCCGGATTCCGAAGCAACCACAGCACAGAGACAGCCCTACTCGCCGCCACAGATGACATCCGCACCCTCCTGGACCAAGGCCACTCCGCAGCCCTCATCCTACTCGACCTATCAGCGGCCTTCAACACCGTTTCCCACTGCACACTAGTCGCCAGACTACATGACGCAGGCATACAAGGAACAGCACTGGACTGGATCCGATCATTCCTCACCGGAAGAAGCCAAAGGATCAGACTCCCACCCTTTCTCTCCGACCCCACGAAAATCACCTGCGGAGTCCCACAGGGTTCATCACTGAGCCCCATCCGCTTCAACATTTACATGGCCCCCCTCGCAGCCATCGTCCGACAACACGGCCTCAAAATCGTATCCTACGCAGACGACACCCAGCTCATCCTTTCCCTCACCAAAGACCCCACCACTGCCAAACTCAACTTCCAGAAAGGAAGCTGCCTGAAGCTCAACGCCGAGAAGACAGAAGTCCTCGGTACCACCCCTTCTGCATGGGACAGCACCTGGTGGCCGACCACCCTCGGAAGCCCACCTACCTCCTCAGACCACGCCAAGAACCTCGGCATCGTACTCGACTCATCACTCACCATGAACCGACAGGTCAACGCCGTCACCTCCAGCTGCTTCAACACCCTCCGCAAGACCTTCAAGTGGATACCCCCTGAGTCAAGGAAGACAGTCACCCACGCACTCATCACCAGCAGACTGGACTATGGAAACGCACTCTACAACGGCATCAACAAGTCCCTACTCCGCAAACTCCAGACAATACAGAACACCGCCGCCAGACTCGTCCTCGGCATCCCCCGACATGAACACATCAGCCAACACCTACGAAGTCTCCACTAGCTCCCCGTGGAGAAAAGAGTCTCTTTCAAAATCCTCACTCACGCCTACAAATGCCTACACAACAACGGACCCAAATACCTCAACGACAGAATCAACTTCCACGTACCCAAAAGAAACCTCCGATCTTCCAACCTCGCACTGGCCGAAACCCCGCGCATCCACAGAGCCAGAGCAGGCGGAAGATCCTTCTCTCACATTGCAGCCAAGACCTGGAACGACATCAGACGCGTCCCCTCCCTGAACACCTTCAGGAAGACCCTCAAGACATGGCTCTTCGGCTAAACAGATCTGCGGACCCCCCCCCCCTCAGCGCCTTGAGACCCTCACGGGTGAGTAGCGCCCTTACAATTCCCTGATCGATTGATTGATCGATACTTTAGGCGGTGATCCCAGTTCATCAGGCCAGGCAGCAAGCAGGTCATAATGTTTCCAATCGCCACACATGAGTATTTCTGATTTGGAAGCATTCAATTTGAGATGGCTCCAAGTCATCCATTGATCCACGGCTCTGAGACAACTGAAAATTGGCGAGTTTCCAATGTCTTTGGGGCATTCCAGTTGAAGGAGTATTTGCGTGTCATCTGCATAGTTATAGCACGTGAGTTGAAATTGATTGATCAGTACTGGTAATGACTTCATGTAGAAGTTGAAAAGCATGGGCGAAATGATAGAGCCTTGAGGGACCCCAGCTTTTGTGGAGTAAGGTTTGGACGAGAAAGGTGGTGTATGGATGACATTAGTTCGGTTTTGAAGGTAGGACGTGATCCAGTCTAAAGCAGACCCCTCTATGCCGGCTTCGTAGAGTCTTTGTATCAGAGTGTCATGGTCAACCGTTTTCAAAGGCAGCCGAGTGGTCCAAGAGGAATAGCGCAGCAACCCCATTGTGGTCAACTCTGTTCTTCAGGTCATTCCAGATGGCAAGGAGGGCAGATTCTGTGCCTCTTCCCGGACTAAATCCTGTTTGGAAGTCTGAAAGTATGGCATTCTCTTCAATGAATTGTGACATCTGGGCGAACGCTGCTCTTTCTATCAGTTTGCCCAGGAAAGGTCCATTAGTAATGGGTCTGTAGTTGTCAGGGTTCAGCGGGTCTAAGTTTGTTTTCTTCAGTAAAGGGCGTATGTATGACTTTTTGAGTTCTTCTGGAAATATGCCGGTAGTTAAGGAATCGTTGATGATTTTTCTTACTGGAGTGGCAGCAGAGGCTGTTAGAAGAATACTCTTGAAGGTTTGTGGTGAACATGGGTCAGAAGGGCTGCTGGCAGGCCTGCTTGCTTTGACCAGGTCCATAAATTCGTGTGAAATGTGTTGGAAGGAACGGAGCGGAAGAGTTAGAGTATTCTTAGATTGTTGTTTTGTAAAAGGGTTAGTGCTTGTGCTTTGTCTCTGTTTTAAGTATGAGTCCAACGTGTCTGCTTTGTCTGTGTAATGATTTGCCAGTTTGTCAGTGAAAGTGATGTGGAGCCCCGACTCCGCCGGAGAGAAGTGTCCTCTAATCTCCACCTCTCCCAGATGGCCAGCCCATCCCAGGAGGGACACATTTGTCACTACTGTGAGATCTGGTTGGGGAAGGGAGTGGTGTCTGCCTCTGACCAAACTGCGCTGGTTAACCACCACTGCAGGTCTTTTGTAGTTCTCTCCGAAATCTGAGAGATCGGAGAGATTACCCTGACGCTGCACCCACTGGAACTTTCAGGTCCCATCACAGAGCTGGCATACGCCATCTGGCATGATTTACCAACAGGATGCAGGAGGCCATGAGTCCCAGCAGCCTCACAGTCACTCTCCCAAAATCCAGGATAAAGGCTGAAACATCGATATCCTAACCTGAATATCCTGGACTCGCTGCTTGGGAGAATAACCCATAACTGCACTGTGTCCAGAACAGCTCTGATGAAAGGGAGAGTCTAAGGAGTCAGGTGTGACTTTGGCACGTTTATATTGAACCCCAGCAAATGCAGGAGGTTTCTCGGAGTTTGGAGACGACAGTCTGTGGCGAGAACGCCTTCAACAGCCAGTCGTCGGGGTAGGGGAAGACTGAAAGGCCAAAGGGTATCACAGTGAACTGAAAGTGCTCGTGGCCTACCTTTAACCCCTAGGTAACGTCTGTGGGCCAGCAGAATGGGGATGTAAAGCACAAGTTACTAACTTGTGTAACGATATATCTGTAAGAGACAGTAGTTAGTGACAGATTCCTTACCTTAGAATATCCCCAGGCGTCAGGCTGGATCCGGAAAGTTTTTGCGTAGCAGTACCCTTGCGCGTCGGTAGGTGGCGTCGTGCGGCTCTGCGTCCGTCGTCGGCGTCGTGATCGCCGGGATGACGTTGCGGGCAGTACTTAGGCGCCGCCCCTGCGCGCTGACGTCAGTTCTGTACACGACTTTCCGCGCCAGGAACGCAGAGCCATGCAAGAAGCTAACATAGGTGTCTGAAAAATACTAGGGCCCTGAAAGGGATGTCCTTAACCCTAGAAATCAGTTCGCAGAACGGGGAGGATAGGTGGGGCGGTAAGGAATCTGTCACTAACTACTGTCTCTTACAGATATATCGTTACACAAGTTAGTAACTTGTGCATCTGAAAGAGACACGTTAGTGACAGATTCCTTACCTTAGAATAGATACCCCAGCAATACCAACCCCGGTGGTGGGTCTGCGAACCAAGATCAGACAAGGAAGTCCTGGAGGACAGAACGGCCAAAGAAGCCGTCCCTCCGGACCTGACTGTCAAGGCAGTAATGCTTCGTAAACGTGTGCAGCGAGGCCCACGTAGCTGCCTGACAGATAACCGGCAGCGGAACACCGCGGCCCAAGGCCGTGGTAGCAGCCGTTGCCCTGGTGGAATGGGCACGCAGCCCAACCGGAGGCTCCTTTTTAGCCAAAGAATAGCAGGTCTTGATGCACAAGGTAACCCAGCGGGAGATGGTCCTCTTGTGCACCGCCCGACCTTTTTGGCGCCCACGTAGCCAACAAAGAGCTGGTCATCCACCCGGAAGTGTTTTGTGCGGTCAATATAGAAGGAGAGCGCACGTTTTGGGTCCAGACGGTGGAGCCTCTCTTCCTCTCTGGAAGGATGCGGAGGCGGAAAGAAGGTGGGCAAAGTGATGGTCTGCCCAATGTGGAAAGCAGTAACCACCTTTGGCAAGAAGGACGGACGCGTCCGAAGAACAACCTTGTCTGGATGAACAGACAGAAAGGGAGGTTTGCAAGATAGAGCCTGGAGCTCACTCACCCGCCGAGCGGAGGTGATGGCCACCAGAAAGGCTGTCTTCAGAGTCAGAAGACGAAGAGGACAGTTATGTAGAGGCTCAAAGGGAGCGCACATCAAAAAGGTAAGAACCAAGTTCAAGTCCCACTGAGGCATCACAAACGGAACAGGAGGGAAGAGGTGAGTAATGCCTTTTAAGAACCTGTTAACAACAGGGGACTTGAAAAGGGAGGGCTGATCAGGGAGCCTGAGGAAGGCCGAGATAGCACAAAGATAACCCTTGATGGTACCCAGGGCAGAACCCTGTTGGGCCAGAGAGAGAAGGAACAGAAGGACCTCAGAAAGAGGGGCAGAAAGGGGATTCACAGCCTTTGCTGTGCACCATGCCACAAATTTGTTCCACCTGCAGGCGTATACCACCTTAGTGGAGGGACGCCTGGCTGCCAGAATCACATCACAAACTTCGGGAGGCAAGTCGAAAGGAATCAACTGCCGCCGCTCAATCTCCACGCAAGCAGGTGTAGACTGGACAGGTTCGGGTGGAGGACCGTCCCCTGCTGCTGCGACAGAAGATCCTCCCGAAGAGGCAGACGGATCGGGGGATCTACGCTCATATTGAGTAGCTCGGGATACCAAACTCTTTGAGCCCAGTCCGGAGCCACAAGAATGACTTGGGCCCGGTCGTGCCGAATCTTCTTCAACACTCTGGGTAGAAGTGGTATAGGCGGAAAGGCGTACAATAGACCGCAACTCCACTCGTGACGAAAAGCGTCGCCGAGCGAGTGCCGCCTTGGAAATTCCAACGCGCAGAACTGATGACATTGCGCGTTCTCTTCGGTGGCGAATAGATCTAACCAAGGCTCTCCCCACTGTAGAAAGAGTCCTTGCGCCACTTCCGAGTGAAGACGCCATTCGTGATCCATCATGCACCTGCGGCTGAGTTCGTCCGCCCTGGCGTTCAGGGAACCTGCCAGGTGTTGAACCATCAGGAACATGCCCTGATGTTCCAGCCATGTCCAGAGGCGCAGAGCCTCCTGACAAAGGGTCCACGACCCCACCCCGCCTTGTTTGTTGCAGTACCACATGGCGGAGGTGTTGTCTGTGAACACCTGCACTACCTTCCCTTTGACAGAGGGAAGGAATGCCTTGAGTGCAAGTCGGATCGCCCGGAGCTCCAGAAGGTTGATATGGAGCCGGGACTCCGCCGGAGACCAGAGGCCTCTGATCTCCGCCTCTCCCATGTGACCGCCCCATCCCAGAAGGGACGCGTCCGTCACAACTGTGTGCTCTGGCTGGGGAAGGGAGAGGGATCTGCCCATGACCCATTGCCGGTTCGAGAGCCACCACTGCAACTGTTTTGCAGTCCCCTCCGAGATCTGGACGTGATCGGACAGGTTGCCCTGGTGCTGCGCCCACTGGAACTTCAGGTCCCACTGCAGAGCCCGCATATGCCATCTGGCATGATTGACCAGCAGGATGCAGGAGGCCATGAGGCCCAGCAGCCTCAGGGTCATCCGTACCGAAACCCAGGATAAAGGCTGAAAGATCGGAATCATAGCCTGAATATCCCGGACTTGCCGTTCGGGAGGATAGGCCCGAAACTGCGTCGTGTCCAGAACTGCTCCGATGAAAAGGAGCTGTGGAGAAGGAATCAGATGCGACTTCGGCACATTGATGGAGAACCCCAGCAAGTGCAGGAGTTCGGCCGTAGTCTGGAGGTGGGAGACGACTGCCTGGGACGAGCCCGCCTTCAGCAGCCAGTCGTCGAGGTAGGGGAAGACTGAAACCCCTGCCCGGCGCAGATGAGCTGCGACCACCGCCATCACTTTCGTGAACACCCGAGGGGCACTGGTAAGGCCAAAGGGGAGCACTGTGAACTGAAAATGCTCGAGGCCTACCGTGAACCGAAGGTAACGCCGGTGGGCCGGCAGGACGGGGATGTGGAAATATGCGTCCTGCAAGTCCAACGCTACCAACCAGTCTCCAGGGTCGAGGGCAGTCAAGACCTGAGCTAGGGTGAGCATCTTGAACTTCTCCTTCCCGAGGAAGCGATTGACGTTCCGGAGGTCCAAGATAGGACGCATGTCCTCCTTGTCCTTTTTGGGCACCAGGAAGTAGTGGGAGTAGCAACCACGCCCTACTTCTGGGGTCGGAACATGCTCGATGGCTCTCTTGGCCAAGAGGGCTGTGACTTCCTTCTGCAGAAGTACCAAGTGATCCCCTGACATGCGGTGGAATTGAGGTGGCATGGCTGGGGGGGTGGACTCGAAGGGGAGGGAGTAGCCCCTTCGGACAATGTCCAAGACCCACCTGTCCGAGGTGATGGTACGCCAGTGGGGAAGGTGATGGCGGACCCTGCCCCCTACTGGCGTGCTGTGCACCTGAAAGGAGGGACTAGGAGGGTTTGGAGGCCGCGGACGGGTTGGAGGTGGTGGCCTGACCCGCACACTGGTTGCCCGATCCGCCACGGCGGAATCCACGTCCTCGGCCACGCGAAGACGCCTGCTGCGCGGGCCGGTGGCTGGGCTGCTGACGTGAAGGGGCGCCCCTACCGTGGCCACGATAGGGGCGAAAAGCAGAAGTCAGCGGAGGGCGTGTAGCAGAAAGGCCCAGGGACTTTGCAGTAGCCCGTGAGTCCTTAAAGCGCTCCAACGCATGGTCTGCTTTGGACCCAAAAAGACCGACTCCATCAAAGGGCATGTCCATGAGAGTATTCTGGACATCCCCTGAAAAACCAGTGGTTCTCAGCCAGGCGTGGCGTCGTAGCGCCACCGTCGTTGCAATAGACCTGCCCAGCGAGTCGGCGGTATCAAGGCCACATCGTATTGTGTATTTGGCCGCATCCCTTCCTTCCGCAATGGCGCGGGAAAGCAGTGTCTGGACCTCCTCAGAACACTGGGGCAAAACATTCGCCACCGAATCCCACAAGGAGTGGGTATATCAGCCCAAAAGGCAAGCGGTGTTGATGGACCGCAAGCCAGCACTGGAGGAAGAAAAACCCTTCTTCCCAAATTGATCCAGGCGTTTGGATTCCCTATCCGGAGGGGCAGTAGGGAAGGCGGTTTGGGAAGCGGAGGCTTGGACAACCAAGCTCTCAGGGGTGGGGTGGACAGAGAGAAACAGGGGGTCGCCCGGAGCTGGGCGATGGCGTCGGGACACGTTCCTATCCACAGGAGCCCCTGTGTTGGGCTTGGACCAGGCGCCCAAAAGAACGTCAGTGAGGGCGTCGTTAAACGGCAGCACAGTCTCCGTAGAGGAGGCTGCCGGCTGAAGCACCTCTGTCAAGAGATTAACCTTGACCGCCACAGCAGGGAGTTGGAGATGTAAGGCTCCAGCCGCCCTACGCAACACCGTTGCAAAATTGGCTCCCTCCTCCGTAGCCACGGGAGGAGACAGCATGCCAGTGTCAGGGGAAGTATCTAGACCACTGGCATCCCCTAGACCCTCTGTCCAGTCCTCATCGTACTGACACTGTTGTGTCAGAGGGTCATCAGACCCCTCCCAGTCCTCCTGGTCCTCCTCAGGTTCAAAATAAGGGGGAGGAGGGACATTTGGGACCCAAGGTCTCATCGGGCGCCGGAACCGGCGTCGAGCGACGTCGGTCCGGGTCCATGTCCGGAGCCGGAAGGAACTGGGGAACGACGCCGCCCGGAGCCCCAGGCGGCGTCGAGAACGGCACCGGAGACATCGGCGCCGGCGGAGGTGTCGTTAGGTCGACCGGCGTCGATGGGGGTTGCGGAGCCGGGATCGAGGCCGGGGCCGAAGCCGGAGCCGGGATCGAGGCTGGAGGCACGTGCGACGCCGGGGCCGGGAGCCGTCGGCGACGCCGGAGCAACCCCATCAGGGCCCGCGGGGCCCGAAGGCGCACCGGAGGGACCTGGAGGCCCGAAGAGGCGGGCCATGGCCGACAGGAATTCCTGCACTTGGGCCGGATCCGCCCCCGAACCCGGGTAGGGCGGGTATTGCGGGGCGACTCCACAGGCATGTCCGGGGCCGCGGGGCGGGACGGTGCCGGGAGGGGCCTCAGCCGAGTCGCGAGACCGGCGAGGCGAAGTCCTAGAGCGATGATGCTTTTTGGACTTTTTGTGTTTCGACTTACCGGACGAAGAAGACTTCGATGCCGACGACCGGTGTGGACTCCGCGATCGACCCCTGGACCTCTCACGCGACCGGGGCTTCGCGGAGCCGAATGCCGGGCCTCGAGGAGCTTTCGAGACCGCTCTCGCAAAGCTTTCGGGTTGAGGGCCTGGCAGTCGGTACAAGACTCCGTGTCGTGGCCTCGGCCGAGGCAGAAGAGACACTCCCAATGCAGGTCTGTGACGGACATCATCCGAGCACAGGCGCCGCAACGTTTAAACCCGGGCATCCCTACGACACCTTGAAGTCGATTCAGAAAAACAGTGAAAAATTCACCAAAAAGTATGGTCAAAAAATGACCAGGGCACTGCTCTTCCCGGATCTGCGCTTGCTGGCGCGGAAAAAGAAGAACTGACGTCAGCGCGCAGGGGCGGCGCCTAAGTACTGCCCGCGACGTCATCCCGGCGATCACGACGCCGACGACGGACGCGGAGCCGCACGACGCTGCCTACCGACGCGCAAGGGTACTGCTACGCAAAAACTTTCCGGATCCAGCCTGACGCCTGGGGATTTTCTAAGGTAAGGAATCTGTCACTAACGTGTCTCTTTCAGATATACACATACTGCATGTCCAACGCTACCAGCGGTCTGCCTTGGTCTATGGCAGACAAGACCTGAGCCAACGTGAGCATCCTGACTTTCTCCTTTTTGAGTAAGAGATTTACGGTCCAGAGGTCTAGAATAGGATGTAAATCTTTATGCTTTTTTTGGTATCATAAAGTAGCGGGAGTATCAACCACTGCCTACTTCTGAAATCGCAACCTTCTCTATAGACCACTTGGCCAGGAATGCTGTAACTTCCTCCCAGAGCAATAACAGATGTTCCTCCGCCAGCCGTTCTAGAGTTGGTGGTAAAGGAGGAGTAAAAGACAGAAAAGAAAGAGAGTAGCCATCCCAAATGATCTGCAAGACCCATTTGTCCGATGTTATGGATCGCCAGTGAGGGAGATGATGTTGAATTCTCCCACCAACTAGATTGGTATGGTCATTGTAGGAAAGTAGGATCTTTCTTTTATGGTTACCCCCACTTTTTCCCTGGTGTCAGTATGCTTTGACTGTAGTTTGCTGGGATCCTGCTAACCAGGACCCCAGCATCTGTGCTCTAGCTCCCAAAATGGCTTTAGTAAGTACTTTGGTACCTCCACAATTGGCTACTGGTGTACCCTTATAAGTCCCTAGTATATGGTACTAAAGTACACAGGGCACAGGTACACCAGGGGTCTCCCTTGGGCTGCAGCTTGTATTGTGCCACCCACGGGAGTCCACTTAAACTCTGACTACAGGCCTGGCATTGCAGCCTGTGCGAGATGGTGCTTGCCCCTCTCAAGCCAGATACAAGTTTTCTTATGTCTGAGGTCACTGCTCTTAAAACCTATAATTCACCCCTATGGTAGGCCCTTCAGTCACGAGAGCAGGGTGCTTGGTTATAAGTGTGAGGGTGCCCCTGCATAAGCAGGACACCCCTACGAACCCCAGAATCGATTCTCCAGGCTTTGCAAGTACTGTCAGCCTTTTAAAGACATATAGTGGATATCAGTCATTACGAGATGTCCAACTATATAATGGCTACGTCACACCTGGTCACGTTTAGTATCAAACATGTTGGAATCATACCCCAACACCGATTCCAGTGTTGAAAGTATGATCCCATGTACTGGGGAGCTCCTAGAGGAGCCCCCTGTACTCCCGGTAACAGCCTTTCAGGGTCTGCCAGCAAGCTAGTGCTGCTGCTGACCACAGACACTGTTCTGCCCTACTGCTGCTGAGTCATTCCAACCCTTTCCTTGGGTATTTAAGGGCTCCACCGTGGGTGGGTTCCCAGATTTGCTGTGGAACAAGTCTCACCTCTGAAACCAAGACACTCTTCGACCGCCTGGACACTTGGACTCTGCTGGACTTTGCCTGGAACCAAGACTGCATCAAGGAAGACTTCTGCTGCTACTGGTCATGCTGTTCTGCAAGTATTCTGCCTCGTCTGTGTTTCACACAGGTTCTCCAGGAACCTGTGGGCATCAAAGACATCCAAAGTAACCTCCCTTGGAGTGAAGGAGTCACTCCCCTGCATCTGCAGGCACCGCATCGAAGCTGACTGGTCTGCTGCTCCTGTCGTCCTACGGACTTCCTGAGGCTCAGCAACACAGGTGAAGGATCTGTGATTCCCCTGAGGCCTGACCGGTCTTCCCTGCAATTTGGAGGACAGTATCCCTTGGAGCTGCTGGGTCCAAACCCCTGTGCACCGTGTTGACTTGCCGTTGTAAAGGCTTGTTGGCTCTGCACTCCAGAGATGTTCGGGTTACAAGAAGCTCCAGCCTCCAGCACCTCATCCCTAGAAGATCGGCGTCCTCCCTGCATCCCTTGCATCGTGGGCCCCCATCTTTGGTAAGTTGCCTGAGGTCCTCTTGCGACTCCTGTGCCTTTGGCCTGTGGGTCCTCTCAAGGGTCTTCTCCTGCTTTGGTGGGAGCCTGCTCTGACTCTCGTGCACGTGGCGAGTCCCTTGGACCTTACCTGTCCCAAAAATTGCATTTTTGCGTCTCCCATCTCAGTTGCGGCTACCAAGGCTTGTTGGTGCTCCCACCGGACACAGACTCCCTGGTTCTAGACTTCCGACATGGGACAGCTCGTGTTCGGCTCCTGGTCTTCCACAGCGTCGCCGGATTCCCACCTCTGTAGCGACAAGGTCCTCGTGAACTCTTCTGAACTTCCTGCCAAGGGTGGGCATTGTGCTACTGTGCCTCCTGGTCACCTCCGAGTGGCACAGACTGTCCTCTCTGCTTGCAGGTTCTCGTCTTCAAGAATCCACCCTTGGATTCCACCAGACTTCTTCACAGCCTTCTCCGGAGGCCTTTCTTCCAGAGTCACCAATTGTCATCTGCGAGAGCTTCTGATGTCAGTTCGCCCCTATGCACCCGGCTTCCCAGGTGCAGGTAACCTGGTTCCTGGGGCATCTACGGGGGGGGGGAGGGGTGGCTCTCCAACCTTCCGTCCTCCAAAGGGTTTCTTCGGGGTCCTCTGGGAAGGGTCCTTTTTCTTTAAAACTGCAACCGCTACTTCGCAATTGACTTCTATTGAACACGCAGCTGTGTTTTCACTCTGCACACAGCCACCTTGGGGTTCCGAGTTCTCCAAGCTTTTCTAAGTCCTTTGGTCCAAGTCCCGTTCTCTTTGCAGTTCACATTGGTTTGGTCTCCCCCTGGAAACCAGTGTATATTTGTGTTACTTACCTGATTTTTTTTTTTTTAAGTATTCTCATATGCATTGTTGATATCTCCGGATAGGAGATATACCAAGTGATAGTGTTGTGCTGTGTTAATAAATAGACTTATTTTTCATAAACACTGTGTAGTTCTTTCTCATCTGAGCTACACTTCATTACATGTGGTAAAACAATATGTTTTACACTCCTTCAAGATAAGCCTGAAGGTTGCTCTCCACAGCTACTCCTTTGAGAGCTTTGAAAATTATCAAAGACCACTAAAATAACCATAAGGGTTGCCTGGATTAGTGCAAGGTGCATCGCTCCTTTAAGTGTGCACCATATACTAAGCCAGCCTCCTACAGTCACGTAGAACCAAACTAGGAAGGCTTAGAGCTATAGCAGCAGAGGAGTGAGTGACAGATGACTTCTGGCTACCATTCCCACGATGCCAGAATGTACCGCATTCACTTCCTCACACACCTTGGGGAGTCTGTGCAGCACGGTGGCTGGGGTATGACTGACGTGGCAGAAAACCCCTTCTATTGCCACGAAAAGGGCAAAAGGCAGAGATGAAGCAAGGTGTTATCGAGAGGCTCAAGGACCAGGCCGTAGCCTATGAGTCTTTGAAGCGCTACAGTGCAGAGTCTGCTTTCTGTCCAAAGAGACGAGTCCCATCGCAGGGTATGTCCATAACATTGGGCTGAACATGCCGTGAAAAGACAGATGTTCTCAGCCAGGCGTGGCGCCGTAAGGCCACCGTCGTCGAAACTGCTCTGCCCAGCAACTCAGTCTTATCCAGATCACACCTGATATTGAACTTTGCCGCATCTCTCACATCTTTCACTGCCTGGGAGAGCACGGTCCAGGCCACCTCCGGAACCTGTGGCAGCACTTGGGCAACCGTTTCCCATAAAGTGTGTGAGAAACGGCCCAATAGGCATGTGGTGTTCACCAACCGCAAAGCAACGCTGATGGAAGAAAACATCTTCTTCCCAAGTGCATCCAGCCTCTTGGAATCCCTGTCCAGGGTAGAGGAAAGGGAAAGCGCCATGGGATGTTGAAGCATGAACTACCATGCTCTCAGGGGTGGCGTGTTGGCTGAGGAAACTCAGATTGCCCGGTGCAGGGTGATGGCGGCATGCTATTGTCCTGTTCACAGGAGCCCCTGAGCTAGGTTTGGGCCAAGTGCCTAGAAGGACATCCGTAAATGCCTCATTGAAGGGCAAAAGAGGTACGGATGAGGTAGCCCCAGGTTGAAGCACATGGTATAAGATGCCTCCTCCTCCGTAGCCACAGTAGGCATCTGGAGAGGTGTCCAGACCACTGGCCTCTGCAAGCTCCTCACACCAGTCCAATTCCTCACAAGGAGCGTACAACTGGTGTTCTAAAGGGTCCAGAGACCCCTCCCATTCTTCTCCCATGCCTGAAATGTCTCCAAAATGAACAGGCAACACAAAGAACCTCTGGGCTCCATCGGCACAGGAGTCGATGTCGACCTGCGTCTATATGACTCAGTGTCATCGGGTATCAGAATGTGGCTGGCGTCGGGAGCACCAACTTCAGGACTGGTGCTGGGGAAGATCTTGGCACTGGCGGCGACCTGAATCCAGAATCGGATTCATGAGACCCCACCGGGCCGAGGCCGGAGTCATCGGTGAAGGCACTCAGGAGGAGTTGGCCCACTCAAAAACGCGGCGCATGGCCTCGTAAAATTCTTTAATCTGAGAGGGGGTCACTACGGCTCAGAGACACGGGGAGAGGCGTGGAGTAGGACCCAGAAACGATTCCGCGGAACCGTGCCTGGATCGTCAATGGACGACAGACAAGGTGAAGTCATAGTCCGTTTGGACTCCTTCTTATGCCTCTTTCCCGTATGTTCTGAGGACCTAGATTGTGACAAAGAGGACCTCGGGCTCCTGGAGCAGTCCCGTGACCTTCTCTTACTCGATCGGGACCGGAACCTCTGAGGAGTCCTGCTTGATGGTGCCGACTGCCAAGCCACAAAGAGCTTCATGGATCGCTCCCTCAAGGCCTTCGGCGCCATGGCCCAGCAGTAAGAGCACAACTTCGAGTCGTGGTGGGGCTCGAGACACAATAAGCAAACAAGATTGGGGTCGGTAACCGACATGGCGCAATGACAGGCACCACATGGCTTGAAACCTACCCGTCATCCCACTACACACAAGAAAAAATCTCTTGATAAAAGATCGAAAAAACCCCATCAACAAGAGCCAGAGGGGTAGCTTTTCTCTGGATCAGCACTAACTGACGGTAAACAAAATAACTGATGTACCCACGCCTGGGTGGTGCCTATACAGGTGACCACTAAGTCATACGTGATGCCGGCAACATCACGCAGAACTTAACGGAGCCACCGGACGATGCACAGGGCAATGCTCATGCATAATTTTCCGGATCCAGTCTGACACCTAGGCAAGTCAAAGGCAAGGAATCTGCAGCTACAAGTCTCTATCAGATAAATGAACAAGTTACTTACCTTCGGTAACGATATATCTGTAAGAGACCTAGATTAGTTATAGATTTCTTACCTTAGAATTACCCCCAGGCGTCAGACTGGATCCGGAGAATTTTGTGTCAGCAGTACCCCTGCGCGTCGAAAAGTGGCGTTGGTCGGCTCCGCGTTCGTCGTTGGCGTCGTGGTCGCCGGGATTACGTTGCGGTAGCTACTTAGATGAAGCTCTCGCGCGCCGACGTCCGTTCTTTCACACGACATTCCACGCCAGAAGCGCAGAGCCATGCAAGACACTGACCACTGGTGCAAAAAACTAGGGCCCTGAAAGGGATTCCCTGACCGTATAAGTCAGTTCGCAGAACGGGGAGGATGGGTGGGGCAATAAGGAATCTATAACTAATCTATGTCTCTTACAGATATATCATTACTGAAGGTAAGTAACTTGTTCATCTGAAAGAGACAATTAGTTATAGATTCCTTACCTTAGAATAGATACCCCAGCAATACCAACCCTGGAAGTGGGTCTGCGAATCAAGTTCACATCAGAAAGTCCTGGAGAACAGAAAGGCCAAAGAAGCTGTCTCTCCGGACTTGGCTCTCCAGGCAGTAGTGTTTTGTGAACGTGTGCAGAGATGCCCACGTAGCTGCCTGACAGATGTCATTGAGGGGAACTCCCCGTCCCAAAACAGTGGTAGCTGCCGTCGCCCTGGTGGAATGGGCGCGCAGTCCCACTGGAGGCTCCTTCTTTGCTAAAGAGTAGCAAGCTTTGATGCACAAAACAACCGACCTAGAGATGGTCCGTTTGTGCACAGCCCGACCTTTTTTGGCACCCACATAGCCAACAAAGAGCTGGTCATCCCCCCGGAATTGCTTGGTGCGATCCAAATAAAAGGAAAGCGCACATTTTGGATCCAGACGAAGGAGCCTCTATTCCTCCTTAGAAGGATGCGGAGGCGGAAAGAAGGTGGGCAAAGTGATGGTTTGACCAATGTGGAAAGAAGTAACCACCTTGGGAAGAAAGGAAGGTCTAGTTCTGAGGACGATCTTGTCCGGATGAACAGCCAGAAAAGTAGGCTTTGAAGAAAGAGCTTGGAGCTCACTCACCCTGCGAGCCGAGGTGATGGCAACCAAAAAGGAAGTCTTTAAAGTCAGAAGTCTGAGAGGACAGTTATTTAGCGGCTCAAAGGGAGCGCACATAAGTTAAGTTAGAACCAAGTTCAAGTCCCACTGGGGCATTACGAAGCGAATAGGAGGAAAAAGATGAGTAATGTCATTAAGGAAGCGATTTACTATAGGGGACTTGAAAAGAGAAGGCTGATCAGGAAGCCTAAGAAAGGCTGAAATGGCTGAGAGGTAGCCCTTTAGAGTGCCCAGAGCAGAGCCCTGATGGGCCAAAGAAAGGAGGAACAAGAGGACCTCAGAAAGAGGGGCAGAAAGGGGATCCACAGCCTTTGCTGCGCACCATGCCACAAATTTGTTTCATCTACAGGCGTATACCGTCTTAGTGGAGGGACGCCTGGCTGCCAAGATAACATCACAGACTTCGGGAGGAAGGTCGAAGGCCGTCAACTATCGCCGCTCAATCACCACGCAAGGAGGTGGAGACTGGACAGGTTCGGGTGGAGGACCGTCCCCTGCTGCTGCAACAGAAGATCCTACCGAAGAGGCAGTCTGATCGGAGGATCGATGGCCATGTGTAACAGCTCGGGATACCAAACTCTTCGTGCCCTATCCGGAGCCACAAGGATGACTTGGGCCCGGTCGCGCTTGATCTTCTTCAGCACTCTGGGCAGAAGTGGTATAGGCGGAAAGGCGTATAGAAGACCGCAACTCTACTCGCGACGAAAAGCGTCGCCTTCCAAGTGCCGCCTTGGAAATTCCAACGTGCAGAATTGCTGACATTGCGCATTCTCTTCAGTGGCGAATAGATCTAACCAAGGCTCTCCCCACTGCTGAAAGAGACCTTGCACCACCTCCGACTGAAGGCGCCATTCGTGATCCATCATGCACCTACGGCTGAGTTCGTCCGCCCTGGCGTTCAGTGAACCCGCCAGGTGTTGAACCACCAGGGATATGCCCTGATGTTCCAGCCATGTCCAGAGACAGAGAGCCTCTTGACATAGGGTCCACGACCCCACCCCGCCCTGTTTGTTGCAGTACCACATGGCAGTGGTGTTGTCCGTGAACACCTGCACTAGTCTTCCCCGGACAGAGGGAAGGAATGCTTTCAGTGCAAGATGAATCGACCGAAGCTTCAGAAGGTTGATGTGGAGCCCAGACTCCGCCAGAGACTAGAGGCCTCTGATCTCCGCCTCTCCCATGTGGCCTCCCCACCCTAGAAGTGATGCATCTGTCACCACTGCGTACTCCGGTTAGGGAAGGGAGAGGGATCTGCCGTTGACCCAATCCCAGTTCGTGAGCCACCACTGCAATTGACGTGCAGTGCCCTCCGAGATATGAACGCAATCGGACAGATTCCCCTGATGCTGAGCCCACTGGAACTTCAGGTCCCACTGCAGAGCCCGCATATGCCACCTGGCATGATCCACCAGCAGGATGCAGGAGGCCATGAGGCCCAGCAGCCTCAGGGTCATTCTGACCAAAACCCGGGATAGAGGCTGAAAGATCGGAATCATAGCCCGAATATCCCAGACTCGCTACTCGGGAGGATAAGCCCAAAACTGCGTTGTGTCCAGAACCGCTCCGATGAAAAGGAGCTTCTGAGAGGGAATCAGGTGTGACTTCAGCACGTTTATAGTGAACCCCAGCGAGTGCAGGAGGTCCGCCGTAGTCTGGAGGTGGGAGACAACTGCTTGGGACGAGCCCGCCTTCAACAGCCAGTCGTCCAGATAGGGAAAGACTGGAACCCCTGATCTGCGCAGATGAGCTGCGACCACCGCCATCACTTTCGTAAACATCCGAGGGGCGCTGGTAAGGCCAAAGGGGAGCACGGTAAATTGAAAGTTCTCGTGGCCTACCGTGAACCACAGTGAACGCCAGTGGCCTGGCAGGACGGGGATGTGAAAGTAAGCGTCCTGCAAGCCCAACGCTACCATCAAGTCTCCAGGGTCGAGGGCAGTCAGGACCTGAGCTAGCATCAAGATTTTGGACTTCTCCTTCCGGAGGAAGCAGTTGACGTTCCTGAGATCCAAAATAGGACGCAGGCCTTTGTCCTTCTTAGGCACCAGAAAGTAGTGGGAATAGCAACCACGACCTACTTCTGGGGCAGGAACTCGCTCGATGGCTCCCTTGGCCAAGAGAGCCAAAACTTCCTGGTGGAGAAGGGCCAGATGATCCTCCGACATGCGATGGTGCTGAGGTGGCATGGTTCGACGGGTAGTCTCGAAGGGGAGGGAGTAGCCCCTTCGGACTATTTGCAAAACCCACCTGTCCGACGTGATGGTGCGCCAGTGGGGGAGGTGATGGCGAATCCTGCCGCCCACTGGCGATTGGTGGCCCTGAAAGGTCGGACTAGGAGGGTTTGGAGGCTGCTGCAGAGGGGGCGGTGGTGGACTGGCCCGCTCGCTGGCCCCCAGACCCACGGCGGTCTAGCATGTGGTCTGCTTTGTCGCTGAATAGGCGACGGCCATTAAAGGGCACGTCCATTAGGGTAGCTTGTCAATGTCAATGTCAATTTTAATTTGTAGGGCGCAACAGCTACCCCGAAGGGTTTCCCGGCGCCAGCCAGAAAGAGCCAAAAGGAGCCAAAGGAAAGAGTCAGACAAGGAAAAGTTATTGGTTAAAAAAAACTGGTTTTTAAGGATTTACGGAATTTTACGTAATCGGTTTCGCTACGGAGCGATATGGGGAGAGAATTCCACAGTGAAGGTCCCAAGCAAGCAAACGATCTACCGCCCATCCGCGATAATCTGATTCTGGGAACGGAGAATTTCTCCTGGGTGGACGAGCGGAGGGGACGTGAAGGTACGTAGGAATGGACCAAGGTCTGTAGGTACTGGGGGGCCTTTCCCGCTCTGATTTTGAACATATAGCTCAGGGCTTTGAACTTAATTCGGTTCTCCACCCTGAGCCAATGAAGATCACGCAAATGGCCGGACACAGAGGCAGCTTTTGGGATCTGGCATATCAGTCTAGCAGCGGAATTCTGTACTACCTGTAGCTTTCGTGTTACATCCTTGTTAGACCCCAGATAGAGAATGTTACCGTAGTCCAGTCTAGAGGTGACAAGAGCCTGGACTACGGTTCTCTTAGTGTAAACAGGCAGCATCCAAATGATCTTTTTCAGCCACTTAAGGATGGTAAAGCAAATTGCAGCCACCTTAACGGCTTGGTGTCGCATTGTTAATGCGTCGTCGAAGATGAAGCCTAAATTGCGGACTTGGCGGGAGGGTGTAGGAGGGACACCCATTTCATTGGGCCAATGTTGTGGACCCCAGAGATCTTTATTCTTCCCTAAAATCAAGACCTCGGTCTTCTCTCCGTTGAGCTTAAGGAAATTAGCTTGCATCCACGATGAAATCTTTAGCTTGACATCCCCGGAAAAACCAGTCGACCTCAGCCAGGCGTAGCGTCGAAGGGCTACCGACGTTGAAATCGTACTGCCTAGCGAATCGCCAGTGTCCAGTCCACATCGAATGGTAAACTTGGCTGCGTCTCTCCCCTCAGCAACTGCACTGGAGAGTATGGCCCAGGCCTCCTCCGGGCACTAGGGCAGCACCTGCACCACAGTATCCCACACAGAGTGGGTGTAAAGGCCCAACAGACATGTTTTGTTCAACGATCGCAGTCCCAAGCTGGAGGAAGAAAACATCTTCCCAGGATGGTCCAGCTTTTTGGATTCCCTATCAGGTGGGGTGTTAGGGAATGCGCCCATAGACGTCGAGGCTTGGACCACCCACCTCTCAGAGGTGGGGTGTTGGGAGAGGAAAGTGGGGTCACCCGGAGACGGGCGGTGGCATCGGGCAATCATCCTATCCACAGGAGCCCCTGTGTTGGGCCTGGACCAAGTACCAAAAAGGAGGTCAGTGAGGGCTTCATTAAATGGCAGCAGGGGCTCCGAAGAGCTCGCTGCCGGCTGAAGCACCTCTGTCAGGAGGTTAGTCACATCTTGAATCCACCTTTGGTAGCTCGAGGTTGAGAGCCTCGGCCGCCCTACGCAACACCACTGCGCAAGAAGCTCCCTCCTCCGTAGCCACGGTAGGAGGAGACAACATGCCAAGGTCTGGTGAAGGTGTCCAGACCACTGGCATCCCCCAAGTTCTCTCTCCAGTCCGGATGACACTCCAACTGGTCAGTTAAAGGGTCTCCAGAGCCCTCCCAGTCCTCTTCACCCTCCTCTGGTTGCCAATCTGGCCTAAAAGAACCAGGGTGGAACAGGGGTACAAAAGTACCGATCGGATCCGGCGTCGGTCGACGTCGGTCCGACTCCGTGCCCACGTAGGGATGGAGGCCGGGGCCGACGGACGGGGAGAAGTCGAAGCGCGACGATGCTTCTTCGACTTCGTCTTGTGCTTCAACTTACCTGAGGAGTGCGAAGACTTCGAAGACAAGTAGTGGTGATGGCTGCAGGGCCGGTCCCTCGACCTCCGGCTGCGGGGCCGACTGCTTGGGCTCGAGAAGCTTTCGGGACCGCTCCCGCAAAGACTTCGGATTCATGGTCCGGCATTCGGAACACGACTTGGGATCGTGGTCGCGTTCCAAGCACCACAGGCACACGCGGTGCGGAACCGACATCAGTTTTCAGCAGGAACCGCAATCCTTGAAACCGGGCATCCCTGACGTGCACCAGGAGTCGAAGACTCAAAAACGGCGACAACAAAAGTTGGCAAAAAAGTCAGTCAAAAAGTGACTGGAGGTACCGCTCTCTCTGGATCTGCGCTGGCTGGCGCGGAAAAAGAAAGAACTGACGTCAGCGCGCGAGGATGGCGTCTAAGTAGCTACCGCGACGTCATCCCGGCGACCACGACGCCAACGACGAACGCGGAGCCGACCAACGCCACCTTTCGACACGCAGGGGTACTGTTGACGAAAAATTCTCCGGATTCAGTCTGACACCTGGGGTTAATTCTAAGGCAAGGAATCTATAGCTAATTGTCTCTTTCAGATAAATACATGTAGGAAGCTGGTTCTGTATATACTATACCAAAGTAAGGTATAGTGTGCACAAAGTCCAGTGGATCCCCAGAGGCTTTACAGAGGCTAAAGTAGATAATACCTTACTCTCTTTTGTGGGGGCAAGTGCATGAAGTTGACCTGGTGGAACCGGTTTTAACGCAACGACCAGCAACTACCTTTGACTTTTTATAGACCCACAAGGTGTCATTCAGCTCCACTTGTGCAGAGGATTCAGCATTCAAAAGGGGGAAAAACGCTGCGGGCGTCTCCGCTGCTGCTGACTACGTGTCCCACAACCTCCACTGTCCTCAAACCTGTGACTCATCCAGCGGGGATTTAAGGACTGCTGCAGTCCTGATGCACGGGGGCAAGTGCATGAAGTTGACCTGTGGGAACTGGGTTTACCGCAATGACCAGCAACTCCCTTTGACTTTTTACAGACTCACAAGGTGTTATTGAACTTCACTTGTGCAGAGGATACAGCCATCGTAAGGTGGAAAGCTGCTGAGGGAGTCTCCGTTGCCGCTGGGGACTACACGTCCCACAACCCTCTGTCCTCACACCAGTGACTCATCCAGTGGGATTTAAGGATCGTTGCAGTCCCGCAGCGCGGGGGCAAGTGCATGAAGCTGACCTGGTGGAACTGGGTTTACCGCAACGATCAGCAACTGCATTTGACTTTTTACAGACTCACAATGTGTCATTCAGCTTCACTTGTGCAGAGGATACAGCCATCATAAGGTGGTAAGACGCTGCAGGCGTCTCCGTTGTCGCTGGGGACTACGCATCCCACAACCCCTTCTGTCCTCACACCAGTGACTCATTGTGAGAAGCTGGCTTGGTATATGGTGCACACTTATGTAAGTGGGCACCTTGCACCAACCAGACAACCCTTATGGTGATTTTAGTGGTCTTAGACAACCTTAGAAAGCTCTCTAAGTGGTAGCTGCGGAGAGCAGCCTTCAGGCTTAGTCCAGAACGAATGTAAAGCAGCTTGTTTTACCAGAACATAATCTTCTAGGTATAGATTAAGTGAAAAAGAACCAAGCAGTGTATTTATAAAAATATGTATTTATTATAAGACACTCACTAACACATACAGATATCTCCTAGCCGGAGATAAACACAATGCACACAATACTTTGCAATAGAAACAGATAAGTAGCATGAAATACACAGTGGTCACCAGGGGGAGACCAAACCATATACTAAAATAGTGGTACGGAACCAGGACTCAAGTCAAGACTATACCCAGAAGACATAGAAGTGCTGGGGACCCAAGAAACCACCCAAGGTAAGTAACCAGGAGCCCCACGGAGGCCGTGTGCAGAGTGGGAACACGACCGCGGGATCAATGCAAGTCAATGGGTAAGTCGCGGTTGCAATTTTAAAGAAGGACCCTTCCAAGTGGACCCTGGAGAAACCCCATGGAAGACAGAAGGTTGGAGAGCCACCCCACCCGTGGATTCCCTAGGAACTAGGATACCTGCACCAGGGAAGCCGGGTGCATAGGTTTGAAGTGGCGTCGGAAACCGCTGTCGAACTCAATGGAGGACTTCAGAAAGATGACGCTGCTGGAGAAGGTGTAAGTGTCCGGTGGAAACCAAAGGTGGATTCAAGATGTGAAGAACCTGCAAGCAGAGGGGAGAGAGTCTATGCCACTCTGGAGTGACCAGGAGACACGGAAGACGAATGCCCACCGATGTCGAGTGTTACAGGACAGGTGACGGTGACCTTGAAACTGCAGCTGTGTGGACCAGCCGACGCTGTGGAAGACCAGGAGCCATACACGAGCTGTCCCACGTCGGGTGTCGAGAATTGAGGAGTCGGTATCTGGCGGGAGCACCAACAATCCTTGGCAACTGCAACCAACATGGAAGTTGAAGAAGGTCCAATGTCGGGACCAGCAAGGTCCAGGAGACTCACCACAAGCAGGGGAGTCAGGGCAGGTCCAGAGCAATCAAGGGAGCCCAAAGAATTCAAAGATGACCCTCGAGAGGACCCACAGGCCAGAGGCACTGGAGTCGCAAGAGTACCTCGAGCAGCTCACCAAATATGCAGGTCCACGGTGCAAGTGATGCGGTGAGGACGAAGATCTTGCTCACTGGAGATGCTCGAGGTTGGGGCTACTTGGAGCCCGAAGATCTTGGTGAAAGGAAGCCAACAAGCCTTTGCAACTGCAAGTCGACGCAGTGCACAGGAGTTCGGTTCCTGCGGCTCCGATGAGGGATACTGGCCTCAAACTTGGTAAGAGGACAGGGCAGGCCTCGAGGGATGTGAAGAACCACCACCTGTGTTACTGAGCCTTTCGGAGTCTGTGGGAGCCCAGGATCAGCAGACCGGTCATCTTTGTTGCGGTGCCTGCAGATGCAGGGAAATGCCTCCTTCACTTCAAGGGAGATGCCTTGCAAGTTTCCTGTATGGAGCACAGGCATGTAAGCCCTTAAATACCCTAAGGAAAGGGTTGGGATGATTCAGGGGTCTCTCCCTAAGGAGGGGCTGGACAAGGGGGAGGATACTCCCCTGTCCTTCGTCCAGTTCCGCACCAGAGGTTTCAACTGGACTATGCATGGAGGGCACCAAGTGTGCCCTGCAGGCAGACTATGTGGCGCTGGCAAGCTCCCCCACCCGGCCCCAATACACTAAAACCCATCTGGGAGGTGGTCACACCTCCCTGTGACAGGATACCTATTGTTCTGTCTTCCCCTGCCCGAGCTTGGCTCAGCAGCAGGAGGGCAGAAACGTGTCTCTGGCCGGCAGCAGCCCTAGCTTGCTGTCTGGGTCTGGAAGACTGATACCAGGAGCACCGAGGGCCTCCCAAAGGAGCTTTACCGTGCATGGAATCAGACCTGTGGGATTCCAACATGTTTGATACCAAACATGAAAGATTTTGTTACAGCCGGTTTTGAGATGGTTATCGTGTAACGACGCGGTGCCCCTCTATATGTTATGTGGCTGTCAAACTTACAACCTGGGAAAATGGACTCTAGGCTGTAGGGGTGTCCTGCTCATGCAGGGGTACCCTCACACTTAGAGCCGAGCACCCTGCCTTCTGCATTGTAAGGCCTGCCTTAGGGGTGACTTATAGGTTTTGCAGTGACCTTCGATATAGGTGACCTTAGATATAGGTAAACCTATACCTTCCGTAAGTGGTGCTACTACCAACTTACACAGGCTGCAATGGCAGGCCTGTAGTTACAAATTGAGTAGTCTCCCATGGATGGCATAATACATGCTTCAGCCCATGGGGGACCCCTGGTGTGGCTATGCCCCGAGTACCTTAGTACCACATACTAGGGACTGATAAGGTTACACCAGTGTCCAATCTGGGATGTACCTAAGTACTTACCAAACCAATTTAGGGGAGAAAGCACAGAGACTGGGGTCCTGATTAGCAGGATCCCATAGAAGCAGATCCTACTTTCCTACACTCATCCAGTAGGGATTTAAGGATTGCTGCAGTCCCGCAGTGCCGGGGCAAGTGCATGAAGTTGACCTGGTGGAACTGGGTTTACCGCAATGACCAGCAACTCCCTTTGACTTTTTACCGGCAAACAAGGTGTCCTTCAGCTTCACTTGTGCAAAGGATACAGACATCCTAAGGGAGAAAGCCGCTGCGGATGTCTCTGTTGCTGCTGGGGACTACTAGTCTCACAACCACTTCTGTCCTCACACCTGTGACTCATCCAGTGGGGATTTAAGGATTGCTGCAGTTCCACAGCGTGGGATGTTCCTAGGCCGGGTCCAGGCAAAGCCCGGGCCCGTCTACGCCCGTCGGAGCCTGGGTTGGGCCACCCGCTTTTTGTTTGCTTCTTTGGCTCATTCAAAGCACTTAGAACTCAATATAGTTGACTCTATGTTCACCGTTTCATTGAGATGACCTAATTTAAGTGACCTGAAACAGTGATCCCTTGACTCGATTTGGTTCTCTGTCTAGAACACGTTGCGAAGGTGTTTAAGCCTTTAGCATATCATTGTGTTTAAAGCCATTTGTCTTAAATGGGAAAAAGGAAAGCAGTGTGGGGGGGAGAGGGAGGGGCGGTTCGATTGGCGCAAAAGAAAGTAAAGAAAAGAAAACAACTTGACAAAGTGACAAATCATGTGCTTGATAGAATTGATAACTTCCTGGGTGACTGCGAAGATATTTTAACATCAGTGCCAACCGTTTAAGGTTCACCAGTGACCAGATCTTCCAATGGTCTGAGTAGTCAGAGGGGGAAAAAAATACCGAGTTGTTTAATATACAAAATAATATCATGTGTTTTGACTGACTCTGTTCCCGATACACCATTACAGGCATTCATTGAGGATCTGTTAATATGTAATCGTTTTGCTGTTCTATCTGACCCTTTAATCGATCAAGATGCTGCAAACAATTGCGGAAATACACCTAGGTCACCAGAAGTTCTTCCACCTACCCCATTTGACAATGCTCATTATACCATTCTTATTGCTGAATTAAGAAACGAAGTGGGGATTTTAAATTTACTGGTTTGTTCGCCGATCGAGTCCTTGAAACAAGCAAAAGGATATACCAATGAGTCTGGAGGCTCTGAACCTAGCACGCTACCTGCGAAAAATTCTCACATATCCGACCCTTCCTCTAATCAGTTTGTGGCTTCTTCTCTTGTGGTTTGGCCCACACTATTGCGGTCTCTCTGCCTATCCCTGATCAAGCCTGTGTTTCATATAGATCTATGGAGCCTTATCCTGTTAAACCCAGGGTAATTTTCAATAGACTATATGCCCAGCCCCCAGGAACATCAATAGGTCGTCCTCACCTGTTGCAATATTCATTGTCTTTTGACCAAGGGCCACCAGATAGAATTGCTACAAATCCTGCCTCCATTTTAATAGTTAATTGCAGAAGTCTAGCTATGAAGGTGAAGAATCCCTAAAAATAAGATAACACTTTGGATTCGTCATGAAAGGGGCTGTTAGTCTCTTATCCGTGATGACATTATTAGTTTAAGACAGATGACTGTTTCTCATTGTCCATATGAGCAACTAGAATTGATCCTAAGTTCCACGATTTTGGCTGATAATTTAGTAGCATTGGATAATAGAACCTGTCCTCCATCACAGTCAAAAATTCAATTCAAATATCCAAAATCTCTAGGAAATGGACCCCTTTTGGGATTACCTTCCACTTCTGTTCGACTCACTGACAGGGGTAGCCTCTTTAACACCTCACAGGCTAACTCTCCACTTATGATGGTGGATTGACAGTTATTTTCTAGCATCATAGATAGTAATGAATTTGCTCACTTGGTCACCCCAGATCCAGTCAGACAGGGAGATTCTTCTTCGGCGTCTATAACGGTTGTCACTGGCATTTGCCCAAATAAATCTCTTTTAGCGCCAGAAATCTCACTTACAATGCCACACTCTAGGATTGCGTGACCATGACATGATCATCCTAGATACTGATGGTCAGAAGATAGGTGGTCAATTTAATAGTACTGCTGATCCTGACAATCAAATCAGTGTCAGCTAACCAATGTCCACCTAAGAAGTTTGTTGTGGCTAATATCAGGATTTTTTTTTTATTCTGGAATGTTGCTGGTCTGAAATCCAAAATCCTTACTCCTGACTAAAATTCTTTCATTGTTGTTTCAAGAAACTTGGAGTGTGGAACCGGTTTTTAAACTTGGTTATTTTAGCCCTCTGGGGGTCTTACTATTTGGGTCAGAATGGATTTGGATTGCAAAATCCATTTGCTTAATATTGATTCCCCAGACATACTGGCTATTCACCTCGTGGCTGGAAGAGAGAGGCTAATTGACATTGATATAGTGAATATGTATGCTAGAGGTGTTAGGGGTGGCCTAAGATCCCATACTATTACAGTCTTGGGGGAATTCTTGTTAGCACGCCATTTCAATCCAGGTTTGATACTAGGTGGTGATTTTAATACTATGTTTGAGCCCTTAGACAATGATGACTCCTGTGATGTACGCATCAAGGATGAGTTATGGGGCATACCAAAGCTTGATCTTACCCCAGTTTTGAGGTGGACGGAGGTTGCCCTTCAGCTGAAAGCACTAACGCTAAATCTTGGCTTGAGAGCCACTAATGGCAGAGTCCTCTCTGATAGGCAGGATGCTGCCACGTATGACAACTCACTCCATTCTAGTCAAATTGATTACATCCTCTTACCTTTGGTCATCTCTCGTTGACATGCGTTATAAATAGGGTCGAGAATGATCATGATCCATTAAGTCTTTCTCTGAATTCCCTTTGCCTTAAATTAAGAACTGATCATCCGTCCATAGCTATAACGAGGGATGTGATACCTACGAATGATATGAGACAGCTTAAATGGTCTCAGATTGTGGAGACCCTGTTGGTTTCAGATCAAATAAGTATGGACCTTAAAGATTCTGTGACTGAATAATGCTCTCTGACTTACTCGTTGTCAAATAGTTTTAAGACAATGATTGCCTTGCATAATGTTTTTTTTAAGAAAATACTATCCTATCTTTTGGTTCCCGCATCAATTATGGAAAGAAATCTTTTAAAAGTACATGTGGTTTGACAGAGAATGTAGACGTTCTAATAGACATCTGGGATGGGCATTAAGAGCCAAGAATGTTGGAGATATTCGTCTGGCTAGGAAGAGATATAAAACGGTTCAGTTTAAGGCCAAGAAGACTTGCGATGAAGCTACATGGCAGGACCTTTAACAAGCCTGCTCTCAAAAAGATTCCATCGAGTTTTGGACCCTTGTTAAACAAGGGAAGGATGTTTACGTGGACCCTGTGCACATCAATATATCCCCGCAATCATGAGCATTTTTGTAGTCTTCATTCTGGAACTGTCTCATTGAATGATTTGAATGTTGCTAGGGGGCTAGAGGCGATTGTATAGACATAATGGACCTGTTTTTTTACCATGAGTGATGTTATGTCTGCACTAAGTACTATAACTAGAGGCAGGGCCCCTGGTTTGGACGGTATACTAGCTGACATTTTATTGTATCAAAGAAATATCAAGAGAGATAAATGTGCTCAATATATCCTCCTGTTTGCAAATGAAATTGCGCGTGGTGCCCCAATACCAGATTCTTTTTTTTAAAAAAATTATTTGATACTTTATTTCTACCAAGGGTCATAAAAGTTGCATAAAAACAATAATTCATGGTACATTCTAAAATACGTCCAACCGTATCATATAATCTTATTAAAAATCAAGACTTCCCGTTAAAATTAAAATAAAACAATATGTGTATCACAAGGTCTTTCCATTAAATACTTCTCTGGTTAATTCACACATAAAATCAATATAAAACCTATTTACAATATAATAAAAATGGGAGTCCGCTAGTTGTTTTATACAGGTCCAAAATAATCATTTGCGGTCAGGAGCATAATCTTCAGCACATCACAATTTTAACCCCGCTTTTTTCCTTATCAATCCCACAATGAACAGGTATCTACATAGGGCAAATATAATGTGTGGTGCAGTACTAGTTATCAGTACCCTTAGTGCCTCTTGATGTTTTCTAAATCCCATTGAGTGGCGTAGTGGTCGTATCCACTTCTTCCTAGCTCTATCATATGCTGAACAGAAGAACAGGATATGTGCTATGTCTTCTGTGGGCCCTATAGCATGTGTATTACATAGGTTGCAAGAGCGATCTTCTTCACTCCCCCAATTTGCTGTATGGCTCTTGATCCGTAAGATATTATACCTTAACTTTAGGTATAAGATTGCTAGGTGCGGCTGTACATTATCGAGAAACTCCTCGCGGCTCGGGCTTGGTTTAATAGAAAGGAATTGAGATGTTAGTCTTCCTAATCTGGGGTTACAGTGAAGTTCATTCAATATATGTTGCCAATAAATTCCCTTCAATATGCCTTTGCAGCTAGGAGTTAAACTATGTGGATCTGTCCAGTATGACTCAAGACCTAGCATTATGAGCCATTTCCTCACAAATCTTAACCAGGGGAAGGTAAGATCGGTGTCGATGTTTAATAATTCACCTACACCCTCTCGATATACAGCTAGTTCCGATATTGTCCACAACCGTATCCAATACAGTAATGGTCGTAAAGTTGCGAGGTGCCCTATGCGTTTGATATCTAAATCATGAAACATTGGGATGAGAGGTGTCGACGGGGGTAACCCCAGCAAACTCCTCACAAATTTATTTTCCCCAATGATCAATTGTTTAGTGTTACTGATGCCCCATAACTCTGCTCCATACAAAGCTGCTGTCTGGACCTTACTTCTATATATTTCAAGCGCTGGAGTCACGGGTTTACTTAGGGACAGACTATACTTCTTAAGAACTGCCCCTGTCCCTTGCGCTAACCGTAATACAGAATGGTTTATCTGATCTTTCCAGGCTAGTTTACAATCTAATAAAATGCCCAGATAAGTAAAACTAGTGGCACGTTCTATTTTCTGATTACCTAACGTGAAATTATTTTTAAAACCCTTGTGCGCATTTATGGCCATATACTTAGTTTTACTAGCATTTATTTCAAGGCCTTTTATCGAGCAATATTCTGTGAAGTCATTCATCATATTTTGTAGTCCCTTCGGTGTCTGCGAGATCAGGATGGTATCATCTGCAAAAAGCAGCGCCGGTACCAAACGTCCGTTCAATTTAGGTGGATCATTTGCTGCCCTTTGCAGATAATTTACCACATCATTAATGCACAAGTTACTAACTTGTGTAACGATATATCTGTAAGAGACAGTAGTTAGTGACAGATTCCTTACCTTAGAATATCCCCAGGCGTCAGGCTGGATCCGGAAAGTTTTTGCGTAGCAGAACCCTTGCGCGCCGGTAGGCGGCGTCGTGCGGCTCCGCGTCCGTCGTCGGCGTTGTGATCGCCGGGATGACGTCGCGGGCAGTACTTAGATGCCGCCCCTGCGCGCTGACGTCAGTTCTGTACACGACTTTCCGCGCCAGGAACGCAGAGCCATGCAAGAAGCTGACATAGGTGTCTGAAAAATACTAGGGCCCTGAAAGGGATGTCCTTAACCCTAGAAATCAGTTCGCAGAACGGGGAGGATGGGTGGGCGGTAAGGAATCTGTCACTAACTACTGTCTCTTACAGATATATCGTTACACAAGTTAGTAACTTGTGCATCTGAAAGAGACACGTTAGTGACAGATTCCTTACCTTAGAATAGATACCCCAGCAATACCAACCCCGGTGGTGGGTCTGCGAACAAAGATCAGACAAGGAAGTCCCGGAGGACAGAACGGCCAAAGAAGCCGTCCCTCCGGACCTGACTGTCAAGGCAGTAATGCTTTGTAAACGTGTGCAGCGAGGCCCACGTAGCTGCCTGACAGATAACCTGCAGCGGAACACCGCGGCCCAAAGCCGTGGTAGCAGCCGTTGCCCTGGTGGAATGGGCACGCAGCCCAACAGGAGGCTCCTTCTTAGCCAAAGAATAGCAGGCCTTGATGCACAAGGTAACCCAGCGGGAGATGGTTCGTTTGTGCACCGCCCGACCTTTTTTGGCACCCACGTAGCCAACAAAGAGCTGGTCATCCACCCGGAAGTGTTTTGTGCGGTCGATATAGAAAGAGAGCGCACGTTTTGGGTCCAGACGGTGGAGCCTCTCTTCCTCTCTGGAAGGATGCAGAGGCGGAAAGAAGGTAGGCAAAGTGATGGTCTGCCCAATGTGGAAGGCAGTAACCACCTTTGGCAAGAAGGACGGGCGCGTCCGAAGAACAACCTTGTCTGGATGGACAGACAGAAAGGGAGGTTTGCATGATAGAGCCTGGAGCTCACTCACCCGCCGAGCGGAGGTGATGGCCACCAGAAAGGCTGTCTTCAGAGTCAGAAGACGAAGAGGACAGTTATGTAGAGGCTCAAAGGGAGCGCACATTAAAAAGGTAAGAACCAAGTTCAAGTCCCACTGAGGCATCACAAACGGAACAGGAGGGAAGAGGTGTGTAATGCCTTTTAAGAACCTGTTAACAACAGGGGACTTGAAAAGGGAGGGCTGATCAGGGAGCCTGAGGAAGGCCGAGATAGCACAGAGATAACCCTTGATGGTACCCAGGGCAGAACCCTGTTGGGCCAGAGAAAGAAGGAACAGAAGGACCTCAGAAAGAGGGGCAGAAAGAGGGTTCACAGCCTTTGCTGTGCACCATGCCACAAATTTGTTCCACCTGCAGGCGTATACCACCTTAGTGGAGGGACGCCTGGCTGCCAGAATCACATCACAAACTTCGGGAGGCAAATCGAAAGGAATCAACTGCCGCCGCTCAATCTCCACGCAAGCAGGTGTAGACTGGACAGGTTCGGGTGGAGGACCGTCCCCTGCTGCTGCGACAGAAGATCCTCCCGAAGAGGCAGACGGATCGGGGATCTACGCTCATACTGAGTAGCTCGGGATACCAAACTCTTCGAGCCCAGTCCGGAGCCACAAGGATGACTTGGGCCCGGTCGTGCCGAATCTTCTTCAACACTCTGGGTAGAAGTGGTATAGGCGGAAAGGCGTACAACAGACCGCAACTCCACTCGCGACGAAAAGCGTCGCCGAGCGAGTGCCGCCTTGGAAATTCCAACGCGCAGAACTGATGACACTGCGCGTTCTCTTCGGTGGCGAATAGATCTAACCAAGGCTCTCCCCATTGTAGAAAGAGTCCTTGCGCCACTTCCGAGTGAAGACGCCATTCGTGATCCATCATGCACCTGCGGCTGAGTTCGTCTGCCCTGGCGTTTAGGGAACCTGCCAGGTGTTGAACCATCAGGAACATGCCCTGATGTTCCAGCCATGTCCAGAGGCGCAGAGCCTCCTGACAGAGGGTCCACGACCCCACCCCGCCCTGTTTGTTGCAGTACCACATGGCGGTGGTGTTGTCTGTGAACACCTGCACTACCTTCCCTTTGACAGAGGGAAGGAATGCCTTGAGTGCAAGTCTGATCGCCCGGAGCTCCAGAAGGTTGATATGGAGCCGGGACTCCGCCGGAGACCAGAGGCCTCTGATCTCCGCCTCTCCCATGTGACCGCCCAATCCCAGAAGGGACGCGTCCGTCACAACTGTGTGCTCTGGCTGGGGAAGGGAGAGGGATCTGCCCATGACCCATTGCCGGTTCGAGAGCCACCACTGCAACTGTTTTGCAGTCCCCTCCGAGATCTGGACGTGATCGGACAGGTTGCCCTGGTGCTGCGCCCACTGGAACTTCAGGTCCCACTGCAGAGCCCGCATATGCCATCTGGCATGATTGACCAGCAGGATGCAGGAGGCCATGAGGCCCAGCAGCCTCAGGGTCATCCGTACCGAAACCCAGGATAAAGGCTGAAAGATCGGAATCATAGCCTGAATATCCCGGACTCGCCGTTCGGGAGGATAGGCCCGAAACTGCGTCGTGTCCAGAACTGCTCCGATGAAAAGGAGCTGTGGAGAAGGAATCAGATGCGACTTCGGCACATTGATGGAGAACCCCAGCGAGTGCAGGAGTTCGGCCGTAGTCTGGAGGTGGGAGACGACTGCCTGGGACGAGCCCGCCTTCAGCAGCCAGTCGTCGAGGTAGGGGAAGACTGAAACCCCTGCCCGGCGCAGATGAGCTGCGACCACCGCCATCACTTTCGTGAACACCCGAGGGGCACTGGTAAGGCCAAAGGGGAGCACTGTGAACTGAAAATGCTCGAGGCCTACCGTGAACCGAAGGTAACGCCGGTGGGCCGGCAGGACGGGGATGTGGAAATAGGCGTCCTGCAAGTCCAACGCTACCAACCAGTCTCCAGGGTCGAGGGCAGTCAAGACCTGAGCTAGGGTGAGCATCTTTAACTTCTCCTTCCGGAGGAAGCGATTGACGTTCCGGAGGTCCAAGATAGGACGCATGTCCTCCTTGTCCTTTTTGGGCACCAGAAAGTAGTGGGAGTAGCAACCACGCCCTACTTCTAGGGTAGGAACATGCTCGATGGCCCTCTTGGTCAAGAGGGCCGTGACTTCCTTCTGCAGAAGCACCAAGTGATCTCCTGACATGCGGTGGAATAGAGGTGGCATGGCTGGGGGGGTGGTCTCGAAGGGGAGGGAGTAGCCCCTTCAGACAAAGTCCAAGACCCACTTGTCCGAGGTGATGGCACGCCAGTGGTGAAGGTGATGGCGGACCCTGCCCCCAACTGGCGTGCTGTGCACCTGAAAGGAGGGACTAGGAGGGCTTGGAGGCCGCGGACGGGGCGGGGTGTGTGGCCTGACCCGCACGCTGGTTGCCCGAACCGCCACGGCGGTATCCACGTCCTCGGCCACGCGAAGACGCCTGCTGCGCGGGCCGGTGGCTGGGCTGCTGACGTGACTGGGCGCCCCTTCCGGTTCCACGATAGGGGCGAAAAGCAGAGGTTAGCGGAGGGCGTGCAGTAGAAAGGCCCAGGGACTTGGCAGTAGCCCGTGAGTCCTTAAAACGCTCCAACGCATGGTCTGCTTTGGAACCAAAAAGACCGACACCATCAAAGGGCATGTCCATGAGTGTATTCTGGACATCACCCGAGAAACCAGTGGTTCTCAGCCAGGCGTGGCGACGCAGCGCCACCGTCGTTGCAATAGATCTGCCCAGCGAGTCGGCGGTATCAAGGCCACAACGTATGGTGTATTTGGCCGCATCCCTACCTTCCGCAATGGCGCGGGTAAGCAGTGTCTGGACCTCCTCAGAACACTGGGGCAAAACAGTCGCCACCGAATCCCACAGGGAGTGGGTATATCGGCCCAAAAGACAAGCGGTGTTGATGGACCGCAAGCCAGCACTGGAGGAAGAAAAACCCTTCTTCCCAAATTGATCCAGGCGTTTGGATTCCCTATCCGGAGGGGCGGTAGGGAAGGCAGTTTGGGAAGCCGAGGCTTGGACAACCAAGCTCTCAGGAGTGGGGTGGACAGAGAGAAACAAGGGGTCGCCCGGAGCTGGGCGATGGCGTCGGGACACGTTCCTATCCACAGGAGCCCCTGTGTTGGGCTTGGACCAGGCGCCCAAAAGAACGTCAGTGAGTGCATCGTTAAACGGCAGCACAGTCTCCAAGGAGGAGGCTGCCGGCTGAAGCACTTCTGTCAAGAGATTAGTCTTGACCACCACAGTAGGGAGTCGGAGATGTAAGGCTCCAGCTGCCCTACGCAACACCGTTGCAAAATTGGCTCCCTCCTCCGTAGCCACGGGAGGAGACAGCATGCCAGTGTCAGGGGAAGTATCTAGACCACTGGCATCCCCTAGTTCCTCTGCCCAGTCCTCATCATACTGACACTGTTGTGCCAGAGGGTCCTCAGACCCCTCCCAGTCCTCCTGGTCCTCCTCCGGTTCAAAATAAGGAGGAGGAGGGACATTTGGAACCCAAGGTCTCATCGGCGCCGGAACCGGCGTCGAGCGACGTCTGTCCGGCTCCATGTCCGGAGCCGGAAAGTACAGGGGGACGACGCCGCCCGGAGCCCCGGGCGGCGTCAGGAACGGCACCGGAGACATCGGCGCCGGCGGAGGCGTGGTCAGGTCGACCGGCGTCGATGGGTGTTGCGGTACCACCGGAGCCGGGATCGAGGCCGGGGCCGAAGCCGGAGCCGGGATCGAGGCTGGAGGCACGAGCGACGCCGGGACCGGAGTCGTCGGCGACGCCGGGGCAACCCCATCAGGGCCCGCGGGGCCCGAAGGCGCACCGGAGGGACCTTGAGGCCCGAAGAGGCGGGCCATGGCCGACAGGAATTCCTGTATTTGGGCCGGATCTGCCCCCGAACCCAGGAAGGGCGGGTATTGCGGGGGCGACTCCACAGGCATGTCCGGGGCGGCGGGGACGGTGCCAGGAGGGGCCTCAGCCGAGTCGCGAGACCGGCGAGGCGAAGTCCTAGAGCGATGATGCTTCTTGGACTTCTTGTGTTTAGACTTACCGGATGACGAAGACTTGGATTCCGACGACCGGCGAGGACTCCGCGACCGACCCCTCGACCTCTCACGCGACCGGGGCTTGGTGCGGCGCGGAGCCGACTGCCGGGCCTCGAGGAGCTTTCGAGACCGCTCTCGCAAAGCTTTCGGGTTTAGGGACCGGCAGTCGGAACACGACTTCGTGTCGTGGTCTCGCCCGAGACAGAAGAGACACTCCAGATGCGGGTCTGTGATGGACATCATCCGAGCACAGGCGTCGCAACGCTTAAAGCCGGGCATCCCTAACAACACCTTGGAGTCGATACGAAAAGAAACAGTGAAAAAATTCACCAAAAAAGTTAGTCAAAAAATGACTAGGGCACTGCTCTTCCCGGATCTGCGCTTGCTGGCGCGGAAAAAGAAGAACTGACGTCAGCGCGCAGGGGCGGCGTCTAAGTACTGCCCGCGACGTCATCCCGGCGATCACGACGCCGACGACGGACGCGGAGCCGCACGACGCTGCCTACCGACGCGCAAGGGTACTGCTACGCAAAAACTTTCCGGATCCAGCCTGACGCCTGGGGATATTCTAAGGTAAGGAATCTGTCACTAACGTGTCTCTTTCAGATATAGAGTGAGAACAGGGTGGGGGCAAGTACACAACCCTGTCTCACTCCTCTCTCTATTGGGATTGGTTTTGTAAGTTCTCCATTCGCGCCCCAACGAACTCTAGCATAGTTCCCCTTATGCAACCTTTCTATCTCGTTTACTAGACTGGGGGGAGCTTTTTGTTTTCTTAGTGTGTCCCATAGTAGGCATCTAGGTACAAGGTCGAAAGCTGCCCGCAGATCGACAAATGCCACATAAATGTGGCCCTCCCTGATCCTAGCATATTTCCAGACAATGCACAACAGTCTGAAGACTTGGTCTACTGTGCTGATGCATGGTCTGAATCCTGCCTGGTATGGCGACAAGATGTTATTAGTCTCTATCCAGTCATTTAGCCTATTTAACAATTGTCTCGCGTAAATGTTTTGTAATAAGTCTATTAGGCTAATCGGCCTGTAGTTACCAGGTTTGTCTTTGCTGCCTTTTTTGTGGATAGGGACAATTTCTGCCCCTTTCCATGTTTCTGGTATTGGAGCACCTGCTACTATAGCATTACTAAGATAATTGATATATGGAGCCCAGACCTTTGTATCGTGCCTAAATAGGTCTCCGGGTAGTCTGTCTAATCCCGGTGCTTTCCCCGATTTAATTGAGTCTATGGCATATTCTGTTTCTTTTAATGAAAAAACAATCGTTTCACTATCCCCCTCAGTATTTACATGCTCACTATCTCCGCTCGTGTTTACAGCAGGCTGGAAGCTGGAGTACAGATCAATGAAATGTTTAGTCCAAATTACCGAATCCAAGTAGTGCTCTGTCCTAACTACTTGATCCTTACCCCCACATGCTATGATTTTCCAGAATTCCAGTGAATTTTTAGTTTTTGCTGCCCGCAAAAGGTCCAGCCAATTATTTTCCTCCCAATCCCTTTTGGCAGTAGCCAGTGTTCTTCTATGCATATCCCTAGCCCTTCATACTGCGTCTACTTTTCCCTGCTTTATGGTTTCTAGTAGGAATGTCTTAGATCTCCTACATTCTGACGTATACCATGGGTTTATCTTTGGTCCCAATTTAGAGTTATGACTCAGTTTCTCCCCAGGATTTTTAGTGAGAATTTGCTCTAATTTTCCGGCCAGAGTGGCATGAATAGATGTTATCGGGAAATTACTTGAGTCCAAATAAGCTCCCACTACCTCAGCAAAGGTATTATAGATACTCGTCATCAACACTGTATTGCCTGTGACCTTAGGCCACTTAATAGACCTTCGGTTATTTCCAACTAGGGGATGTACATTTTGCGTGCACGTCTAGATTATCGTCTCTTGCTACCTGGGCTATTACTTCTAAGCAGAGAGGTAGATGATCACTATCATCCCTCTCGTCTATTCTAAAGCTCACTATCCTACTCCAGGTATGAGTACTATGCATTATATAATCAATACTTGACTGTGAACTACCGCGTTTAAAGGTAGTAAGAGAGGTTTTTCCATCCTCCTTGTTAGTTACCCTCCCATTACATGCCCTTAGACGATGTTCCAAAGTTAATTGCATTATCTGCAATGCTACATTAGTGCACGGTTTTGAAGGTCCCACCACTAGTTGGGGCAACCCCAAGGCCTTATCTTCATCCTCTGTCACTTTTTCCAGTCCATTTAGTGGCTCATATGCACAATTAAAATCCCCGCATACAATCACAGTATCATCAGGGTCTACAGAATCCAAGGAGACATCCAATATATTAATGATCTCAGATTTTAGAGATTGCCTATGTGGTCTATTATAAATATTAAACAGGTGACATTTTTCATTGATACCATCTAGGCGCACCACCAATATATCTGGTGAATCTACAATAAAATCAGTGGATAGCACCCCTAATGTTATTCTGATCCATATTACAAGACCCCCAGATGGTCTTCCTCTCTGCGACGGTATTGCATTCTTGTAGTATGTTTTATAACCTAGCTTAAAAGGGGGGGTGGTTAACCATGTCTCTTGGAAGAGACAAATGTCATAGTTGTCTATATAGCTATGCTAATCCGGATCATCAAGCTTATGGTTTAATCCAGTGACATTCCACGATATTATAGACATCTTTGCATTATTTTCCACAAATACTTTTTGTGTTGGAATAATAGAGTCAACAATGGGCGGTACACCCTCATGTCTTGACACCCAACCCTGCTCACTTGTACCACTAATAGTGCTACATGCATCTACACCATTTATAAAACCCATCACATTCACTTTACAATTTTTTTGTTCAAGTTCTTGACTCAAGGAAATGTTGCCCTGACTTAAAGGGGGAGATATAGAACTAAAATGCCCGTAGGCTATATCTGGAAGTCAGTCATTATGTTCTAAACTAGAACAACTAGGTCTACTGCTCAGCGATAAACGCTGGGCTGAATTATAATAAGTTGGGCGCTTGAACTGGATTGATGGAAGAATCAGGGGAACAGGTGCGAAATTCTAAAGTTAGTAAATTTTCTACCAGATCAGATTCTTTTAATGTCAGCTCAATACAATCTGCTAATTGCCCTGGTAGTGTACATCTACGCGCCCTAACAATGTCGTCTCTAATTACAGAACGACAGCCTCTAACGTAACGGATCCAATGGGTCACTTTGTTAATCAGGGAATCCTCCCCCTCAACCCCCTGCTTTTCCCCAAGCTTAGGGACATTGACCATATGGATTTTGTTTGTTTTCAAAGGCGGTGGACGAGGAGGAGTTGTGTATACTGGAAAATTCCTACTAAACCCATTTAGTTGTTGTGTTTGAGGCAAATTCCCAATCCTCCTATGATTACTAATGTCATTATACACACCTGCTCTTATAGTCGGATAGTTGGTGGAATTAGCATTAGAGTGGGGAAGTATTTGAGTATGGGGAATGTCAATAGGCAGTGATGAATGTAAGTGTGAGTGTCCTTGGGTACGTAATGACCCTTGGCTGGCATTTAATCGATAGTATGGAGGATGGTTACTTGCCCCTTGTGGTCCCTGCTGGACATATTTAACTTGCACACCTTTGTCCTGCGTGACTGGGCGTACCACAAGTTCAGGTTGGAAGCTGGTGTGTTGTATTGATTTCACCAGTGTGGTCAAACCCTCGATCATTGCTCTCAATGATCCTACTTCAGCCCTCAGATCGAGAACAAGCTGATGGATTCTTGGATTCAAGAATTCTGAGTTAGGGGCTACTGTAGTCAGCTCTATGTATTGAGATTGATCTACCATAGTTTTGTCAGTTAAAGCCATTAGTGGGGCGAATCTATTGGTACAAGGGATACTAGGTTCTAGCTGTGATGTTATATTATATAAGATGTTAGAAGAGCTCTGGTTAATGTTAGGATTACCTATAACCGGGGGAGAATGAATCTCAGCTGTATGCAGCAGGTCCTTCTTTTTTTGTTCATGCGTCTCCCTAGGGCAGGCTTTTTTGAACATGGCAGGAATTACAGGGGTGCTATCCTTGTCAGTAGTAATTAGTACAGGGTGTCGTTTGTCAGTTAGAATTAAATTACGGTGGGGGCTAGATGGTATTTGGGTTATGGCTTCTGGGTCAAGTATCTCTACACATTCACTTAATAGGGTGTCAATACGATCAATACCAGATTCATGGAAGGCAGTAGAGATCATTCTAATGTATAAAAAGGGGGATAGATCCGTCCCTGCAAATTACAGGCTGATCAGTTTGATCAACTGTATACAGAAGATCTTTGCCCGATTGATTTTAAGCAAAATTGAGGTATGGATTGAGGAAAAGGCCATAATATCCCCCTTTCAGGCTGGTTTCCAGAAGATGGTATCTGCAATTGCTCAAATCTTTCACTTCCTTCTACTTTATTGGGAAACCGTTGTGGTCGGCGAGGTACACTATATGTTGCCTTCATCGACCTTAAGTCTGCCTTCGATTTGGTTCCGTGTGACCAGCAATGGAAGCTTTTGAGTAATCCAGATAAAATCTACTCTAAAGCAGGGTCACACGAGTAAGGAAATAGCACCTGCTGGTGAAATATCTAAGCCACTGGCATTCTGTAAGTCCAAATAGAGGACATCATCAATCTCATAAGACGGAAGATGATGATGTGCCTTCGAGTCATCATCCTTCCGCCTGGACACAGTCCTTATCCTCCATAGCCAGGTCATCAGTGTCTGGACAGAAAATCTCCATGTGAGCGAACATTTGGTCCTAGAGAGGTGTCACAAGAGTGTTCATTGTTAAAAGTAGCTTTAACCTTCACTTCTGGCACATGGATATTTTTACCCTCTCTACTCCTTCGCTGGTGTTGTTATTGAAATCGACACCGAGGAAAGGCGCAAGCAAACATGTGGCAACGTCCACGCTGATTTCAAAAGGAGCAAGAGTCGCAGGCTGTGGCATCATATCCAAACCAAGACATCACAGGAAGTAATCATGAGGGTACAGGATGGAGAGCATTCTGCAGCACCATCTGTAAGTAAAAGGAGACAATCAACTTGGCTGCTATCGAAAATGTCAGTAAGACACAAAGCGCACACTGGACCACATTGATGTGCTGAAAACAGGAACCGACGACAGCACATACGCGGATACTTATTATACTCCAGTGAAGTCACATTCAGGAAGCGGCATTGTAGGTGGCGGGTGCTAGGAAGTCATTCCTTTGGAAAAAAATTATGCACCAGAAAAAAACTGCACCGGTCACATCTATAATACTGAAGATTACCAAAATGGATGCAAAGTGATTCTCAAAACAATTGATGAAGTATAGAAAAATTGTCAACTCTGAACTCACTATGAACAAAGAAAAATGAGCAAAAGTGTCTAGTGTCTACAGTCACAAAAAATCCAGCAATACCCTTGTTAGACTCCATTTGGGGGAAGGGGGCACAGCGCTGCCAAAGTATACTAGGACACAATTGAGGAGGCTGGGGTCATTTGCCTCTGATGTCCTGGGGTCCGCTCTCCTATGGCTCTGCAAACTAGACATAGAATGCCCTTTCCACACTTGACTATCAGGGTATGAAGGAGGAGCAGTCAAAAACTTCTCAGGGAGGTAATGTGGGGGTAGTTACTCATAACTCAAACAGTCAACCAAAAGACACCACAACAAACTGTCCAGTGCTTCTCCTATTAAAAAGAGGAGTATTTTATATCACATCATAATGTAATACTGCACACGTCAATAGGGATACAGCTGCAGAGTTCTATGATTCCATCTATGGACTCTAGCTAAAGTTCATACCTTTTAGTGCCCGAACACAGTTCCTACGGTGTCTCCAATACCTAGAGTATCTTAGCAGAGATAAAAGGTCATAGGCAATAATCAGGAATAGGTACACGATCACTGTCAGTCCGCGCAAGAAACTACAATGATAGGCTAGTTTGTTCAGATCTTGAGCAAGAGAGTTCAAACTGACAATTGTGCTGTATCTTTAGGACTTCAATATACAGCCTCTCACTGTATGCTGGGACGCAATTTGACATGGAGAATGGTAGTGTGCTTTTTGTGGTCACACTATCAGCAGTCCCAAAATTGCAAGCAGCAGCCTTGTCTCTCTCTCTCTCTCTCTCTCTGCTGGGAATGAACAGCACAGCAGGCTGTGTCAGCAGGTGGTCGTGTTTGCAGTTATGGCCTCCTAGACATGAGCAAAATCATCAGCTACGACAGCATTGTTGATTCTTGCAGGTCACGCAGTAAGTCAAGGAAAGGTAGAATATGTCCTTCTGGTCATGCATCAGGGCTCCCAGATGTTGCTTGAGTTTACAATGCTTTATGCAGTTTACAACATGACCGACATAGGGAAGCCGGTGACCGCCTCACAGCATGTGTCATTAGCAGTTACACTCCCAGTTAAAGTCAGCTCTTCTGGCTGCTTTACACACTGGGTACATGGCTCAGTTTTTCCTCTTGGACATTCTCCTCACCTGCAGTCCCAGGTGTGAAGCCTTTGCACCTGGTGGTCATGAACCTTCTTGAAGTAGAATTCAGGGTAAGTAAAAAAAAAAAAGAATTACACAATTGCAGAGGCACAAAAAGAAGTCCAATACAGTGCAACTGGCTCTTAGCCACCCTAGTAGATAGGAAGTCCATACAACTGTCTTGATTTTTCTTATTATATCCTTTATTCCAAATCAAATACGATTTTCATAACATCCAACCGGCAGCCGACACGTGTTTCGTCCAAATGGACTTTTTCAAGGCCAAGTTAGAAGGTGAGCCGTAATATAATTAAAAATGCTACGTCCATATGCGACTTGTATCACATGCGTTGTAGAAGTGATACCTGTGATCTAGAAAGTACAAGGAATCCCCTCTCACTACATGTACTGTAGACAGTGGAAAGTCTTGATAAACCTGGAAACATGAGCAGTCTCGTCGCGCAAGATCCGGACGTTAAATCAACGAAAACCATAAAAATTCTCCCCCCCTTAGCTCTCGTATATTTTTCCAAAATGATGTGTAAATTTAACCCTTGCTCAATGGTACCCATACCCTTCCTAAAACCATATTGGAGATCGCTTAAAATGTTATGCTCATCTGCCCACACCTGCAATCTATCCAATAAAACTCGACCTATAATCTTTATTGTAGAATCCAGGAGTGAGATGGGACGGTAGCAAGCTGGGTCATCCCTATTGCCTTTTTTAAAAATGGGCACTATTACCGATTCGGCCCATGTAATTAAAAATGTCCCTTCTCTCATGCAGGCATTAAATACTTGTGTCAGCAGGGGTCCCCATAAATCTAAATTAGCTTTAAAAAGATCCACAGGGATCCCGTCTGGTCCTGCTGCTTTTCCTCCAGCACTCATCTCTATGGCCTTAGTAACTTCACATAATTTAAAAACAAGATACGATTCGGTCGTGATCGTCGGAGGTACAGTAAGGGTGAAATCTTGAATTATTACAGGGGAATCTGCTACATTTTCATACAACTTAGAGTAATGTGTTATCCATTCTGGTTCTGTGATGGCAATTTCTATTGTTGCTTTAGTGTCGTCTGTAAGGAAAGGTGAATTAACCATTTTCCAGAAAGCCGCCGAATCACGCATTTCTGAAGCCTCCATTAGGTTCAGCCAGGTGTCCCTTTTCAAAACCATCTTTCTCCTTCTTAGTGCTGCTTTATATTCGTTCCTAGCCACTCTAATCATCCCCGTATTCTTAATAGGTGCATGTAACTGTTTCTTCAATTTCTTATGAGCCATAGTGCAACTTGAATCAAACCATCCTTCCTTATGGGTGAATTGTTTCTTTTTATTATCAACCATAAGAGACTTCTTTATATAATTCTAAGAAATTCGTTATTACTTCATGATCAAGGGCACTATCTCTTAAACAGTTAAAAATCGTTGTCTTACAATTCAACCCCAGTTGTTTAATAAATGCACCAGTATCAATGTTTCTCCATCTTAGGGTATATCCATTCTGTCTATTCAATTCGATATTCTCAACTAAATCAGGAGAAGCATAATTACAACTATATTTTTGCGTAAAAAGTGTCAAATCAAGACTCAACGGAAAATGATCACTAAGAGCTATCTCATGTGTTAAAAAATTCGCAACATGAGATGCATGTCTAGATGTCATTAGTATAAAATCAATGATTGAAAACAGGCCTCTCCCATTGAACGTGGGTTTAAAAGGCAGCACAGGTGAGCATAAATCATTAGCAAAGCCCAGATCCTGTGAGAATATGGCATCATTCAGCGTACTCCCGATCATATTATGCACAAAATGTGGAAAACTAGGCCCTTTTTCATAGCCAAATCCGCAGATCCCCTTATCTGATAACTGGCATAGTGTAGAATTAAAATCCCCCCCAGATAATTAATTCATCAAAGGTCTGTAAATTACTAATTCTTTGTAGAATTGAACGCAATAAGCCCTCAAACATCACGGGTTTTATGTTATTATAGAAGTTTATAATGACTATACGAGGGCCCTTAATTGGATATAAAGTTAGAATTTGGTAAAATTGTTCATTCACATCTAAACTAACTTTGTCAAAATTAAGTTTATTCGACAGATAGATACATAAACCTCCCTTTGCACGCCCATACATTGAAGGGCAGGCAGGAGAATGAAAAGTTTTATAGCCGTTGATGTGAATAGGGTTAACAGCCCAGGTTTCCTGGAAATTGATAATATCATAGTTATTAACAAAATCCACCCAAATAGGATTAGTTACTTTAGACTTAATTCCCACCGTATTCCAGAACAACAATTTACAAACTTGTTGTGGGCCCCCGGAACATCCTCTACCCCTTGCACTACTACAAACTACCCCATCTAAAACTGTTGAGGCTTCATTAAGTGAAACATCATTTCCTATTGAGTGCAAAGAGGCCGTTATGTCGTCAAAGTTCACCTCATCATGGCCATCGGCTATATTAATGAATAAAGGTGTATTTTCCGCTGAACCACTAGATCTATTTGTCGGTTGTATCACAGTACCCGTTCGTGGTCAATCCACGTGTTCAAGGTTACTTAGAGGCTCAAAACGATTTTTAATTTGCACCTTAAACACGGGAGGGTTAGTTAATATAGAGGTCATCCCATATGAGGCGTCACTGTTATAAACTAATGGCTGGTAGAAGAAACCTAACGGCAATGGTTTAATATCATGACCGGACACAGTGATGTAGCGTAAACTATCTAGAATCCATTTTACCAGCTGAGGAGTTTTGAATGTTAGAACAACACAATCGCCATTTATAGTTTTGTTCTGCCTGCCCACCCAATTAACCCGTCTTACCATCTTGAACTCACTAAATAGTCTATCGGCATAGCCAATTTTAGCACTTATCCAATACAATGATTTATTTTTTAGGGACTCCAACGACTCATTACCCTCATCCTTCAGTCTGGGGACATTTGATAGGATGACCACATAAGGAGTGGCTTCAGGCGGTAATTCTAGATTTATCCTTCGATTTACGTCCCTACCTTCTACTTTTACCAGCCCCCGTAAAACAGACGGGGAATTATTCCTATCAAGTCTCCCGTTATATGATGATGTAGCGTCAGGTATTTCTAGAGTATTGACTGCTGGGCTGACCTAGTTCTATTCTCTCCATACTTAGAAGACGTTTGTCAGCTCCATGTGTTTTATCCAGACATCTTGCCAACCACTGGAGTTGTGCAGCCAAACCAAAAATACAACTCAATCAAGTCTAATGCACAAGTTACTAACTTGTGTAACGATATATCTGTAAGAGACAGTAGTTAGTGATAGATTCCTTACCTTAGAATATCCCCAGGCGTCAGGCTGGATCCGGAAAAGTTTTGCGTAGCAGTACCCTTGCGCGTCGGTAGGTGGCGTCGTGCGGCTCCGCGTCCGTCGTCGGCGTCGTGATCGCCGGGATGACGTCGCGGGCAGTACTTAGGCGCCGCCCCTGCGCGCTGACGTCAGTTCTGTACACGACTTTCCGCGCCAGGAACGCAGAGCCATGCAAGAAGCTGACACAGGTGTCTGAAAAATACTAGGGCCCTGAAAGGGATGTCCTTAACCCTAGAAATCAGTTCGCAGAACGGGGAGGATGGGTGGGCGGTAAGGAATCTATCACTAACTACTGTCTCTTACAGATATATCGTTACACAAGTTAGTAACTTGTGCATCTGAAAGAGACACGTTAGTGATAGATTCCTTACCTTAGAATAGATACCCCAGCAATACCAACCCCGGTGGTGGGTCTGCGAACAAAGATCAGACAAGGAAGTCCTGGAGGACAGAACGGCCAAAGAAGCCGTCCCTCCGGACCTGACTGTCAAGGCAGTAATGCTTAGTAAACGTGTGCAGCGAGGCCCACGTAGCTGCCTGACAGATAACCGGCAGCGGAACACCGCGGCCCAAGGCCGTGGTAGCAGCCGTTGCCCTGGTGGAATGGGCACGCAGCCCAACAGGAGGCTCCTTCTTAGCCAAAGAATAGCAGGTCTTGATGCACAAGGTAACCCAGCGGGAGATGGTCCTCTTGTGCACCGCCCGACCTTTTTGGCGCCCACGTAGCCAACAAAGAGCTGGTCATCCACCCGGAAGTGTTTCGTGCGGTCGATATAGAAGGAGAGCGCACGTTTTGGGTCCAGACGGTGGAGCCTCTCTTCCTCTCTGGAAGGATGCGGAGGCGGAAAGAAGGTGGGCAAAGTGATGGTCTGCCCAATGTGGAAAGCAGTAACCACCTTTGGCAAGAAGGACGGACGCGTCCGAAGAACAACCTTGTCTGGATGAACAGACAGAAAGGGAGGTTTGCAAGAAAGAGCCTGGAGCTCACTCACCCGCCGAGCGGAGGTGATGGCCACCAGAAAGGCTGCCTTTAGAGTCAGAAGACGAAGAGGACAGTTATGCAGAGGCTCAAAGGGAGCGCACATTAAAAGGTAAGAACCAAGTTCAAGTCCCACTGAGGCATTACAAACGGAACAGGAGGGAAGAGGTGAGTAATGCCTTTTAGGAACCTGTTAACAACAGGGGACTTGAAAAGGGAGGGCTGATCAGGGAGCCTGAGGAAGGCCGAGATAGCACAAAGATAACCCTTGATGGTACCCAGGGCAGAACCCTGTTGGGCCAGAGAGAGAAGGAACAGAAGGACCTCAGAAAGAGGGGCAGAAAGGGGATCCACAGCCTTTGCTGTGCACCATGCCACAAATTTGTTCCACCTGCAGGCGTATACCACCTTAGTGGAGGGACGCCTGGCTGCCAGAATCACATCACAAACTTCGGGAGGCAAGTCGAAAGGAATCAACTGCCGCCGCTCAATCTCCACGCAAGCAGGTGTAGACTGGACAGGTTCGGGTGGAGGACCGTCCCCTGCTGCTGCGACAGAAGATCCTCCCGAAGAGGCAGACGGATCGGGGGATCTATGCTCATATTGAGTAGCTCGGGATACCAAACTCTTCGAGCCCAGTCCGGAGCCACAAGAATGACTTGGGCCCGGTCGTGCCGAATCTTCTTCAACACTCTGGGTAGAAGTGGTATAGGCGGAAAGGCGTACAACAGACCGCAACTCCACTCGCGACGAAAAGCGTCGCCGAGCGAGTGCCGCCTTGGAAATTCCAACGCGCAGAACTGATGACATTGCGCGTTCTCTTCGGTGGCGAATAGATCTAACCAAGGCTCTCCCCACTGTAGAAAGAGTCCTTGCGCCACTTCCGAGTGAAGACGCCATTCGTGATCCATCATGCACCTGCGGCTGAGGTTCGTCCGCCCTGGCGTTCAGAGAACCTGCCAGGTGTTGAACCATCAGGAACATGCCCTGATGTTCCAGCCATGTCCAGAGGCGCAGAGCCTCCTGACAAAGGGTCCAAGACCCCACCCCGCCCTGTTTGTTGCAGTACCACATGGCGGTGGCGTTGTCTGTGAACACCTGCACTACCTTCCCTTTGACAGAGGGAAGGAATGCCTTGAGTGCAAGCCGGATCGCCCGGAGCTCCAGAAGGTTGATATGGAGCCGGGACTCCGCCGGAGACCAGAGGCCTCTGATCTCCGCCTCTCCCATGTGACCGCCCCATCCCAGAAGGGACGCGTCCGTCACAACTGTATGCTCTGGCTGGGGAAGGGAGAGGGATCTGCCCATGACCCATTGCCGGTTCGAGAGCCACCACTGCAACTGTTTTGCAGTCCCCTCCGAGATCTGGACGTGATCGGACAGGTTGCCCTGGTGCTGCGCCCACTGGAACTTCAGGTCCCACTGCAGAGCCCGCATATGCCATCTGGCATGATTGACCAGCAGGATGCAGGAGGCCATGAGGCCCAGCAGCCTCAGGGTCATCCTTACCGAAACCCAGGATAAAGGCCGAAAGATCGGAATCATAGCCTGAATATCCCGGACTCGCCGTTCGGGAGGATAGGCCCGAAACTGCGTCGTGTCCAGAACTGCTCCGATGAAAAGGAGCTGTGGAGAAGGAATCAGATGCGACTTCGGCACATTGATGGAGAACCCCAGCGAGTGCAGGAGTTCGGCCGTAGTCTGGAGGTGGGAGACGACTGCCTGGGACGAGCCCGCCTTCAGCAGCCAGTCGTCGAGGTAGGGGAAGACTGAAACCCCTGCCCGGCGCAGATGAGCTGCGACCACCGCCATCACTTTCGTGAACACCCGAGGGGCACTGGTAAGGCCAAAGGGGAGCACGGTGAACTGAAAATGCTCGGGGCCTACCGTGAACCGAAGGTAACGCCGGTGGGCCGGCAGGACGGGGATGTGGAAATACGCGTCCTGCAAGTCCAACGCTACCAACCAGTCTCCAGGGTCGAGGGCAGTCAAGACCTGAGCTAGGGTGAGCATCTTGAACTTCTCCTTCCGGAGGAAGCGATTGACGTTCCGGAGGTCCAAGATAGGACGCATGTCCTCCTTGTCCTTTTTGGGCACCAGAAAGTAGTGGGAGTAGCAACCACGCCCTACTTCTGGGGTCGGAACATGCTCGATGGCCCTCTTGGTCAAGAGGGCCGTGACTTCCTTCTGTAGAAGCACCAAGTGATCCCCTGACATGCGGTGGAATTGAGGTGGCATGGCTGGGGGGTGGTCTCGAAGGGGAGGGAGTAGCCCCTTCGGACAATGTCCAAGACCCACCTGTCCGAGGTGATGGTGCGCCAGTGGGGAAGGTGATGGCGGACCCTGCCCCCTACTGGCGTGCCGTGCACCTGAAAGGAGGGACTAGGAGGGCTTGGAGGCCGCGGACGGGTTGGAGGTGGTGGCCTGACCCGCACGCTGGTTGCCCGATCCGCCACGGCGGAATCCACGTCCTCGGCCACGCGAAGACGCCTGCTGCGCGGGCCGGTGGCTGGGCTGCTGACGTGAAGGGCGCCCCTACCGTGGCCACGATAGGGGCGAAAAGCAGAAGGCAGCGGAGGGCGTGTAGCAGAAAGGCCCAGGGACTTGGCAGTAGCCCGTGAGTCCTTAAAGCGCTCCAACGCATGGTCTGCTTTGGACCCAAAAAGTACGACTCCATCAAAGGGCATGTCCATGAGAGTATTCTGGACATCCCCTGAAAAACCAGTGGTTCTCAGCCAGGCGTGGCGTCGGAGCGCCACCGTCGTTGCAATCGACCTGCCCAGCGAGTCGGCGGTGTCAAGGCCACAACGGATAGTGTATTTGGCCGCATCCCTTCCTTCCGCAATGGCGCGGGAAAGCAGTGCCTGGACCTCCTCAGGGCACTGGGGCAAAACATCCGCCACCGAATCCCACAGGGAGTGGGTATATCGGCCCAAAAGACAAGCGGTGTTAACGGACCGCAAGCCAGCACTGGAGGAAGAAAAACCTTTCTTCCCAAACTGATCCAGGCGTTTGGATTCCCTATCCGGAGGAGCGGTAGGGAAGGCGGTTTGGGAAGCGGAGGCTTGGACAACCAAGCTCTCAGGAGTGGGGTGGACAGAAAGAAACAGGGGGTCGCCCGGAGCGGGGCGATGGCGTCGTGACACGTTCCGATCCACAGGAGCCCCTGTGTTGGGCTTGGACCAGGCGCCCAAAAGAACGTCCGTGAGGGCGTCGTTAAACGGCAGCACAGTCTCCGCAGAGGAGGCTGCCGGCTGAAGCACCTCTGTCAAGATGTTAGGCTTGACCGTCAAAGTAGGGAGCTGGAGACGTAAGGCCCCAGCAGCCCTACGCAACACCGTACCAAAATTGGCCCCCTCCTCCGTAGCCACGGGAGGAGACAGCATGCCAGTGTCAGGAGAAGTATCCAGACCACTGGCCTCCCCTAGACTCTCTGTCCAGTCCTCATCATACTGACAGTTGCGTGTCAGAGGGTCATCAGACCCCTCCCAGTCCTCCTGGTCCTCCTCTGGTTCAAAATAAGGAGGAGGAGGGACATTTGGGACCCAAGGTCCCATCGGCGCCGGAGCCGGCGTCGAGCGACGTCGCTCCGGGTCCATGTCCGGAGCCGGAAGGAACTGGGGGACGACGCCGCCCGGAGCCCAGGGCGGCGTCGAGAACGGCACCGGAGACATCGGCGCCGGCGGAGGTGTCGTGAGGTCGACCGGCGTCGATGGGGGTTGTGGAGCCGGGATCGAGGCCGGGGCCGAAGCCGGAGCCGGGATCGAGGCTGGAGGCCCGGGCGACGCCGGGGCCGGAGCCGCCGGCGACGCCGGAGCAACCCCATCAGGGCCCGCGGGGCCCGAAGGCGCACCGGAGGGGCCTGAAGGCCCGAAGAGGCGGGCCATGGCCGACAGGAACTTCTGTACCTTGGCCGGATCCGCCCCCGAACCCGGGAAGGGCGGGTATGACGGGGGCGACTCCACAGGCAAGTCCGGGGCCGCGGGGCGGGGACGGTGCCGGGAGGGGCCTCAGCCGAGTCGCGAGACCGGCGAGGCGAAGTCCGAGAGCGACGATGCTTCTTGGACTTCTTGTGCCTGGACTTACCGGACGAAGAAGACTTCGACGCCGACGACCGGTGTGCACTCCGCGAGCGACCCCTGGACCTCTCACGCGACCGGGGCTTCCGCGGAGCCGAATGCCGGGCCTCGAGGAGCTTTCGAGACCGCTCTCGCAAAGCTTTCGGGTTGAGGGCCTGGCATTCGGGACAAGACTCGGTGTCGTGGCCTCGGCCGAGGCAGAAGAGACACTCCCAATGCGGGTCGGTGACGGACATCATCCGCGCACAGGCGCCGCATCGCTTGAAGCCGGGCATCCCTACGACACCTTAAAGATGGAAAAAACAGTGAAAAAATCACCAAAAAGTATGGTCAAAAATTGACCAGGGCACTGCTCTTCCCGGATCTGCGCTTACTGGCGCGGAAAAAGAAGAACTGACGTCAGCGCGCAGGGGCGGCGCCTAAGTACTGCCCGCGACGTCATCCCGGCGATCACGACGCCGACGACGGACGCGGAGCCGCACGACGCCGCCTACCGACGCGCAAGGGTACTGCTACGCAAAACTTTCCGGATCCAGCCTGACGCCTGGGGATATTCTAAGGTAAGGAATCTATCACTAACGTGTCTCTTTCAGATGCAGAGACCACCCTCCACCACCAGCAGCATCAGCATAGCTAATGCTACCCAATCTTTCCAAACCCCAGACTATGTCAGGCAACAATTTGTCCAGTTCCATATAAAATGATTTCAGTACCAAAACAGGCAGATTGGAGAAATAATATAACAAATAAGAAAACATTACCATTTTGGAGAAGGATATGAGGATCATGATTGAGAGGGGCAAAGCTTTAGAAAGGGTTGCGCAACCCCTCGAAGCTGTTGCTACCTTGCCCACATTTCCTCCAATAGATCAGAGTCTTTGTGTTAAACCTGGATTCCTAGAAATTAGAACAATCACGGTTCCAAGTAATACCAAATGTTTGAACCCCAATGGCCTTCTCTGTCTTATAAAAAAATAACGGGAAACACACATCGTGAACCAATTTACCCTGAGGCACGATATCGTCCAAAAGCATTAAGAGCATCTACCAAATAGGCAATCCCAGTACTCCCATCCTCCAGGAAAACAAGTAGGTTGTCCGCCTAGAGCGAGATGACGTGTCATATCTTCTAGGTAGGGCTATACCCCTTTGCACTCATCCTGGTTGCTAGGGGTTCCATAGCTAGCGCAAATAGCTTTGGGGATAGCAGGCACCCCAGCTGAGTTTCTCTGTGTACATCAAAAGAGGTGGCAATAACACTGGCAGTGCAGACCCTAGCTGTGGGACCAACGTACAGTAGGTAAATGCAGCAAAGTTTTTAGCCCCAGACCCTGTTTGCTTATGTTTGGTTCGGTACTACTGGTAGGTATTGCCAGTTTTGAGCATCAAATACCATTTCAAAGTCCACTGATAGGACTAATGGACACTCCAGAGCCCTGGTTGTGACTTTGAGGTCTTTGTAAAGGCACCAGATGTTCTTGAATCTCTTTTGATAAAAAAGGACGAGTGTCTGCAGCAAAGGATACAATCTAAATAACCCACATAATCTTAATGTTCTGCCAAATCCAAGACAGTAAAATTTGTTTTTTAGAGATGTGGACATAGCTAGAAGGAATCTTATAGATTCATTCGGAATTCCCCAATGCAAAAAGAATGAGAATTCATTGATTTGATTTTTGTAGTTTCTATTTAATTTTGTTCTTATTGTAAGCAGAGAATGTGCAAAATAACAGCCAAAACAGGTTTCACCCACAGTGGCATGCAGGCCTCGAGCTTTTGCAAGGCATAAGAGTTCATCCGCAGGAGCTAGAGGCACAAGTCACAAATAGAAGTCTCAAATCTATGGACTGATAGCATATACACTGTGTGAGGGGTCAAATGTAATCCATTCAATAAGGCTCACCCATTTAAGGAACAATCAGGACCGGCTTTAGTCAGGACAGGTCGAAGGGTCAGTGCGGTCGGCAGGGGCATAAGCGCGGAGCGTAGGAAGGCAACCAGGAAGAGCTGAAAAGTCGAAGCCAGTCGGAAGGTCTAGGCGAGTCACTGCGATTGTCAAGGCTCTGTTTGGTGTGCGCCCACTAAAATTGTATGATATGAACTGCTTATCTATGTATTTATTATAAAGCAGATGTTTTCATTCAGTCAACCTACTTATTTCTAACATCAGCCACCTCATCTCTCTTGTCCCCAGAAATGCCCTAAAAACCTTCCTCTTCACCTAAAAAGTTCAGAACTTCTACATGAACAACATTACAATAACTAGTCATTAAGTGTGACTATGAACAATTTAGTTCATAGCAAACTTCCTCGAAACACTTACAGTAAAATGTGCTGCATGTAAAGCTGGTCAAAGCAAAAATTGAGGAGACAAAAAAGGCAATCTGTTAGTGAAAAACTTCACATTCTGGTAAGCAGTAGGTGACATCTAAAGAAATCAGTTTTATAAATGAGGAAATCATTAATACTCACAGTGTTAAACCAGAATTTTACAATGGGTGCATGATAGAATGCGTAAAATTTCCGCATGATTGGAAGCCTGCGAGGTTTTGTCTGAATTTCAAGTTCATGCTTTGTGTCACTATTATCCAAGATCCTTACTTCTTTAAAGACTTCCTAGACAAAAAAAATATGATGTTATTATACCTGTAAAAACATGTGATTACTGGAAGCAACATAGAAGCTGAAAATATTGGCCATTGGAGCACTAAATGAATCATAAATAAAACATTTGATCTTGATTGTCAACTGCCATACCTTTTTTTAATAGCATTACAAAGTTTTTTGTGAGATTAATAAAAAACACTACAATACAGACCAACATATTTTCATAAAAGATACAGAAAAAAATGTTAAAATATTGAGATTTAAATTGCAGTGCTAAGTAAAAGACATATTGAGCGAGTACTACAGCAGCATATTATAGTTTGTCCAGTTCCGTCTGGATCGTACTCATAAGATAGTCACTTGATAATAAAGAAGCTTTCTGATGAGTTAAGACAGTACGATACTGCCTCGTTGCAGGTTCTTAGTCTTATTTTCTTGAATGTTGCCGTTAGGAAAGTTCTCCACAGCAGGGCATATTTTGGGCAGCAGCAAGCTAGATGGGTTATGTTTTTGCCCTGGTAGCTACAAAACCTGTAGGAAAGATTAAGGGACAGATTTATATCTTGGTGGTAAAGATACTCCATTGCAAAATTGACAGAGTATCCTTACTGCCAAGATAATGGTCGGTCTGCTTGATTTACAAGCGGGTAAACCGGCTTCTGGATGTGCTAAAAATATACGTTTGACAGATGGCTCTGTCAGGCTGACAGAGCTGTGCGTCAAACTTTAAAAAGCACTAACAGGAACGATTGTGACGAAGATTCCGGTCAATGCTTTTACAATGACAGCCAACTTGGCGATCATTTCTAAATTTGGCAGGCAGCATAATCTCGGCCTGTATAGTCGATCCGCAAAAATTTAAATCTAGCCCTAAGTCTTGAATCTTTCCATTTTCAACTGATTTGCCAAAAATAAAAAAGCCAAAGCATAATCTCAAATATTTGATTCTCAAAGCACAGGGGATGGAGGCTGCATGATAGGACACGAAATGGTTATTTGTAGGGGTGGGCGGAATTTGCGTAGTCGCGTTACGCAAAGCTCCGCGAAACGGTAAAAAATCTCTGCGAGCACGCAAAAGTTCCGCGAACACGCGGAATTGCTTGTTCCGCCCGTTCGCGATGCTTTTTTCCTGTTCGCGAACGCTGTTTGCGTGTTCGGGGAGAAATATCTCGCGAACACGCATTTTGAAAGCGACGAACAAGCAAAAAAATCCGCGAAGTCGCTGAATTTTTGGCAATTTTACGTTCTCCGCGGAACGCGAAATTACCCAAATTCCGCGAGCGGAACGGAATTTACCGCCCAGGCCTAGTTATTTGCACTGTATTCTTTTATCAAAAAGGAGTGCTCACGTAAGCTGAATTTCTCAAGGTGTCTTGCATGAGAAAGAACAAGAAAATATTTCTTTAGCAGACTGATATCATGATCAGTCCATTTTCAGATCATTTAGAAGTTTAGACACAGTTGAATGCCATGCTGCTTTGGCTTGTGATACTGGTCTGTCGAACTCTTGGCAAAGAATGCCTTTGAGGGTGTTCAGCTCTGCTTCTTCCATACTGCAGCAGTATCTGGCCAGTGCAACATTTGCTCTAAGTTCTTGGTTGACTAATCCAAATTGCAAACGTATCTGTGCTGGGCTCGAGGATGGAGGGAGATTAAAAAACTGCTCTAAACAATTTGCTCTGCTCCAGATTTAACCAAGCATTGACCTTTTTTAGGAAAGTTTCCATACAACAGGTTAGAAGTCTAATGGCATTTAAAACATGCATGATTGATGGTCCATCTAGAATTTTAGATAGTTTTACCAGCGCAAACCTCAGTGATGTGGCTTTTCCTTTCAGTCTTGCCAAGTGCAATCTATTGTCTGCTTTTGTGTGGAGGGTGATGCCTAAATAGGTATAAGAATCTACCTGATCCAGAAGTTGCTCTCCCACACTCCAATTAGTACTTTTCCCTTTTTGTGGATCAAAGGAAATTATTATTTCAGTTTTTTCATAGTCGATCTCCAGCTGGTTGTTCACACAATTCGTAAATAACATTATCAGTGTGTGCTGTAGGCCATTTTGATAAAATCGATAAGAACCATGTCTCCACGAATTGGATATTATATAGTCGCTGACCATTCATAATAAGGGCTATCTCAATATCAGAAAGGTGAAGATTAAAGAGTAATGGATAGAAAAAACATCTTGCTTTCAACCTTTGCTGGCAAGTATTTTTGGGAAACACTGCAGCTTTTACCCAGTTAAATTTGAAACCATTTGTAGGAGCACAGACTTCTAACAGCATTCAGTGTTTTTCATCAGAGACTTCATTTTAAGAGCTTTGCTCAGAGTAGTTCTCTAGGCCATATTGTTATCTAGTGTGCTGCAGTTGCTTCTGAAATCAGTTTGAAACAATAGAATTTTTTTTTTCCTCAGCTCACTATTTTAGGTGATTTAGATCGTCATGCCTGCGACAAGAATAAACTGGAAAAAGGGAACATTCAGATTTTGTGATAGAAGGCTAGCTGGGGGGTGGGGGGGGCTGCACATGAGGATTACCCTCACCCTATAATTAATCTTCAATATGTTTTGCTGAAGAGGTGTGTGGATCTACCCCTCTCCTCAACATGTAGCGTTTGGGATTTGGGCTCTTGGTCCTCATGAGCATGAACATACTACATGTGGAAGAATAAAACACTCCCCTTCTCTCTGAATGAACCTTTTACCTATGGCAAGCTGGCTGCCCCAACTCTATCAGTTGTGGTCTGAACTGTAGCCAACTGAGGAAGAATCGGAAAGAAAAATGTGTTTCTAGTTATCTAAGTGCAGATTGTGGAATTGGTTGTCTTATTATTTGTGATAACAGCACTTCCAGTGGCCACTGTGGGGGCCAGAAGTTTATCTGCAGTATCATGGGTGTACCCAGAATGAAATTCTGTAGGTCAGAGGTCTAGACACTCCTGCTGCCAAAGCAGCAGGAGTATCATTTGGGCTGCATGAGATGCTGTTCGAGTAGGAGTGTGCATTTGAGAAACCAAAGCATCTGTAGGGACTCGGTCAGGCGCTACAAGATGAGGCTTGCTATTGGGTTACCTGCAAATGTGGCAGTGTGTGAGAGCTGGACTGCTAAAGAAGTGAACCAGGAGTGGTTAGGGATCACTGGTGCTAGTTTGGTTTCACTCCTATGTCAGGTAGCAAAGCGACATGAGCTCAAAAGATCACAGCATATAAGAACACTTTATCTCAGAGGTGTTGGATTTTAAGGTATACCCAATCATGGATCCAACTTTAAAAAAAAAAAAATTTTAAACGCATTCTTCAAAAGATAATAACTTTCCTACAGCACACAGAGGGAATGTCGGTTCCCAGGTAGTGGTAACACTCTTGTCCTGAACTGCTTTATAGAAGGGAATACATACTGTGTTTCAGCAAAGGGATACACCAGTGGGGACCAGATGAGTAACTGATGAGTTGCAGTTGTGTGTCTGGCATAAATAATCTGGCTTTGAATTATTCTCACTTTCTAAGGAGTGTGCTAGTATTCCAGGAGAGCCATGCTCATGTTTTTGCTAAGAATGCAACGAATAGTTGAGCAAATGCGCACACTATTCTTTGGTATCAGTCTAGTATAGCCCAGGGAGGGGTGGATGAGTGCTCCAAAGCCTACATTGCACTCTGGGGCCCTTAGACTACTTTTGCTGGCTTGTGACACTTTGCAAATCCATATAAATAAATATATAGAGAGAGACTAGATTTCCTGGTTGGTATGGGACACTTAACACATGACACACTAAGTTGTCACTATGAAGTTGGCTGTCTGACAAGCAGCAGAGAAGCTGAAAGAGGAACCCTAGTCTAGTATCAAAGGCTGTAGAAGAGGCAAACTAGTAAGGTGAATGTGCCTAATTATGGTACATCCAAAAAGTTTTGCATCCTCTTAAAATCCATAATTCTTGTACATAAAGCAGGAACGAATCGGCTACCTCCAATGAGCATTTCATATGTGAACTCACTTGAAACCACAATTGTACCCATTAGCCAACCACCCAAAAATACAGCACTTTTCCTTTCTATCTTGGTCTCCTAGAAATTAGTTATGGCACATCTGAACATTGATATTTATACTCTGGCTATGCTGTACATTTGGCAAAGAAGCGATAAAGAGAATATCCACATTCAAAGCAGAGTGTTAACTAAAATATAAGCAGCAATAATTCAATACTCTGCTCTTGGGGGTCACTTTGAAGAATAGAAAGGGGCAGTTTCATATAACTTTAGATAATATTGCCCAGTAGCTATGTATATAGGTTTAAGCTTTCCCATCCTTCATAAAAAAATATTACTTTGTCTTCCTGAGTAAACCCATACAATAGTGTGCTCCCCCTCGATTTTTCCAGCTTGAATACTTGGATTATAGACCTATCCTCTCTGAGACTTGTTAAATATGCCTCAATCCAACTCCCACTATTAAGAACTATGTGTTGTTATCCTTTCTGAGTAGTTCATGGTAAAACAATTAGTTTCTGATGCTGTGTCCTATCATGAGGGGAGAGCAACTATAGTGCAATGAAATGTTATAGTAAATGTACAGAACAGCCCTTTTAAACGGTGATTGGACCAGGGTGAGGCTGTGGAGGGAAACCTTCTTCTGTCAGCCTCAGACTGCTGTCATGCATTAAGTGCTTGCCCTACCTGATATAAAAATAGTTTGCTAATAAGATATCCAAACTCCAAGCATATTGGTAAACTTGTGTTAGAGGACAAAATCGTCAGTCATATCGGACTTTCATACTTTGATATATTCTATATAATACATGGTATTCTATAATCCTTGTATAAACAGCAGTCTCTAATTTCTATATAATCGGCGACTTGTGATGTGCCCAGGCGCCGATTATAAAGAAAAGGCGTCAGAGGTCGACTATTATAACTTATTACAGTAGAGGTCTGACAACACAATGCCTGCTGCCAGAGCCAGCAGCCCAGATGAAAGACAGGTCAAGTCACGCAGTATAACTGAGGCAGTTGTTTAAAGCAACGAAAACAGAAAATTGCTTTTCTTTCTTCTGCTATGTTTTAATAGCTTACAATGACAAGCAGAGAGAATATGTTCATTTTTTACATTCCTTAGAGCAAAGTTAGACACTTTTTGCATATTTCTACGCATTAAAAGCTATTGCAGCATTTTGTTTTTTAAACTGACTTGTACAGAACTGTTTCTAATATAGGTTTGCAAGAAATAACCAACAGGTTTTTGATGTGTTTAATTTTGCACTAAAGATTTTATTTTTATACTTCATGTTAACAAACATGCTCGCTCTTTCATATGAAGGAGCTACGCACCAAGGTTTCAAGAGGATTGTGGGAAAGTTGATAGTGTGACCATGTATGATATAGGATAAACTACCCCCTGGCGACAATTATAAAGATAGTGCAAGTCACCTGGGAGTTCCATAGCCTTATAAAGGATCTCAGCTTTCGGCCTTGTTCCTCTACATGGTTATGGAACTCCTCTGTGTCTTGCAATATCCTTTTAATGTACAGCAGGGGGTACTTTATCCCTTATATATCTCATGTCTGTAATCAACTGCAGTGGTTAATATACTAGTGGTAATTATGGTACTTATGGTGTGAATTATACATGATATATTAGGTTGGGAAGGGGGGGCGGAGCTAGCCACGCCTGAAGATGGCCGCTTTCTAAGTGTGCTCCTTCGGTCGCTCCAAAATCCTTCATTTATCCTACGCTTCAGTCCTGCTAACGAACTAAATAAGCTGAAATGACAAATCGGAACACTCTGCTAACTCATTAAGCCGACTCTTAAGCTCTGAGATGACCTGGGGTCGAAGAAATCGCACATGAGAACGCTCTGCTACGGTACAGCCTGTGCAACGTATGTACGCGTAGCCCTGCTTCCTGCGGTGACGAGACGAGGCGAACGCGAGTCGGAGAGGACGCGCTGTCGGAGGAAACTGGGGCTGAGAGGAACAGGATGACAACTACGGACGGAGTGCTACGACTACCTCCCTCCGTGTGTTGGGACGGCTGAAGACGATCGCTGGGTCCGCTGCCTCGCTACGGGGGCTGAAGGTGAGATTTGCACGAAGGGTAGCCTGCGCCCCCGGGGCGGTGGCTGGGGACGAAGACTGGGTAACACACGCGGCTTCACCCCGGAAGACAAAGCCCCGCCCGGCGGTGTGTGAGGAGTGCGCTGCTCCCTTTACTTCATCGCGGCTGACAACGAAGGGGCACAAACGAAAATTATGCTGCCTACGACCGCAATGCAATTCCTATGAATCCTCCTGAAACACGGACTGGGATAAAGAATAAGCGGCCCTGCGATACTCACCCATTTGCTTCTGGTTAGCTGATCGGCTGTAGGGCTCCGTGTGTGGGTCAACTTACGGTATCTGCAATCCTGCGGGCCCACTGGCCACGATAAGCCGAGACGAGCGAACAGCACCACCTGATCCAATGTGAAGGGCCTGATACGGTCTGTACAAGCTGGACAAGAGGGTGTGGAGGACGCGCGCTCTCCGTGCTCGCACTGTTCGCGAGGTGAAGATTCCGGCCCTCTCACAATGCCCCACTGGGCGCTTGCTACACCATGGGAGCCTACTGAGGAGAACCCTGGAGAGATCCCACCACTGACCTCAAAACCCACATCGTGCCAGCGCCCTTGCTGAGTGCACACGCTGATTGAGCGACTGCTCCTCGTGTGCCTACACGTGAACTGCAAAACAAATCCAACCGGCTACCTCTTGACGCTGTGCTTAACTCTGCTACATTCATACCCAACTGCTTATCTGGTTACTGGGGAAAACCTACAATATAAAATCTACAACGGCGGGATTGATATACCCTACTGGAACATGGGTAAACCTGACAGAAATCAGCCCAAAATAAATTTTGAACAGCACAAAAAAATACAGGTGGTGACCCAGACGGGCAAAATGATGCACGGCAGGTGGCGTCAGGCACCGGTGGACCGGATACTGGTGATATTCAGGCCATGTTCACGACGATACAAGCCTCCCTCACTAATATAGATGGCAAAATAGACTCCCTAACATATCGTGTAGATCGCATGTCTGAGAGATTGGACAGGCATACTGAAAGAATTGATATTGCGGAACAGCGCATATCGGACACGGAGGATGCCCAAAGACAACTAGAAACCAAACAAGGCAAAATGGATAACCATTTGAAGGCACTAATGGCAAAGACTGAAGATCTTGAAGCGCGGTCACGTCGCAGTAACCTACGCCTTATGGGAGTCGCGGAGACGACCAACACGGGTCCCATGGAACGCTATATTGAGCAATTACTTCTCACTCTCATGGGCAGGGACACTTTCTCTGATGTCTTCATAATAGAAAGGGCCCATAGATCGCTAGCCCCACCTCCACCATCAGGATCTAGACCACGACCGATAATTGCTAAAGTCCTAAATTACAGAGACCGTGATGCAGCCCTTCGCAAAGCCAGAGAAATGGGTAAGCTAAGCTATCAAGTTATGGACATCTTCATTTACCCTGATTTTACCCCGCAGGTCCAAGAAGCCCGGAAAAAATTTGTAGCTGTTAAGAAGACACTCCGAGATCACGATATAACATATGCAATGCTCTACCCAGCTAAGCTGAAAGTAACTGATAGCGGAAAAGCCGTGATCTACACTGAACCAAAAGACATGCTCAAATACCTACAGCACAAAGGATTTCAACCTCTGCGCCGGAAATCGCCCAGAGGAGGTCCGGAGGAACACGCGAATACCTCAGATGTTGAATAATGGACCACTCTACCCTGCACTACTTCACATACACCGCTACATGCTACGAACTGTATCTACGTACCTACACACTGTCACAGATAAGTGTATATTGTAATTCTCTGAGTGGGAGTTGACAAGGACACAGACATTACGAACTGGTGTAGTGCCAATGTCTTTCTTTAACTGTGTTCAAGTTAGCATACTAGTTTTGATGTTTATCCGATTACATTATAATGCATTGGTTCTGATGTTTGGAATGTCGCCACATGTTATAGAGTGACCCCCTGGTTGACACTCGTCACCAGGGTATCCGGCTGGCAGCTGTTGCCCCAGTGTGTATACCACACCAATTTTCCTCTCTGTCCCATTAGATTGGGTGGGAGGGGGAAAGTTTTGTTTGATTGTGGGGATTGTCTTCGTCATAATTGGGATGACGAAGTGGGAGGGATGGGTGGGGGTAGAGGCGGGACCAATACTGACTTACATACTCTACTTTATCAAGTCACGATACAGTCGCTAATATACATTAGCATTATGCAAGCACACACTACGTACCTATCTATGATCTGGATGACACTGCCCGTAAGCGTTGCGAGCAAAAGACTCTATTAGATGCTATATTTGGAAACACATTGACACACTTTAGCAGTAACCCTATCCCATTGAAATTAGCCACCTGTAATGTACGAGGACTAAATAATACTAGAAAAAACAGACAAGTATTAGCATACCTGGACAGACATGCTATAGACATAGCTATACTCCAAGAGACGCACTTGTTACCAGGCAAACCCGACAGACTTGGGAAACGCTGGGCAGAACTAGGGGTTTCGTCATCATACTCTACTTATGCACACGGGGTCATTACCCTGATAAGGAAAGGAACACAGTTTGTATTAGAGCGCACAATCACAGACACGCAGGGGAGCTATGTTATCCTCACTGGCATATTACGAGGCACAAGAGTAGGCCTAATCAACACATACGGTCCTAACGTAGATGATCTTGACTTCTACATGAAGCTATGTACAGAGATACGGGGACTACCAATAATAGAACTGGTATGGGGTGGCGATCTAAATGTGGCGCTGGATAGCACATATGACAGATCACAAGACACGACCGAACGACACCAGCGAGCAGTTACGGTTGTTTTAAATGGAATGACAGAATTCAAAATGCATGATATATGGCGTATGCGCAATCCACATACATATGAAAGCACCCACTCCTCGACTGTCCATAATAGCTGGTCCAGGCTTGACTATTGGATACTCACGGATCAGATGTGCACTTGGATCCAAGACGTCAGGCACCTCCCAAAAACATTATCAGACCATAAGCCTGTTTTGCTAACCCTGCAAATACCAACGTACACCCCACCACCATTTGTGTGGCGATTTAACGCCAACTCTCTCCTCGATCCACTATATGCTGAGACGATTCACTCGGCAATAGAGGACTATTTTACCATCAATAAACTATCGGTTGATAGCGCGGGCACCCTTTGGGAAGCCTTCAAGGCGACCCTACGGGGCATTTGCATAAGTACCACAGCAGGGATCCTTAAAGATATCCGCACACAACTGCAGCGATGTGAAATGCGCATTAAACAACTGGAAGCAGAATACGATGCCACTCGCAATGTAAATATATTAGGTACCATACGGGAAGAAATCAATAATTATAATGACCTGGCAGATGATGAAATGAAGTACATCGCAAAGCGTCAAACAGCACGAAGGATGGGTGAGGGAGGCAGGCCAGGCCGAACTCTTGCGCACAAAATTCGCATAGAACCTAAGCAACACACTATTCTCCAAATTATAGATGATAACAATGAGATACATTATGACACAGCTGGTATCTTACACACCTTCATGGACACGTATGGCACATTATGTAAAGTACGGGACACTGCACACACGCAAGAAATCCTATCCTACTTGGATGACATTGCACTGGCATGGCTTTCCAACGCACAACGTGAATTCCTAGCACAGCCGATCACACTAGAAGAGGTGCAGGAAGCAATAAAAACATTGCCAAATAACAAAACACCGGGCCCAGATGGCTACACGGGTGAATTCTATAAAACATACTCAGAACTACCGTGCCCATACCTATTGGAAATGTATGACGAAGCGTATCGTAATCAAACTCTTCCACCAACATTACGTGAAGCCTTGATAGTAGCACTTCTAAAGCCAGATAAAAACCCGGAGAAGGCAGAATCTTATAGACCGTTGTCTTTAATAAACACGGACACTAAGATCCTGGCTAAAATTATCGCAATCCGCTTACAACCACTTATGACAGCTATTGTTCTGCCCGACCAATCTGGTTTTATACCGACTAGATCCACAACGCATAATCTCCGTACTATCTTTGCTCTACTGCACCAATTGAATCCCGAACTAGAGGCCGTGGCGGTACTTCTCGACGCAGCCAAAGCCTTTGATTCGATTGAATGGGTCTACCTCTTCACTATTTTACAGCGAATTGGTCTTCCCCCGTCATTGATAAATTGGATCAAATTATTATATACGAAGCCATCTGCACGCATTAAAGTAAATAGGCATATATCAGATGTCATACAGATACAAAGGGGGACGCGACAGGGTTGCCCTTTATCCCCCTTGCTATTTGCAATTGCCCTTGAACCCCTAGCTTGCAAAGTCCGCCAACAGTATGCACATACGGCCCTAAGATTTAAACAACGCCCCATTGGCATATCGTTATATGCTGACGACATGGTGCTATATATTAGAGACCCTAATGTAAATTTATTGCCACTAATCAGGGAATAAATAAAATTCGGTCGACAATCAGGCCTTCATATCAACTGGGCCAAATCCGCAGTAATACCGCTGACTGCGAAAACGACTTCACCGCAGATGGACTTCCCACTAATCTGGCAGGAGGAACCCATTAAATATCTGGGCATTTGGATACACCAGGACTCTGAACTCGTACTTCAAAGTAACTATGGCACTGCGATTGACAAAATAGAAACGCAGATTGACCGGTGGATAACGCTACCCTTATCTCTAGCGGACAGAATCTCACTGGTTAAAATGGTGGTCCTGCCCAAATTGCTTTATCTTTTTACTAACATTCCCATACCCCCACCAACACCTATATTCAATCGTATGCGGGCCAATGTGACTAAACTCATATGGGCTGGAAAGCAAGCAAGAATAAGTCCCCGCACACTGACGCTACCTTATGCAGCCAGGGGATTCACAGTCCCTGATTTATACCTGTGTTATCTATGTGCGCAAGCGCAATATGCGCGCTACTGGTTTCACCCAGTACGTTACATGCCACATCTCGCAGTAGAGGACGGTGACGCTTACCCCATTACATTAGCAAATATACTGCCACATCGGAGACCCCACCTATCCAAATGCGAAATTAACACCGTGCGGACCACATCCCTGGCATGGAAACGCATTACTCACCTTGCAGATAAAGATCCACTGTATGCTCCGAGTCTACCTCTGGCACAACACCCAGCCTCATCGGTTACACTAGAGAAAGGAAGTATGGAGTTACTGACCCGAGATGGCATCACAGTGATGGGCAACATGTACCCTAAAGGGAAATTTATAACACCGAATGATTTGTCATTTGTGAGTAATCAAACGCTACTGTTCAAGTTTGCTTATCATAGATTGCGTGCAGCTGTGCAGGAACACTACACCTCATACCCAAATGAACCCCCTACGCTAGAAACACTACAACTACTGATAACCGCTCCAGACAATACACACATAGTAACGAAACTATATAGAGCCCTGCAGAGGGAAATTGGCGCCAACACACAAAAAGCGCAGGACAGATGGAATAAGATTCTTGACAAGCCTCTAGAGTTAGACGAGTGGCAATCGTGCTGTGCACTTACTGAACTACTCACTCCAAATGGCAATTTACGCATCATCCATTATAAATACCTACATCAGACGTACCACACTCCAGTTAAATTGCACAAACACGGCTTACGAGCGGATGCGAAATGTAAAAGATGTAAATTAGACCAAGCAGATTTTGGGCATTTAGCATGGTATTGCAGCAAAGTGAAATCCTATTGGGAACAGGTGGTCCATTTATTAAATGAAATCCTGCAATGTCACCTGGAGTGTACACCGCAGTTATGTCTCTTGGGACACGTGACATACTTGAAATCTACAAGAAAAAAGTTAGCGGCCATAATGTTACTACTAGCGAAGCCCTGACATGGGACAGCTCGAAAACAACTGTAGACTGTTGGATATCGGACTCTATATATTGCAAAGATAACTTTTGGATATATGCAGAAGAGCTGCCCACAACCGCTTAGCCTGCTAATTTCTGGGTACCTCTTTCAGACTACCTATGTACACACCCTGACCTGTTCCAAACTAATGCATGATTTTTGTCTTCGCTCTCATTTTGAGGTGATGCTAAGGTGGATAATAGATAGATTAATTATTACATAGTGTTGTGCTGAGTACAATTGTTCACTGTATATTGTTCACTGTATATTGTGTCACATACGATCGACTTGATAATGTATGTAAACATGGTTAATTATGATTACTGGAAAATTTATAAATAAAATTTTTTAAAAAAATTAAAAAAAATTTTAAAAAATTTAAAAAAAAAATATATATATATATATATATATATATATATATATATATATATATATATTAGGTTGGGAGGGCCTTTGTACATGAAATTGCCATTCGGATTTTTAGTGGTCCCTAATAAACAGTCTATAAAATTACATCCAAATGGTATTTTAATCAAAGTACAAAAATATGAAAGCAGCATTAAAAATAGCAACACAGTGGGCGCTTAGTGCAGACATGAGCTCTATGCTCACTTATAAGCGATACATCGTGATCAGTGTGAGCATAAACAGAACAAGAATCACATGACCCATTAGGGTAATACAGAGTCCATAAGGTCCATGTTTAAAGTCGTCAAAGTTTTCTACCCATATGAGAATCTCAGGATCATCATCAGGACTTGATACAATAGAGGGGCCAGAGGAAGAAATAAAGGGTTGAGGTCTCTTACTCCCTTGAGCATGCGAATCACACTTGGAGGGGGACTTTGATTAAAATGCTATTTGGATATAACTTTTTGGATTGTTTATTAGGAACCACAGTCTTCCGGAATAAAATATATGCCCTGGGTCCCTAGTGATTTCTGGGTTTCCCTGTACACTTAGTACAGTTGGAATGTTAAGGCATCATTATCAATGTGCTCTTTCCAAAAGCTAATCTCTTATTCAAGTACCCTACAGCGTAATCCCTAGTGAGAGATAGCAGATCAGATAAGAATGTTGTTAAAAAGAAATTGGCTGTAGCTAGTGCAACCACACTGACCACAAGGAAAGAACTACATTATAATGATGGAAAGCGGGAGGACTGATCATGAGGATTCTTAATAGACTGGGCAACGATCATTCTCCAATAGCATTCCAGGGGGCATAGCAAGAATGTTTATTCATCCCTTTGTCCTTCAGAAGCAGCTTAAAAACAGAGGAATCTTCTCCTCCCTTCTGCAAAATATTTACCTCTTATAGGAACATCTGGAAGAGGCGTTCCTTACTCTGACTTGAATCTATACTGCTAAGAATAAGAAGGATGAATTTGCACATAAAAGTTTCCTGAAAGGGCTTCAAAAGGTGGTCAAGCATACCTTTGCTGGTAGTGTGGAAGGAGGTGGGGGCAGAAGGTAACTCCTAGACAAATGCTTCCAGTAATGACCTAGTGGGGTTGGGGAGCCCCTGATTTTGGCAATGATTACTTTGGGGTCCTCAAAAGTCAAAAGGTTAAGAACTTCTGTTCTGGATGTTAAAAAGAGGCCACTTCAAAGAAGAGGGAGATGGGAGGGCCGTGAGGAATCTGCAGTTAGCAACAGTACCCACCAGATCAACTGTACCCAATTTGTTCTTCTAATGGTTACATCTAACTGCAGAATCCTCATCTTTTTAATACATACCAAAGCAATACCTTCCAAAGGTTGATGATCTTTGGACCAGACTCAAATAAAAAAGTTCTGCATAGCTGAGACATCTTAGTGACCTTTCCGCCAGACCAAGCTGTCAGGGCAATAGTGCCTTGTGAACATATGCAAAGACTCCCAAGGTTGTAGCCTGGAAAAGGTCGAACACCATTGTAATGGCCTTGGCACTGGTGGAATGGGATTTCAGAGCTCCTGATGAGTGCTTTTCAGTCAGTGCATAGCAGATCCGGATGCAGAGGATTTTCAACCTTGACAGGGTTTTCTTCTCTCCCACATTGCTTTTCTTTGCACCTGAAAATCCAAGTAAGAACTGATAGTCTATGCAATGGCCTTTTGTCCAGTCAATACAGAAGATCAAAGTCCTTTCTGGATCAAGGCGATGATGCCTTCCCCCTCTTTCATGGGGGAAACAAAGTATGCTGACAAAGTGTTCAATTTACAATCAAAGAAGTGAGTCATGACTTTAGAAAAAAAAGGCCACCTTAGTTCTTAGAACCAACTTATCCAGAAGAATGTCACGTGCTGATGTTACAGTGATAAGGAACATAGTTTTTAACATCAAGATCCTTAAGGAGCAACTGGGCATACGCGTAAATGGTGTGCACATCAAGAATGTCAAAGACAGGTTGAGGTACCATTTAAGCATCACCATTGGTTTGGGAGGAAAAATGTGTCAAACTTTTAATGAAACACATCATAATTGGTGATTTAAAGAAGGACGGCTGGGCCCCTAAACACAGAACGGCTGAGAGGGCCAACAAGTAAATTGTCACTGTACCAACTGCAACATCTAGCTGGGCCAACGAACGGACAAACAAGGAGGACATCATTAAGTTTAGCCAGTAAGGAATTGGTAGTCCAGGCACCACACCAGGCAAGAAATGTATCCCAGCTCGGAGCATCTGGCAGAAAGGATGACATCCACCACCTCGGCCAACAAAACAAATGCATTTCACTGCCTCTGCCCAAGCTCTATGCCTGAAGATTTGGATACATACATCTGCCTAGTTGCGGAGACAGAAGAAAGTGAAAGCCATGTCAGATGGCAAATTCTCAGGCTCAGAAGCCTCGGGTATGACACACTTCAGCCCAGCCCAGGGCAATCAAGATGGCTTGGCCCCACTCCCTCCTCATCATTTTCAGCACCTGAGCATAGTGGACCCCTAAGGCCAGCCATGCTAAAATGCATCTGCTAGAAAGCAGCTTGAAGAAAAATAACAGCATACGAAACTGCCAAAGCTGTGCATTCTCAGCGTTGACGAATTGATGTAGTTAGGGCTATCCACACTGACCGAAGACACCCTGCACATCCTCAGGGAAGAGACTTCACTCATGATCTTCCAGATGGCACATGCTCAAGGTTGTCTGATCTGGCATTCACAAAACACACTAGGTGGTGGGCGACCAGGAAGACGCTCTGCTATTCCAGTCAATCCCAGAAATGCAGAGCCTCAGTTACTGGGCATAGGACCCCACTTCACCGTGTTTGTTGCAGTACCACGTGGCAATAGTGTTGAAAGTGAGAACCTGTACCAACCTCCTTTTGATAGATGGCAGGAATGCTTTGGGGCCAAGTGGATCACATGGAGTTGGTTTTCCACAGCAGACCAGAGGCCTCTGATCTCCTCTTTCCTTAAGTGCCACCAACTCAGCAGTGATGCATCTGTAACTACCATGAGCTCTAGGTGGGGGAAGGAGAGTTGTCTTGACCGAAGTCAGGCTGGCATAATTCAGCCATTACCACAGATCCCAAGTGGGAGTCTCCTTCAAGATCAGTATCAGTGTTGAAGAGTGGGCCTAGACGTTGAGCCCAGTGCCCAAGGTTCCACTGCACAGCCCTCATGTGCCATCTGGCATTCAGGATAAGGAGGATGCAGGAGGCCAGAAGACTGAGAAGCCTCTGAGCCGTCCTCTTTAAGACCCAGGGCTGTGCCTGAAACACAGAGACCATATCAATACCCCAGACCTGTTGCAGTAGAAGGAAAGCCTTGAATGCCACTGGGCCAGTACTCCACCAAAGATGGAATCTTCTGTGGGGGATCAGATATGACTGACTAAATGATAGAGAACCCCAGCAATGTCAAGAGGCTGGCTGCTCAAAAAAAACAAAAACTGAACAGTTTGAGTTGTTTGGCGGTTATAAAATCAATTTAAAAACCCCAGAAATAATACAGTGCAATTGTCAGCCTACGGATTTACATCCCGATATTCTCCCTTGCATAAATACAAAATTGAAAAGATATCTGGGTGTTTATTTTACGGCCCGAATTTCTGAATTATATGATTTAAATTTTATTCCACTTCACAAGTTCAGGACTTATTCTGTCGATGGAATTCTCTTCCATTAACCATATTGGGCAGGGTCGCATTGATTAAAATGTCTGTCCTGCCGCTATTTAATTTTTTATTCTCCGCGATTCCCTGTGTTCTAATGGAATACTTCTTTGCGAAATTAGAGTCTATGTTTACATCGTTCCTCTGGAACAAGAAGGTCCCCCGAATTGCACTTAGTACGTTATATGAGGAGGCGGAAAATGGTGGATTAGCTCTTCCTAATTTCAGGGATTATTATTTTGCATATTTTGCACAGTATATGTTAAAGTTCAAGCCAGAATTACAGACAGGTTTATTTATCAATTATTTTATGAATTTAATTTGTAAAGAGAATCAGATTCACTGCCCATTAACAATTGTAAAATCTCCCAAATTAGTACGCTATAAGAGTATGCAGTGTTTTTTTTTTTTTTTTTTTAAACGTCAGGCTTTTTATAGAAGATACTCAATTCCTAAAATCAACTCCTCAACTCCGTTATCTGACCTCACTTTACTATCTGGGATTAGAGATCCGTCAGATATTATACAAAAATGGGCCAAGGCTAGCTTTGGGAAAATCTCTGATTTCCTAAGGAATGATAGATGGCTTAATATAGTTGAAATGTCTCATTTAATTCCAAATGATTTCCTTCTCCGTGGGTCTTATAACATCCTTAGTACATTTTTGAGTCAACTTGATGTTGTTCAGATAATCGAACGGAAATGTTTGGTATATGAATTATTAGAAGAGCCCAAAGTTAAGAAACCCGGGGAATGGAAAAAGCGTTTAGCCTCTATCAAGGGTATGGATCTTGGGGAGAAAGCAATAACTAAATGGAGAAAACATGAGGAGATTGAAATTACAGCGAGTATGTGGTCAGTAATCAATAAGCTCAACTTTTCCACGCTAAGGGGAGCGAATTGGCGTAGGATGTTATTTTTCAGTAAATGGCTACTTTACAGAACCCCACTTTTCCTATCCAAAGTTTATTCCAATCAATCCGGGCAGTGCTTTCGTTCCCTAAACCATCCCTCAGCCAATTGGACACATATCATAACACAATGTCCTCTGATTCAGAGGTTCTGGAATGATATTTTTTGCTATCTGGAAGCTGAATGCCTAATAATGATAGATTTGAATACTCGGCTGATGGTGTTTGGCTATGACCCAGATCTTCATCTTCCTCACAAGGTGATCAAATTATTATATATCGCAATGGCAGTCGCTAGATTACTTTTGCTTCAGAGATGGCGATCAGTTCTTATACCTACTAAAAATGAATGGGTCCGGAAAATGAAGCAGGTTAAAAAAAGCGAACAAGCTTATGCACTGCGAAGTGGGGGGATTAAGAAGTTCGAGATGGTTTGGGCAGCCTATTTCGATTAAGATCTTAAAATTGAGCCTATATCTCAGGGGGTATTTTCAGCATGCTCGAATCCTATGTATAGTAATATTAGTATTTCTTTCTTTTACTATACAATACTTTAGATTTTATGGCTTTATAGCCGTATTGATAGATGTAGGATGAAAAATCATTCTGGATATACTTGTTGATTTCTCTGCATATGTTTTAAGGTATTTAAGGTTCAATCAATTGTCTAGTCTGTGTTATATTGACAGTGGATGATGTTCTAAAATATGAAGTGTTCTGTATGTCGAGTGCTGGCTTAATTGCATATATTGTGGGGTTTTTTCCCCCACTGATTTTAGGATTTACTGTTTTCAGGTCTACTGTCGTCATATAATGATTTTGTATTAACCAACATGTTTAATGAATTATATGAATGTATTTATGGATAATAAGTTGCTTTTTATATGGATTTCAATAAAAAAAAAAATTAAAAAAAGAGGCTGGCTGCTGTCCACTAAAGACTGCAGCGAACCCAACTTCAGCAGTCAGTTGTAAGGGTATGGACTTAAACTCCGAAGATGGGCAGTGACCATCATCACTTTGGTGAACACCAAGAGGCAAGGTAAGGCCAGGGAGCACAGTAAACTGAAAGTGTCCTTGTCCCACCTTGAAGTGCAGGGTATATAAAAATGTGTCCTGCAAATTCAAGGACACCCTTCCTGTCTCATGGGCCCAGAGCAGATAGAATTTTAGCCATTCTGGACATCTTGAATTTGTCCTTCGGCATTCAATGGGAGAAGGTCTAGGAAAGGGCTAGTGCCCCCGTATCTTTTGGGACAAATAGGTACCGGGAAGAGCGTCCTGCACCTTTCTCCAAGTCCAGTAACCATTCAATGACACTGTTGCAGGGTAAAAGATTTACATCCTGCATTAGGATTGTCAAGTGCTCATACAAAATTCGTTCTGGTATGGAAGGAAGCTAGGGTGCTGTGGAAAAAAAGGGTAGCCTGTTTTGAATGACCTACTAGACCCTTTTGCTTGATGTAATGGATCTCCAGCCGGGGAGGAAATATTTGATCCTACCTCCCACCAGCATGGCATGAACCAGTTTGGATACGCTTGGCAGCTGCTGCAGCAGAGGAGGAGAAATGGGTGAATTGTTCCTGCTGCCCTGTGCAGTGTCTTCTCATGCCATGTCTGCTGTCCTAAGAGGGCAGGACTGTCCGCCGTACCACTGGCTGGGTAGACTGTCATTATCTATAGACTAGTCCCCTTGGAATAGCCTCTGAAATGATGGCAAAAAGGCATGCAGTGGCTCCACTGTCTTTAAATCTTTCCAGTGCCAAGTCTACTTATTTCCTGAAGAATCTGGACACATCGAAGGGCATAACTATTAGGGGGACATGCACATCATCAGAAAATCCGTTCAACCTCATGCATGTATGCCTTCAGTAGAATCCAGGCCTGCACAGCTTACATACTTAGCTGCCTAGGAAGCCTGGATCACTGGGCGCAGGTCTATGTTGCTGGGCTCCTCCAACAGACTGCAGACTGGTGGCAAGAACAAGGCTTGGACCATGAAGGCATCAAAGATTCAATGAGGATGTTGTTAAATGATAGCAAGGGCTCAGATGACGTTAGCTCTGGTTGGAGAATGTATCAGAGCATTTGTTTTTGTCTCAATTGAGCGCGACTGCAGATCTAGCTCCTCAGCTACCCATTAGGCTACCACTGCAAACAAGGCACTTTCTTCCATTGGTTGCCTATGTGGAGAGTTAAGGAGCATTTCAGGGGGAAGTATATAGCCCACTGGCATTTTTTTAAATCCAAGTATTCTACATCAGCTGTATAGTAAGGGGGTGGAGTAGCCCACTCCCTCATCATCATCGTCAGGGGGGACCCTATGTGTTTTTTGTATGGGACCAAAATAAGAGACAACAAGCATTGGCATAGCCAATAGGTCTCGCCTTTGGGACCTTATAAGTGTTTACCCATGCAACAGTTAATGTTGTTGCACCAATGATATTGTGCTGCATAACTAAATACTTATAAGGTCCCAAAGGCGAGACCTATTGGCTATGCCAATGCTAGTCATTCTTGGCTCGTGATTGTAGCACATGAGTGGCAGGCAGAAGCCTCATTAATGCTTGGCTGGTTTGGCTTCTGTGGGTCAAGAGGACCTCGAGCTGACCCAGAGTCTGGCTGGAGCTTCAAGAGGCACGCCCACCTCTAATCGCTCTGGGTGCGTCTGTGTGCCTGTGAGCCTGTCCGTATGTCTGTGCTTACTCTCTTCTTGCCTGTGTTCCTGTGCGCTCGTGCATCACGCCTGAGTAGTTTCCGTGGCTGCCTGCCCAAGTGTGCGCCTCAGATAAGAGGCTGTCAAACTTCCTTTGAATTACAGCGCCAAATATGGAAGCCGGCTTTGTCCGCCGCCGCCGCATTCTTGGAAACAGTCCTGCTTCCTAAGAGGGTTGGGTCAGAGGTGATCTATATACACGTCATCATTTTGATGATATATTTATAAAGCAGCGTGAGCACGTGCGGTGGATAATACATCTCCACGCGCAGCCGTAGTGGACACAGGCGCAAGGGTTCCATATGCAAATAATCATCCATATCATGGTGGCCCCTTGCATAGTGCTTACTCCGCAGTAAGCCTGCTTCAATGCTCTAAGGGAGCACAGCAGAGAGAAGAAGGCTGTAGAACGAGGAGGGGGAAACAAGACAGCAAGAATAGAAGGTACTGGGGGAGAGAACGTGAACATGCCTTAGAACAAGCGCGCGCGCCTTGCGCTGACGAGAAGAGGAGGAGGCAGCAGGGGGTGGGGAGAGAGGAGGGGGCCTGCGCCTGTTTCCCTTGCGGGAGCGAGCAGGAACCATCTGTCAAAGCTCGCTCCCGCAAGGGAATCGCCAAACGTGCACTCGTTGCCATTCAAAGCAATGCAACGCGTGCACGTTTTTGGGGCCAAAACTGAATCGATTTCTAAAGGTCTTTTTCCAATGTAGCGCATGCGCGCTGCATAGGCGAGACCTAAAAAGAGAATGAAGCCTCTGCTGTTGGGTGCATAGCGATAAAGGGGTCTGGTCATAATCCTGCGCCTTAACAACTGGTTGCGCTTTGGTGATTTTGTAGTGCAGCATCAGTCTGCCCTGGGATGACATTGGTTCAGGGGCAGGTGTAGACATTGGCACTAGGTTTTCTACTGGCACCATTGGGGTCAATATTGGCATTGGGACCCGGCATGGATTCTCGGACCGGTGTGGAAGTCTGTACTGGAGTAGCCACGTGCCCAGTAGTATAACTAAAGAAACATACACCACATTGGGTGAGGACTCGCTGGTGACATCCTAATTGGAGCAGCCCCCGTCAACACTTTGGTGCCCAAAGGGCACGTCAGAGGGAGTTAGAATTGCACCAAGGTTTTGTAGCATGATTTCTTGAAGGCTGCTATTTGTTGTGGGGTCGCCAATAACCTGAGGAACTCTGGGCATGCCGGCTGTGGAACAGGTTATAGAATCTGTAATTTCATTTTTTTTTTTTTTTTTTTTTTAACTTCACAGTGAGTACAGCTTCATTAGCATATCAACAGTATACATTGAACTTTAATACCAAAGAAAAAAAGGAAAAGAAAAGAGAATATGATTATAGCAACACCTACTTAAACGCTTCTAGCCAGTTGGTAATAGGAGACCACATTTTTAGCCCCCAGGCTCGTTTCCTAGGCCCCCGCATTTTATAAACAGAAGATTCCGTGTTATATAGCGCTAATATCCTTGATCTCCAGTTGATAAAAGTCGGAGCATCAGGACTAATCCACTGAGATGTTATACTTAATCTTAGAACTGCCATGGCAATGAAAAGAAAATTAGTCTCAGCCCTACCACGAAGTTTTCTGTCCTCATCACTTTCTACCCCCAGGATTATTAATTCGGAAGAAAATTTTATAGGGATAGCAAGAATCAAATTCAAAAAATAATTTATGTCCTTCAAAAAAGAGTCCAGCCCCGGACAGGTATAAAACATGTGTAGGGTATCTGCTCCCCAGAGCCCACATCTACTACATGAATTTCCGGGGAGCGAGTCCACTTCGAGATCTTGGCAGGAGTATAATATAAATCAAAAGCGGACATAAAATGCTGCGTTTTCAGGCTCCCAGATATAAGCACACTGTTGGCTAGTTCCAACGATGTCTCCAGATTGGACCCTTTATCCCCTAACTTCCTCTCCCAGTTAGCTTTTTGAAGTGTTAGATCATCAGGGGACTCTGCCAATAGTGCTTGATAAATTGCTCCAATCCGTGATGATCTCCTCAATAATTCTATAAACCCATTGGTACCCACATTGACATTATCTCCTTGCAAACTTGAGCCTAGAAAACTCCGAATCTGTAAAAACTTGAAAAAGTCCTCCTTGGGGAGTCCAAATCTTTTTTGTAGAAACGAAAATGAGACTAATTGTCCTTCGCAATATAAATCCCCTAAGACAATGATTCCGGCGTTGCCCCAGCTGAATGTAATTCTATCCTGGAATATAATTGGTAAAAGAGCACTCGCAGAAAAGGGGGTATATGCGTTAATATTAGGTATCCGTAATCTACTGACGAATTTTCCTCCAAACTGAGTAAGCCGATTGTACTGTTTTAAATTTTGTCTTCTTATAATAACTTGGTTCCAAAGTTTTAACTAACCTTTGCCTCGCTTCATCTCCTAAAAGCATTTCATATATAGTGGGATCAACAGCTTCTAACCTAGCGGAATTACCAGTCACTAATATTCCCATGTGCTGCAATAATGCAGCCCAGTGATATAGTAAGAAATTTGGCACCCCAAATCCACCCCTTAATCTAGGAAGAGTCATCCACTTGATAGCCGTTCTGGGCCGCCGATAACCCCATAAAAACCTGAAACAGACCCTTTCAATTTTTGTAATACAGAGCGTTGAAAATATCAATGGAATTGTTCGAAAAAAATATAAAAATTTGGGAAAAATTGACATTTTGATTACATTACAACGACCATGTAGTGTTAAATGTAAGTGATCCAGTCTCTCCAAAAACCTACTAACTGTATGGATCACCGGTAAAATATTAAGTTCCGGAATACATTCCACTGCTGCAGTTAATCTGACCCCCAAATAGATGGCCTCGGTTACCGTTGGCATGTCTGCTGGAGGGGAGCTGTCAGATTGTAAACATTGAGTCTTATCTATGTTTAGTTTATAACCGGATACAGCACCATACTGTTTCGCCAGGTCTTCAACTACTGGAAGAGCTGCCCTTAAGTTGCTTGTAAAGATCGCGATATCGTCGGCATATGCCAATGATTTATAACTAATGTTATTAACCTTAACCAGCTCGATGTTGATTTCCGCTTCCAACTTAGTTAAAAAAGGATCTATGTATAATGAAAATAACAATGGGGAGCAGGGGCACCCCTGCCTTGTCCCTCTGCTAATACTAAATGCTTGCGAAACTTGTCCAGATATACGAATTACAGCTTCCGGTGTTGCATAAAGTACCTGAACAGCTTGAATAAATTCTGTAGTAAATCCCTTCCAGTATAAGACAGACCAAAGGAATCGCCAGGAGACCCTGTCAAACGCTTTCTCTGCGTCTAACAGGATCATCCCGAGCGGTGATCCAGTGGCCTGCGCCCAGTCAAGAAGAGCTATTGCTCTCTTGACATGGTCTGTAGTATCCCGGCCCGGAATAAATCCGTGTTGTCGGATAGACACTAAAGGAGTTATAACTGTGCCCAGCCTAGAGGCAATTATTTTCGAATAAATCTTACTATCCGCCGTAATAAGTGTAATCGGTCTGTAAGATGCCGGATTAAGTTCGGGTTTACCCTTTTTCTTAAACACTACAATGATAGTCTTCTGCCATGATTTAGGGGTCTGACCCCGTTGAGCAAGTTGAAATAAAGATAGTAGCATGGGACTCAGCAGTTGCCGAAATGTCCTGAAGAACTCCAGAGGAATTCCGTCTGGCCCAACTGCTTTGCCAGTGGCTAAGGACACTATTGCTTTCTCAACCTCCTCCCTAGTAATTGGGGCGGTGAGAGCCTCATTTTGAACAGGCGTAACTCTCCCCGTATTTAGCTCACTTAAAATGCCCTGATGTTTCCCGTGGTAGCTTCCCCTTCTGCAGTGTATAACTGATGATAGAAGTTTTGAAATACACTTAGAATTCCCAATGGGGTATCTTGCATCTGATCCGATAAATCTAAAATCTTATTTAATCTATTCGCAGCTGCCCTCTGTTGAATACGTTTGGCCAATAATTTCCCTGTGTTCTCTCCGAATTCGTAAATGTCAGACCTATGCTGTATATATTTAGCAGCAAGCTCTTCCGAAAAATTTTGATGTATTTTAGATTTAATAGCTGCGATAAGATGTTGACACTCTTCTATATTTTGAGCTGCACTAATTTTCCTTACAAGCTCAACTTCTGCAAGCCTTAAATCATTGATCCATCCCTTAATCTTTGCCTTAGCCATCTTTTGATGATACAGAGAAAAGCTGAGAGTCTCCCCCCGTAAAGCAGCTTTGAACGCATCCCACACTATTATTTCAGAAGCGGTGCCCTTATCGATATTAAAAAATTCAGTAATCCATTTGGCCATGTGTTTACAGTAGGCTTCGTCTAATAAAAGTTTCCTATCAAATGTCCATTTTGATGGAATTCTGTAAAGCCCACTTAATGATAATTCCATTATTAGCGGATTATGATCTGACAATATGGCAGCCGCTACGGTGGCGGAGTGAGCTGGCTCCCCAATTACCTCCCCGCTAAAACTCTCCCTCCTCGCTTCTGGACGCTTTTGAAATGACAGAGAATTAAAAACGGAACTTACGCTTCTGTATTCCTCCGGATGATCTGGCGTTCCTGGTGCTGGTTACTGGGGGTCCCGCTGCCTTGCAGACTGCTAGCGTGGAAATCCTCCAGCATTTTCTCCCCGCTTGCTCGCTGCACTTATACCGACTTAAAAATGCCACCAAAAGCCGGCACGAAAAGCACTAGAGGACGGGGGCCGCCGGTACACTTTGGAAACTCTCAGCAGTCCATCCCGGACCGAGATGGGGAAAACTCTGATCAGAGAGGACGACGCTCCGCTTCTGTTTCTGCTGTGCTGGCTGGGCTGCCCAGCTCCGGGGACCAGCAAAAGGAGAAGGGGGAAAAATGGTGCAACACGAGGAAAGCAGACGGTCCCTGCTCTGTTCAAAGCACAAACCGACAAAAGTAAATCAACTCGTGACCTGGCAGCCAGCCTTAAACGGAGCAGTAATACTGATGCTTCTCTACCTAAGCTGGCAGTGTCTGCTCTATTATCTCAAGACGATGACATTCAAGGTACGAAGCCTCAGCTGGGTGAGTCTCTCGTTCAAGAAACGATTAGGGGACCACCATTATGTGCAGTGGATTTGACAACTATGCATATAGCCATTCTCCCTGGAGGCAGTGGGGAATCTGGAAGTACAACAAGCATACCCTCCATAGTGGATGCTCTGATGACCGTAGACAGTACGGGGGCTCGACCACAAGAAGGGTGCATTGTGGGAGTTGAAGTCCCTCTTGGTGAAGACCAGGGCAAAGAGACCGAAACTAAGGAACTGCCTTTCACCGCTAGGGACACTAATTATGTGGGGGAGAGACCATTAATTTCTATGGAGGAGGATGCCGTAGATAAATTTTATTCACTATCAGATTACTCTAACTCCTCAGGTGACGATCATCCTGGTAATGATTGGGCAGCAGATGGAAGCGATAGTAGCAGTCTGCACTGGGAAGAGGAGAGTGATAAAACGCTGATAAAACATGGCACGGAGTCCAGACTGCAAGAGCCAGGTACTCTTTCGGACCAGGTAAAGGGCGCGGCGGGGTCTATGACCTGGGATTACTCCTTCTCATCTAATTTGGCGGGGAAGGAGGCTCCGGAGGAAAGTCTATCGGCAGATATGACCAGTGGCAGCGATAAGGAATCAGAAGGGATTACACTCTCCACAATATATCAAACCATCATGGCTCTTCGGGAGGAAACCAGAGCAGAGAGCTCCCGTACTCAAGGGGCTTATCGAAAGCTCCATAATTCTATCCGTAGGGTAGCTAAGTCATGCACCGAATTTGCGACAAGAATGGGGGAAGCAGAGACCCGAATTTCTCAGCTAGAAGATGAATTAACCAAGCAGAAAAATCTAACAGAATCTTTGAAATCTTTAAAGGATGATACAGTATGGAAACTGACGGAAATGGAAAATCGATCGAGGAGAAACAATCTTCGCATACTTGGTGTTCCTGAGGGCAAAGAAGGCGCAGATGTCCGACAGTTTGTGATCGAACTTTTCGAGGAGGCGTTCCCAGAACTGCAACACTGGGACTGGAAAATACAGCTCCAGAGGGCTCATCGATTTCCTTTTAACATTCGCAAGAAGCCTGGAGGACAGGCTGATAGCCGGCCACGCGCTATTCTCATCTGCCTTAATAATTTTCTGGCTAGAGAAGCCCTTTATGATTTGGCTAGACCAAATAGGAGGCGGATGGGCAAGGGTTGTGATTTTTTCGTGAGGCCTGACTTCTGTCAGGTGACAGTCGAAAATAGATGGCTCATGCGGCAATTAATGCCGGCATTTCAGGCAAAGGGAGCACAGGTCTTTTTACTTAACCCCGCTAAATTGAAGGTGATCTCCCATGGGCAAACGCACTTCTTTCAATCTGAGATCCAAGCGAAGGAATTTTTGTCTTTATTATAGGCAGTTGTAATAGTTGTAATAGTTAAACTCTGTATCTTATCGGTAAAGGGAGAATAAGCTGGATATTATAAGTTATGAGATATGTGACTCTAGCTTTCTCTCTGTCTCCCTGTCTCATGGACTTCCAAAAAATCTTCTCTTCCTTCTTTTTTTTTCTTTTCCTCTTTCCTTTTGATTTTTCCTTGCTTAATACCTCCGCTTGACCCTTTTTTTTTTTTTTTTAATAGAATGTATGTCATACGGAGGGGGGAGGGTTAGCTTGGCGGAGGGGGTATGGAGTCCTTGCTCAACATCACCAGGGACCGGTGGTTCCCATGCCTCGAGAGTTGGGGGGTGTGGGAGGGGGTGGAGGTTCCAGGGGTAGAGGGAGGGGACTCATGGGGAGGGGTAGGGTGGGTGGGTGGTGGTGGGTAGCACAATTATTGGTCAATTGGAACATTAAGTGGGTACATCTTCATTTCAATAGGAAAATACGGGAAATAATGAATTGCTTTGTTTTCATAGACAATTTGAAATGTGCTTATCATGCTATTAGCTTAGGAAAGGGATTGGAATTCAATAAGGATCATGGTTAGTGATAAATTACGTATATGTTCTATAAATATATGTGGCCTTAACGATCGCAAAAAAGGAATTTATTTGCCAAAATGATTAAGCATATGCAACTAGAGGTTTTATGTATACAGGAAACACATATAGCCTGGAGTAAACGGAACTGGCTTAGGGATACTGGTTTTGATTTATTGGCGTGTACACGACAGGGCACTACAACACGGGGGGTAGCAATTTTAGCAAAGCATGGAGTTATAACCTGTAAACGTAAGAAAGAGGATCAATTGGGGCGTTGGGTGATCTTGGAAGCAGACATCAGTGGCGCTCTTTTTACAATCTGTTCCCTGTATGGTCCAAATTTAGATGATCCTGAAGTTTTGAACCATATCAGTATTGAATTAGCTGCATGGCCATCTCCGCTGATTCTATGCGGAGACTTTAATATTCATTTAAAGAATAGCTTTAATCTTGCAGATAATACTCCTTACCCAGGTCGAAAGAGCAAGACTTTTAAAGCATTGCAGGGGTTAGTTAGGGAATACGGATTAGTGGATGTATGGCATAGACACAAATCTGAGGATCCGGGATTCACCTTTTTTTCTGTACCTCATAACAGATTGGTTCGGCTGGATTATTTTTTCGGCTCATATCAGATAGTTGAAAATGCCAGTATTGAATTATATCCCAGAATCTGTAATTTCAAAGGGGTGCGATGTTCATCTTAACACCCTTGTGCCTTTTCTTTCAACCTTGAGCGGGAGGATGGGGTGGAGCCCTGCTTTGTCTTTTTGGTGCAAGTCTGTGAACATCATCTGCTTCCTGCAGTTTCGGCACAGTTTGAACCCTGTAGGTTTTGGAGGGAACATCATCCTCCTAGTGCACTAATAGCCAAATTGTCGGATCTGGTTCCACATCAGAAAGTATGGAAAGAAAGGAAGCATGCAGGGTGGCCCTTATATGCTGCTTCGTATTGTCACTTTTGGTGCAGCACCGAACCAACAAATAGCTGCATGATACCACTTGCCACCGTGCAGGAGTACTGCTATTGAAGTTCTCTGGATCTAGTCTGGCACCTGGGGATATTCAAAAAGTAAAGCTCCAGCCATGCAACATATCAAACATGGACTGCACTTCAGCCAGAAATTGAATGCCCAGCACTTACCTGACGGTAAACCCCACAAAAGACAGAATTCTTACTTTTCACCGATAAAAGCAAGCAACAAGACCTGGATGGGTTTAAACTCAAACTTCTACTCACGCCAACGAGATTCATACTAGACACCGACTTCACCAGTGAAACCTGGTACCAACTTTTGCACAAAAACGGGTAGAAATTCCTCCCAGAGAGGCTTCAAAACTGCTTTTCAAGTAGTCGCACTCTCAAATCTAGATGGTGTCTACGTCCTGCTCCACATCCCCCAGACCTTGCGCTGGCCCCCCTTTGGGCTTCCAATAAGGTGAAGCATTCCTGATCAGGATTCAGAAGAAATATGAACATATCTTAACCCTGGTGGAACCCCAAGCCTGCATCATCAAGCAGCTGCATCATTTACAAAGCCATCACAACCGGGACCTTTGTCTATCTGGGTCTAGCAACACCCTCAGCAATGATACCATCGGGCTAGAGAAAAAGAAGCACAATAAAGAAAAACAAGCATTGGCATAGCCAATAGGTCTCGCTTTTGGGCCCTTATAAGTGTTTAGGCAGAGCTATTGACTTTGCCAATGTGTTTGATTGCTGCAAAAGTAACCGCAGGGAAAAGGCCATGACGCACGAGCGTCTGGTCAGCTTTTCAAACTCCCTAACTATAAGTCTCGCAGAGCAGCGCTTGCGCGCTACTCGAGGCTCGACCTAAAAAGCATCAGGCCTTCTCCTTTTATGGAGCTGGTATCTAAAACATACAGGCCCGTCCCAATGATGTTCCTATTAAGAGAAAGTTAAGAAGATACACCACTTTAAAGAACACATCCCAACAAAGTAATATTTCACCTCCAGACTCAGAAGCAAGCCAAGTCTCCAATCACATTTTTCCTTTATCTTTTCCTCTTACCCTGTTCAGCGCTCCACTGCCTTTTGACTACATGCGCTCTAAGCAAATGATCAAATTCAGGAGGCTTCAGCAGCATGGCGGCAGCCAATGTTGCAGACACAAATCGCAAAATTACAGATCTACAATTTTCTGCCTACTTTCAATTCTCTTGTGGGTTAAACATATGATCGGTATTCAGGTTGGTTTTCAAGTAGTCCCAAAAGCAATTCAACTTCATGGGGTGTTTAATGACCCTCTTAAAAAACTTACATCTTCTCTGTGGGATCTCAAAATACAAGATAAACATTTTTAACCTGTGCCCATCTAAAGCCACATTTTCTTATGTTTTTATTTTTTAATCAATGTACAAGAAAATTAATTCCTTTCTTAAAAAAGGAAAAAACAAAGAATGTGAGCAAACAGGCAGCACAGTTTCACAATTATGAAAAATGGAATGTCACATAGGCAGTGGTAGGAAAAGGTTATTTTTTCTCCTTGTGTAATAATATCCCTGAACACTGGGTTCTGCACGTTTTTGTCTTTTTTCAGGTAGAATCTACGCAAATAACATTCACAATCCTGCACTTGAACAACCGCATTGCATCACACATGAAATGTGATAGTTGTGATCACAAGTGTTTTTGGGAGCAGCACCAGCACAGCTGTCAGATACATGGAGTTTAGCATCTTCTGTATCTCCTGGCTGCTGCTCTGTTCTGTCTCACACCATATCGGAGCGGTAACAATGTAATCTTGTGCTCTTCCAGACAATGGCTGCTGGTCTTTGTGAGCAAACTCATAAATTTTTTGTAAACATTTGGTAGGGAGAGCAGAAAAACACAGATGGCGCCATCCTCTGAAGAGCTTAGCATAGCAATGCCCGCTGCTTACACTGTTGGCGGCAAGTGGGACAGATGATGGCTTAGGGCTTGGAGTTCCCTTTCAGAAGGAAGCAGGTTTCTCTCTGCTGCTGCTATCATGAAGGGATGTGTGAAAGCTCTAAATCACAGGTGCGGTGTATTGCTAAAATGGACCAAGCTTCAATCCAAGGCTTGAGGGCCACAGTACTCCTATGAACCTATGCAACCACTGCATGCTGTTGAAAGCATGATAATGACATTGACCAGCGATTGAGGGGCAGTACATTGTGAACACCTTTGAAGCCAACTGCTGCACCGAAGCACCAATAAGGCCTGGCCGCTTTCTAGCCTGCATTGTCGAACAGCATTAGGGTGCCCACCTCCTTAATGGTTGACTCACTCAGAATAAGTGAAGGGGCAGCCAGCCCATGAAAGGGCACGCACCTACAGCTCTTACAGAAACAGACCATTCACCATCCTTAATTGAATTCAATAGGCAACAGCATAAGCTCAAGGTAGTATGCTGTAATATATATAAATATGATATAAAACAAATGTTTTAGGAGTGCGTTGGGTCAGCATTGTCTGCATTCTATCACAATATAGTCCTCATTTAGGAAGGTTGTAGCTCCATAGTACACAAGAGTACTGAAATAAATGGACCATGAAACATTCTGCTTGCAGCCCCTCTATAAAGCTAGGGGTTCTGGAGGCTCTCATGCTCCTAGGCCTCTCTGCAGCTTTTGACACTATAGATCACAACATTCTCCTAACAAGCCTGTCCGAGACAGGTATAATGGGGGTAGCTTTAGCTTGGTTAAAATTCTTTTAAAATGACAGGAAACAAACAACGGAAGGTTCTATACAAGGACAGGTCTCACTTCTTTGGAATGCCACAGTCCACCTAGGAGTGAGTAGAGGAGCGGATGACCAGCAAAGTAGACTGGTTAGCACGGAGCACATCAAAAAGAAAGTAACTGGCACAGAACTCCCTAAACCGAAAGGAAGACGACATTGGGCAGCAGGCACCGGAAAGTGGGAGATCTGGTGGTGTGTCAGACTCAAGGCTGCTGATCAAAACCGCTTGTCAATGGCAAGTCTAGCTGATGACAGGGAAACAATCATTGTGGGAAACAGGATTTATGCTCGTCTAATGACCATTTCCCCCTTCGCTATTTGACACTCACCGCATGCAAAAAATCTCTTCTCATGATCCTACCTCCTATCTGGAATTGCTAATTGCCTTTATTGTTTTGCAGTCAGAAGCCATGCTGTCCAGCCAGAGAAATGAGCTAGGATGAGGCATGGACTGGGAAGTCGGCAGGTTTCTTATGGGATTGCACAGGGGTGGAAATGTTGAACAGTTTGTTTACTGTACACGTACTGAACTGGGCAAGAAATGCTTCTTGGTTAGAAGTTTAAGATGTGGGTTGGGTGTTAGTGCTTATGGTTTACATTGTCAAAGGTTTAAGGAATAACTTGGTTCGGCAGAACGTGACTGCATGTTTGTTCTGCAAATGTTCCCGTAGCGCACATGGCCCACTTAGGTGGCAAAGCAGAGTACTGTTTGTGGATGCTTATGGCTGACGTATCCAGCTTCGGTGTGACCTGCCGGGCTACAGCTTCTACGCTTGCCGCACTGAAGTTTTTCGGGTTCCAAAAAAGAGACCAAGTCCCCCAGAAAATCTTCACCGGGCAAAGGTATGAAAAGTATCCAGCCAATAAGAGTATTTTGGCGGACGGGAACTTTAAATACTCCCACCAGAACAAATAGACTCATTTGGCAAATGGGTATCCAACATTGAGAGGCCTTTGTTAGATACTGCCCTTGATTCTTGCCCCCACAGGAGGATTTCATTTTCCAGAAAAAAAGACTTGAGGCCTTATTTAGAGTTTGGCAGAGAGTGTAAAAGCAACGGAGTACTCTCTCTGCCAAACTGAAGTTCCACCTACCTCATTTAAAGTTAGGCGGAACTGGAGTATATCAGCGGTGGAGAATACTCTGTCTCCGCCATTGACATACACCTGAGGGCCCGACAGACTAAGGGTGGTTGATGGTTTAGCCAGTTGACCGCCAGCCTGAATTAGAGTGGCTGGTCTAATGGCCAGTTTTTACTGTCTGTCACAATTACGACCGACATCCTTGACATGGTATTCCCCCAAACCTTTTACCTTCAACACTCCTGTTTGCTGAATTTGTTTTTGTTGGCTTTAGGACTCTAGCACTGGTTAGCAGTGGTAAAGTGCACAAAGTGCTTGTGCTCTCTCCTTCGAACTTGGTAAAATTTTCCAATACCAAATTGCCACATTTAATTTACTTGTAAGTCTCTAGTAAGTGTTGCTACATGTACCAAGGGCCAGTAAATGAAATGCTACTAGTGGGTCTGCAACACTAATTGCGCTATCCACTAAAGTAGCTTTTTAAAATATGTCTCAGGCCTGCCACTGCAATTTTAAACTGCCATTTCGACCTGGCAAAATACACCCTTTGCCAGGTTTAACCCTTCCTTTTTAATACATATAAGTCACCCCTAAGGTAGGCTCTAAGGCTTTTAGGTTTAAAAAGTAGGACATGTGTGCTTAAGTTTTATATGTCCTGGCAGTGAAAAACTCCCAAAGTAGTATTTCACTGATGTAATGCTCATCTCTCCAATTGACTAACATTCGGTTACTTTATTACATTTAACAATTCCTAACTTTGGATAGGGAGCAGATAGGGATATGCTGGTTACACTCAAATTAATTGCAATTTAAATTTGTCTTTGATGGTGAAGTCAGATTTTTAGTTACAGTTCTGAAAATGGCTCATTTAGAAAGTTGGCATTTTCTTCTCCAAAACATCTGTGGCTTCTGCCAGTGTCCTCGGTCATGTGACTGTGAATAGCTCTGCTGTTGGGGTTTGTGAATTACTTCCAGACATTGGCACAAAAGGGGCGAGGATGGGCCATACTGACAGGATGGCTTGGGAATAGCTGTGACTAGCCTCACTTGTACTTCAAAGGGCTTTGCCTACAAACCCATAGAAAATGGGTAAAAAAAAACCTGACCAGTCTTTTGTTACCTCCATACAGTTTGGAGCCTTGATTGGGGTAGTGGAAGAACATTTCAGGACCAAATTTGGAGATGGACAGGGAGACTCCCCCTCCCCCCCACACAAAGGCTGGCACCAGGCATAAATAATGGACCTCCAGAGCCACTCATCAGAACACCCCTGAACCTGGAGAAGATTTGTCAGAAGGACTGCCCTGCTGCTTGAAGGGCTGCTTGAAGGATTGCCCCACTGCCTGAAGGACTGCCCCACTGCCTGAAGGACTGCCTTGCTGTCTGAAGAGGGAAAGCTAGACCAGTCTGCCTTGTTCCCAGGCTATACAGAGCGACTCCCAGGGTCAGAAGGCTGACCTTCAGTGTGAGCAACAGGGACAGAACAGGTTTCAGAGGGCCCCCTGCAACTGCCCAGCTGACCTGCTGCAACTGGACCTGCCTAATCCCTAATGCTGGCCTCTTCTGGAGTGAGTCCTGATCCCCAAGAGGAACCCCCAAGGCCCTGAACCCTTGGCTGAAGTCAGAGGGTACACCTCCCAACGCAACTGAATTTTTGCTTGGAACTGATACAGTCTGACACAGGACCTCGCATTGCAACACCTCACAGTGGTTGATGGGATTCAGCAGAACAGATGCAGTGCAGCACATCGCAACCCAATGCAGGACCTCACATCACAGCACCTCACAGCTCCTGATCGTCTGCTTCATCAGAACCTACGCAGGACCTTGTATCTTAGCACCAAAAACACTAAGGTACAACTCCCAGCTGGCCGAACTCGGTCCTGTACACAGCCCGCGCTCCATCACAGTCTGCCTGGACTTTGTCACAGTCTAGCGCAACCAGGTACCCACAGTTGGCGCTTTCTGCCTCCTGGTGCTATTTTCACTTAAAACTGAATATCTTCAGTTCTAATGATTGGATATGGTTTGGGATTTTTCTTCTGTTGTGTTTCCCCTTTATTACTGTTTGTGTGCTGCATAATTACTTTACACATTGACTCCAAGTTAAGCTAGACTACATTTGAACCAAGCTACCAGAGTGTTAAGTAGAGGTTAATTTAGTGACTTTTTGTGGTTCACCCTGACAAGGATTGTGGTTGTTGCCCGAGTGGGGCTTCCACCCCCCTCAACCAATAACCCAATTTTGTACAGTCACTGCCAGGTAAAAGCAGACAGTAAGAGGCATTTAAAACTTGTAAAATATACCATGGTAGAATTCTCCCAATGCAAGGAGGTTATTGCTTTATTTTCAAAAAGAAATTCCAGCTTTGGGATTTTGATATTGTTTATTTTTTTATGTTTGCAGTACAGCTCCTTCATGTTGACTAAGCCGTCTGTCAAACTTTCAATGTTTTGACGGGACCCAATGTGACGCTAGTTCCAGCCAGTGCAAGAGATGTCCACTGCGCCAGCAGAAATCTCTAATTTTGGTGGGTAGATACTCCATTGGGGAGTACCTTAATCCGATGCCATGACGGAGTAAATCCTGCCTGCTGAAATCAAAATCAGGCCTTAAGTTTGAAGGCATTATCTTTAACATGGCCCTCATACCAAAAGTAGCCAGACCTTGGGTACATTGTGGTCAACCTCGACCTGTGCCTAGAAGCTGCCCTAGAGGATACGTAGACGTTATACTGTTTCTTGGTGTTTTCACGACTAAAAACTTGAAAAAGTTTTACCTCTGGCTTCCCTTAATTGATTTTAATCAATTTATCTTTTCTTAATAAATGCATCCTGATTTTTAGAAATTGGTTGTGAGATTTTTATTATGTTGTGTTTTGACTTTTTAATAGTTTCAGTACTGCTAAATACTTTATATGCTTTTCCCAAGTTAAGCTTGTCAACTTTGTGCCACGAATGTAGCCTAGAATTAAATTACTGAAACAGTGTATTATCTGACAAGTTTGTGGACTTATTCAGTGTGGTATATTAGTTGGATTGGTACACCCATCCACTTGGAATCTCTAGTAATACCTAAAAGCGCTCTGATGCCTCCGGGTCAAGTCAGCACTTAACAAAACTCTATAAATAAATAAACATGGATGATCTTCCATAACAGCATGAGGACTAATCCCAAAACTGAATGTGGAAGAGTTGGGAACTACCATGTTCTGATATTTTAGAGGAGCTTTAATAAAAATATCCTAATGCTCAGCTCAGTAGGCTGCCACATTAGCTTGCAGAGATTGAATGGCCGAAGTTATAGCTTGAAACGCATTGTGCAGGAGGTATTAAAGAGTGTGCACAGCAACTGGTCAAGCTTGGACAGGGAGCTTTACAGACCCAGACGATTCCTCAACTGCAGCAATGGAGCTGACAAGCCCCTGCTGAAGATTTTCCTCAACACATCTAGAACCACCAACTGTGCAGAATGGGGCACTACCAGAGAGTTAGACACAAAACAAGGTAAGAAGCTGCAGTGGACAGGACCAGGAAAGTAACAGCATTACACGGAATCAGCACGTGCAAATATAGGTAATGAAAAAGCCTAGTATAATATAGGAACTGAAAATAAACAATGACCTCATGATGAGGATTTTCTGTTTTTCCTATTCATATTAATACAGCCCATAAAATGATCTGTAGAAGAAAAGCACATTCAGAGAAATGTATGTTTTCTTCGGTGTATATGGAGGTTATGGTCTGCCTCCCAATGTTTGACTTTTTTTTCGGTCACCTATTCAGTTACTTCCTTTGCAGGTTTAAGCTAAATACACTGAATCAAAGACGTCACCATATCTCAATGCTAGCCCTTTGGCTCACCTCATCACGAGTCAAAAATTATTACCCCTTCAGAAAGGAATTGAGCAACAACTGATTTTTTGCACGTATGTCAGCTCCGGATATGTTCTGCTGTTTGACTTTCAATGTGTTCGGTGCCACTGATTAGACTCTAAGCAGCAATAAAAACAGGAGAGTTTTCATTGGGAAGGAGATCCAAGTGTCATTTAAGATTTTGATACAGCTGTGGTGGGGGACACTGGGCCTAGGTCCGTGAACTGTTGATGTTGAAGTGGACAATGGAGTGGTCTGTCCAGGTGAGTTCTATGGCGTGGCTGACCCTGATGTGGTCGCTGGAGTGGAAGATGGGGTCTAGTGTGTGACCTGCAATGTGTGTGGGGTCGTGGACGAGTAGGGTGAGTCTGATGTTGTTCATGCTGTCGAGGAGGTTGGTAGTGATGAGGTCAATGTGGTCACCGAAATGGAAGTTCAGGTTGCTGAGGAAAATTTGGCTGTTGGAGTCTATGGTGAGGGGCAATGAAGTTGCAAAAGGCTGGACGTGGTCCTGAAGGACAGTAGGCGAGGGTACCACTGATGGTGGTTTTTCTGTCTGTTATGTCAAGGCATATGCCCAATAACATCCAATTACCTCTCATTTGCATGGGAAACAGCTGCAGTTTTGAGGCCCTTGGCCAGATGGCACAAGGGAAGCAACCATACCATTCTGGCAATTTTTTTAAAGCTTCAAATCTAGGGGGATGTTGGGTGGTGTGGCTTGCATGAATCCCAGTAGATTTTGTCAACCCAGGATTCACTGCAAACTTCAAACAATGGGTCAAAAGATACTATTTTCCCACATTTATGTGATAGAACATTCAGGCAGTGCCAGGAAAAAAAAATCATACCACCCTGAGATTTGCATCTTCTCTTGATAAAAATGCTGCTCCCGATGTATGGTTGGGCCGAACAAACCTCATTGGAACGAGCTAAAACTGTAACCAGGTGAAGGCCATATAGATAGTAAATTGACTTTACAGGGTCCCACTTTTGACCAGTTCCTAAAACGTGAGAACATATTGTAATTTACCTTACGTTTGCAGGGGAAACGGAGAATCATGAGAGGAACAACAGTCTGGAGTGCCCAGAGAGACTAGTTTTCAGAAATGTCCGAGGGTGGTAAGTTTCCCTGGGTGCCACCCGACCCTGGGTCAAATACCAGAGGTACCCAACATCTCCAGAAAGGTTGAAATTCAATGGAAAAAATATTGATGTCTCCATGTTGAATTTTCTGGTATTTAGTGTCTCTAGTGATAGGCCGAGCCACGCAAGTAAGACTATTGTTATCGGGGGAAGTGTGGAACGCAGGGAGGCAAGACTATTGTCGATCTCTACAGATTCTGAATCTTTCCCTCAGAGAAACACAATGAAAGTTTTAGTAAGTGGTTGATATTGCAAGGCACTCTGGGTAAGAAAAACGGGTAAGAACCAAGCAAGCCAAACCACCATATCAAGTACTGGTTGCCAGCTGACCCTGGGTCCAAATAGCACAGCTACCCAGTGTCATTTTGATTGTAGATTAGACATATGGGCAAAATATTCATTGAAAAAAGCTGTCCCCATGTCTATTTTTTTAATACATCATTTGTTTTTGATTTAAACAATTCGTTTATTTGGGAAATCCATGAGCGATCTACAGGTCTACACCAATGATGCCTTTCTGGATTCTGGATTTTGTCAAGACAGAAATGAACAGCTTTCCAGGTTCTCTCAAGATTTTCCTACCTTTTTCCCCACAAATTGCAAGTAGGTAGAAACCGCAAAAGTAAGAAACTATAGCACCTAAAAAATTGAAAAAACTGAAGTGGTCGTTCCCCCACGCCAACTCTGACATTTCCTGAATACTGGGAAGATGGCGATCTTAGCATAGCAAACCTTTTGTTGATGCTATTTCCCCATTTTTCCAGAATAATATAAAACTAAAATGCTACATTTTAGCTGTTTTCTCAGTCCTCTCTAGGGCAAGCCATTAATCTTGACTGCCACCAACAGCAGCGTAAGGTCCAGGACCTCAGCAGCCTGCCTCACCACCACAGCAAATGCAGCCACTTCCTCCATAGCCATACTAAAAGGAGAGATCAGGCCAGTGTTTGGTGTCCAGACCAGTGGCATCCGCCAGTGCCTCGTACCAGTTATCTTCGGCCTCATCAGATACTCCCCAAACATACTTCTCTCCAGATCTGTCGAAACAAAAACTAAGCACTGGCTCTGACTCGGAAGGTGGAGTTCCGGCTGGTGTCAGAGTGGACGCTGAGCAACGCTGATCCGGCTCCGTATCAAACTCAGTTATAATTTTGGGGTCGGCGCTACTGTGGGGTGTCAGTGACGCAGAGAAAGAGGTCACTGGAACTGGCTCGGGAGAATGTCACGGTCTCGCAATCAGAGTCATTCAAGATCCAGAAACAGATGCCAGGGTACCGACTGGCACCAATGGCGGAAATCCAGTGGTGACACCCGCCGAACCCATGCTCCCCAGGGGTTGATCTGCCCAAAAATGAGGAGCATGGCTCAAGCTCCAGCAAACTCAGGGGTGCGGAGTGGATTCAGAGGCAGGTTTGTGTAGGAGCAGGACCTAGTGTGATGATTCCGCGCCTTGTCCCACAATTTGGATCAGTGCAGTGGAAGAGCGCTTTATCTTGGACATTTGATGAGACTTACCAGCCGACTTCAAGCACGATGACAAGCACCTGGAACGACTCCACAAACAGGCTAGGATCTTCCTCGCGAGCAGGACCTGGAGTGTTGCGGAGGTGACTGGCGTCCGGTGATTAGAAGCTTTAATGAGAGCTCCTTCAGTGCCTTGGGGTTCATGGCCTGGCAGTTCTCACAAGTCTTGGAGTCGTGGTCCAACTCCAAGCATCTAAGACCAACCAGATGGCAGTCTGTCACAAACATTGGTCTTTGAAAGGAAGCTCAGGGTTAAACCTCACTGTTGTTTTTGAGGGCATCCTACTACACGGAGAGACAAAGTCTCGAAAAAAGGCTTGAGATAATGTCGAAAAAAATCTGTCAAAAATTGACTGGAGTTAACTCTCGCCAGATTTGCAGTGACTTGTTCGGAAAGAAAAGAATTGATGTCAGCCCGCTGGTGTGGTGCCTTTATGTCACTTCTATCGCGCACAGGCCAGATGACGCAGATCTGAAAGACATCACCCACGGGCGCAGAGAGGTACTACTCAACAAGTTTTGAGATCCAGTCTGACGCCTGGGGATTATTCTAAGGTAAGGAGTCTCCAAGAAGAAGTCTCTATCAGATTTTTGCTCCTTAATGTATAAGTTACTTACTTTCGGTAACGTAATATCTGGTAGAGACCCAGTCTAGCCGCAGATTCCTTAACTTTTGAATTCTCCCCAGGCGCCAGTCTGGATCCGGAAATTTTTCAGCGGTACCTCTGCATGCTGGGGGGACGGCGTTGCACAAGTTACTAACTTGTGTAACGATATATCTGTAAGAGACAGTAGTTAGTGACAGATTCCTTACCTTAGAATATCCCCAGGCTGGATCCGGAAAGTTTTTGCGTAGCAGTACCCTTGCGCGTCGGTAGGCGGCGTCGTGCGGCTCCGCGACCGTCGTCGGCGTCGTGATCGCCGGAATGACGTCGCGGGCAGTACTTAGACGCCGCGCCCCTGCGCGCGGACGTCAGTGCTGTACACGACTTTCCGCGCCAGGAACGCAGAGCCATGCAAGAAGCTGACATAGGTGTCTGAAAAATACTAGGGCCCTGAAAGGGATGTCCTTAACCCTAGAAATCAGTTCGCCGAACGGGGAGGATGGGTGGGGCGGTAAGGAATCTATCACTACTAATGTCTCTTACAGATATATCGTTACACAAGTTAGTAACTTGTGCATCTGAAAGAGACACGTTAGTGACAGATTCCTTACCTTAGAATAGATACCCCAGCAATACCAACCCCGGTGGTGGGTCTGCGAACAAAGATCAGACAAGGAAGTCCCGGAGGACTGAACGGCCAAAGAAGCCGTCCCTCCGGACCTGACTGTCAAGGCAGTAATGCTTTGTAAATGTGTGCAGCGAGGCCCACGTAGCTGCCTGACAGATATCCTGCAGCGGAACACCGCGGCCTAAAGCCGTGGTAGCAGCCGTTGCCCTGGTGGACTGGGCACGCAGCCCAACAGGAGGCTCCTTCTTAGCCAAAGAATAGCAGGCTTTGATACACAAGGTTACCCAGCGGGAGATGGTTCTCTTGTGCACCGCCCGACCTTTTTGGCGCCCACGTAGCCAACAAAGAGCTGGTCATCCACCCGGAAGTGTTGTGTGCGGTTGATATAAAAAGAAAGCGCACGTTTTGGGTCCAGACGGTGGAGCCTCTCTTCCTCTCTGGAAGGATGCGGAGGCGGAAAGAAGGTGGGCAAAGTGATGGTCTGCCCAATGTGGAAGGCAGTAACCACCTTTGGCAAGAAGGACGGACGCGTCCTAAGAACAACCTTGTCTGGATGGACAGACAGAAAGGGAGGTTTGCATGATAGAGCCTGGAGCTCACTCACCCGCCGAGCGGAGGTGATGGCCACCAGAAAGGCTGTCTTCAGAGTCAAAAGACGAAGAGGACAGTTATGTAGAGGCTCAAAGGGAGCGCACATAAGAAAGGTAAGAACCAAGTTCAAGTCCCACTGAGGCATCACAAACGGAACAGGAGGGAAGAGGTGTGTAATGCCTTTTAGAAACCTGTTAACAACAGGGGACTTGAAAAGGGAGGGCTGATCAGGAAGCCTGAGGAAGGCCGAGATGGCACAAAGATAGCCCTTGATGGTACCCAGGGCAGAACCCTGTTGGGCCAGGGAAAGGTGGGAGACGACTGCCTGGGACGAGCCCGCCTTCAGCAGCCAGTCGTCGAGGTAGGGGAAGATTGGAACCCCTGCCCGGCGCAGATGAGCTGCGACCACCGCCATCACTTTCGTGAACACCCGAGGGGCACTTGTAAGGCCAAAGGGGAGCACGGTGAACTGAAAATGCTCGAGACCTACCGTGAACCGAAGGTAACGCCGGTGGGCCGGCAGGACGGGGATGTGAAAATAAGCGTCCTGCAAGTCCAACGCTACCAACCAGTCTCCAGGGTCGAGGGGAGTCAAGACCTGAGCTAGGGTGAGCATCTTGAACTTCTCCTTCCGGAGGAAGCGATTGACGTTCCGGAGGTCCAAGATAGGACGCATGTCCTCCTTGTCCTTTTTGGGCACCAGAAAGTAGTGGGAGTAGCAACCACGTCCTACTTCTGGGGTCGGAACATGCTACATGGCCCTCTTGGCCAAGAGGGCCGTGACTTCCTTTTCATCGGAGCAGTTCTGGACACGACGTAATGTGCCGGAGCCCCGGGCGGCGTCGGGAACCGCACCGGGGAGATCGGCGCCGGCGGAGGCGTGGTTAGGTCAACCGGCGTCGATCGGGGTTGCGGTACCACCGGAGCCGGGATCGAGGCCGGGGCCGGAGCCGGGATCAAGGCTGGCGGGACAAGCGACGCCGGGACCGGAGTCGTCGGCGACGCCGGAGCAACCCCATCAGGGCCCGCGGGGCCCGAAGGCGCACCGGAGGGACCTTGAGGCCCCAAGAGGCGGGCCATGGCCGACAGGAATTCCTGTATCTCGGCCGGAGTCGCCCCCGAACCCGGGAAGGATGGGTAATGCGGGGGCGGCGCCACAGGCACATCCGGAGCTGCGGGGGCGGGGACGGTGCCGACAGGGGCCTCAGTCGAGTCGCGAGACCGGCGAGGCGAAGTCTTAGAGCGATGGTGCTTCTTAGACTTTTTGTGCTTCGACTTACCCGAGGAGTGCGACGACTTGGACTCCGACCGGCGGGGGCTCCGCGACTGGCCCCTCGACCTCTCACGGGACCGGGGCTTGGTGCGGCGCGGAGCCGACTGCCGGACCTCGAGGAGCTTTCGAGACCGCTCTCGCAAAGCCTTCGGGTGTAAGGCCCGGCAGTTAGGGCACGACTTCGTGTCGTGGTCTCGGCCGAGACAGTAGAGACACTCTAAGTGCGGGTCTGTGATCGACATCATTCGACCACAGGCGTCGCATGGCTTGAAGCCGGGCATCCCTACCGACACCTAGGAGTCGAGAAGACTCGAAAAGAAACAGTGAAAAAATCACCAAAAAATTTAGTCAAAAATTGACTAGGGCACTGCTCTTTCCGGATCTGCGCTTACTGGTGCGGAAAAAGAAGAACTGACGTCAGCGCGCAGGGGTGGCGTCTAAGTACTGCCCGCGACGTCATCCCGGCGATCACGACGCCGACGACGGACGCGGAGCCGCACGACGCCGCCTACCGACGCGCAAGGGTTCTGCTACGCAAAAACTTTCCGGATCCAGCCTGACGCCTGGGGATATTCTAAGGTAAGGAATCTGTCACTAACGTGTCTCTTTCAGATATACAGCTACGTGATGACGTCTTCTCCGGATATGACGTCAGTGGAGCCTCCGGCGCACGGACATCAGCGTCTTCTGTGAAAACTTCTGCGCCAGACGCGGAGCCACTCTAGAAACTGGCTGTGGAAACAGTGTGCCCAGAAACAATCAAAATCTTTTAAAACACCAATTACAAACAACATGAAATGGTATGCCAATACCAACCAAGGGGTTTAAGGCAAAAACCCCACATTAACGAACAAGTTACTTACCTTCGGTAACGATATATCTGTAAGAGACATATATTAGTTATAGATTCCTTACCTTAGAATTACCCCAGGCGTCAGACTGGATCCAGAGAATTTTTTCTCAGCAGTACCCCTGCGCGTCGGTAGGTAGCGTCGATCGTCTCCGCGTAAATAGTTGGCGTCGTGATCGCCGGAATGACGTTGTGGTATCTACTTAGACGCAGCCCCTCCGCGCTGACGTCAGTTCTTTTACACGACATTCCACACCAGAAACGCAGAGCCATGCAAGACACTGACCACTGGTGCACAAAACTAGGGCCCTGAAAGGGAGTCCCTTACTCTAGAAGTCAGTTCGCAGAACGAGGCGAATGGGTGGGGAGGTAAGGAATCCATAACTAATATATGTCTCTTACAGATATATCCTTACCGAAGGTAAGTAACTTGTTCATCTGAAAGAGACTATTAGTTATAGATTCCTTACCTTAGAAAAGATACCCCAGCAATACCAACCCCAGAGGTGGGTCTGCGAACCAAGTTCAAACCAGAAAGTCCTGGAGAAATGAACAGCCAAAGATGCCGTCTCTCCGGACTTGACTATCCAGGCAGTAATGTTTTGTGAACGTGTGCAGTGATGCACTCGTGGTTGCCTGGCAGATGTCACTGAGGGGGACTGCACGTCCCAAAGCAGTAGTGGCTGCCATCGCCTTGGTGGAATGGGCGTGTAGTCCTACCAGAGGCTCCTTTGTCGCCAGGGAATAGCAAATTTTAATGCAAAGGACTACCCATCGAGAGATAGTCCATTTTTGCACGGCCCGACCTTTCTTGGCGCCCACATAGCCAACAAAGAGTTGATCGTCCACCCGGAATTGTTTTGTGCGATCCAGATAAAATTATAACGCATGTTTTGGATCCAGGCGGTGGAGTCTCTCCTCCTCCTTGGAAGGATGCGGGGGCGGAATGAAGGTGGGCAAAGTGATGGTCTGTCCTATGTGGAAAGAGGTAACCACATTGGGAAGAAAAGAAGGTCTAGTTCGGAGGACAACCTTGTCCGGATGGACAGCAAGGAAAGGAGGTTTAGAAGACAGAGCCTGAAGCTCACTCACCCTGCGAGCACAGGTGATAGCAAACAGAAAGGCAGTCTTTAAAGTCAAGAGTCTGAGAGGACAATTATGTAGTGGCTCGAAAGGAGCACACATAAGGTAAGTCAAGACAAGATTCAAGTCCCACTGGGGCATTACGAAAGGTTTAGGAGGAAAAAGGTGAGTAATGCCCTTAAGAAATCTATTTACAATAGGGGATTTGAAAAGAGAAGGCTGATCAGGAAGACAAAGAAAGGCCGAAATGGCTGAAAGATAGCCTTTAAGAGTGCCCAGAGCAGAGCCCTGCTGGGCCAAAGAAAGAATGAAGAGTAAAATCTCTGAAAGAGGGGCAGAGAGAGGATTCACAGCCTTTGCTGTGCACCGTGCCACAAATTTGTTCCATCTACAGGCGTATACCATTTTGGTGGAGGGACGCCTGGCTGCCAAGATAACGCTACAGACTTCGGGAGGAAGGTTGAAAGCTGTCAACTGTCGCAGCTCAATCTCCACGCAAGGAGGTGGAGGCTGGACAGGTTCCGGTGGAGAACCATCCCCTGCTGCTGCGACAGAAGATCCCCCGAAGAGGCAGTCTGATCGGAGGATCGATGGCCATGTTCAAGAGCTCGTGATACCAGACTCTTCGTGCCCAATCCGGAGCCACAAGAATGACTTGGGCCAGGTCGCGCTTGATCTTCTTCAGCACTCTGGGCCGAAGTGGTATAGGCGGAAAGGCGTATAGAAGACCGCAATTCGACTCACGACGAAAAGCGTCGCCGAGCGAGTGCCGCCTTGCAAATTCCAACGCACAGAACTGCTGACATTGCACGTTCTCTTCGGTGGCAAACAGATTTAAGCAAGGCTCTCCCCACTGCTGAAAGAGACCTTGCACCACCTCCGAGTGAAGACGCCATTCGGGATCCATCACGCACCTGCGGCTGAGTTCGTCCGCCCTGGCGTTCAGAGAACCTGCCAGGTGTTGAACCACCAGGGACATGCCCTGATGTTCCAGCCATGTCCAAAGGCGAAGAGCCTCTTGACAAAGGGGTCCACGACGCCACCCCGCCCTGTTTGTTGCACTATCACATGGCGGTGGTGTTGTCCGTGAACACCTGCACTACTCTTCCTTTGACAGAGGGAAGGAATGCCTTCAGTGCAAGACGAATCGCCCGGAGCTCCAGAAGGTTGATGTGGAGCCCGGACTCCGCCGGAGACTAGAGGACTCTGATCTCCGCCTCTCCCATGTGGCCGCCCCACCCCAGGAGTGACACATCTGTCACCACTGTGAACTCTGGTTGGGGAAGGGCGAGGGATCTGCTGTTGACCCAATCCTGGTTCGTTAGCCACCACTGCAATTGGTGTGCAGTGCCCTCCGAGATCTGGACACAATCGGAACTGATTGCGCCCACTGGAACTTCAGGTCCCACTGCAGATCCTGCATATGCCACCTGGCATGGTCCACCAGCAGGATGCAGGAGGCCATGAGGCCCAGCAGCCTCAGGGTTACTCTCACCGAAATGGATAGAGGCTGAAACATCAGTATCCTAGTCCGAATATCTCGGACTCACTGCTCGGGAGGATAAGCCTGAAACTGCGCTGTATCCAGAACTGCTCCGATGAAAAGAAGTTTCGGAGAGGGAATCAGGTGTGACTTCGGCACATTGATAGTGAACCCCAGCGAGTGCAGGAGGTGCGCCGTAGTCTGGAGGTGGAAGTTGACAGCCTGGGGCGAGCTCACCTTCAACAGCCAGTCGTCGAGATAGGGGAAGACTGGAACCCCTGATCTGTGCAGATGAGCTGCGACCACCACCATCACTTTCGTGAACACCCGAGGGGTGCTGGTAAGGCCAAAGGGGAGCACGGTAAACTGAAAGTGCTCGCGGCCTACCGTGAACCGCAGGCAACGCCTGAGGGCCGGCAAGACGGGTATGTGGAAATAAGCATCCTGCAAGTCCAACGCTACCATCCAGTCTCCAGGGTCGAAGGCAGACAAGACCTGAGCCAATGTCAACATTTTGAACTTCTCCTTCAGGAGGAAGCGGTTGACATCCCTGAGATCCAAGATAGGACGCAGGCCTTTGCCCTTCTTGGGCACCAGGAAGTAGTGGAAATAACAACCACGACCTACTTCTGTCACAGGGACGCACTCGATGGCTCCCTTGGCCAAGAGAGCCGTAACTTCCTGACTGATAAGGGCCAACTGATCCTCCGACATGCGATGTTGTGTTGGTGGCATTGAGGGAGGGGTAGTCTTGAGGGGAGGGAGTAGCCCCTTCGGACTATCTGCAAAACCCACATGTCCGACGTAATGTTGTGCCTGTGGGGGAGGTGATGGCGAATCCTGCCGCCCACTGGCAACTGGTGGCCCCGAAACGTCGGACTAGGAAGGCTTGGAGGCTGATGCAGAGGAGACACTGGTGGACTGAGCTGCCCGCTGGCCCCCAGACCCACGGCGCTGGGTCCCAAGTCCCCGGCCGCGCAGAGGCCGAGTAGCTTGCGCCAGCCTGTGGCCCTGGGTGGAACGTGGTGGGGCACCCCTTCTGTAGCCACGAAAGGGGTGAAAGGCGGACTTAACGGGGTGAGAGGTGGCGGCGAGGCCCAAGGATCTGGCCGTAGCCCTAGAGTCCTTGAAGCGCTCCAGCGCATTATCCGCCTTGTCGCCAAACAAGCGACGGCCAACAAACGGCCAAAAGGGTCGATTGGACATCCCCGGAAAAGCCAGTGGACCTTAGCCAGGCATAGCGTCTCAAGGCTACTGACGTAGAAATCGTTCTACCTAGCAAGTCGGTAGTATCCAGCCCACATCGAATGGCGAACTTCGCTGTGTCTCTACCCTCTGCAACCGCACGGGAGAGTACAGTCCGGGCCTCCTCCGGGCACTGTGGCAGCACTTGCGCAACCGTGTCCCACACAGAGTGGGTGTAGCGGCCCAAAAGACATGCAGTGTTCACAGACCGCAGTCCTGAGCTGACGGAAGAAAACATCTTCTTCCCAAGATGGTCCAGCTTCTTGGATTCCCTATCTGGGGGAGCAGTAGGGAACGCGCCTTTGGATGTTGAGGCTTGGACCAGCAAGCTCTCGGGGGTAGGGCGTTGGGAGAGGAAAATTGGGTCACCTGGGGCCGGGCAGTGGCGTCGGGCAATCATCCTATCCACAGGAGCCCCTGTGCTGGGCTTGGACCAAGTGCCCAGAAGGATGTCTGTGAGAGCCTCGTTGATCGGCAGCAGGAGCTCCGAAGAGGCCGCTGCCGGCTGAAGCACCTCAGTCAGGAGGTTAGTCCTGACTGCCACCGTAGGAAGCTGTGGTGTTGATGCATTCCACGTCTGGAATGTATCTTGCATCACTGTGAGGTAAGATAGAACTAAGGGGAGTGGGAGTTCTTGGGGAAGTCAGTTACCTTTAAATGTTGCCATGATAAGATGTACTTGATTATATTGCTATGCGGAGTTGCCAATAAAGCTACTTAAAGATTACTCAAGCCTACCGGAGTATTACATTGCAAATTGGCGACGAGCGAGCGGCAACTCTGCAGGAACCAAAGCAAGTGGAAGAAAAAAAAGGAGGAAGGAACAACGAGAAAAAGAAGAAAGAATTGACAAAAGAAGAACGAATTACCTGAAGAATTAAGGTGAGCCAGCAGTTTGGGATGCACGGCGTGTGGCAGCGGGTGAATTGTTAAAGAAGAAAGAAAGAGACTTACTTTGAGAAGTAACTGTCGCGAGCTGAAGCGCGAGAGTGTGTGCAGTTACGTAGGTGCATGCCAGCAGTCGCGCGGGGAGGCGCAAGAGGCAGCTGTGACGTGCACAAGGAAACTGACGAAGTACGCTTGCCATCGAGAGTAAAGCGCAACGGACGTGAGATCGCCATCATTGATTGGGATAACGTGATGACATCACACGTATTGAGCGGCCATTTTAAGTAAGTCGAAGTCGACTTTTGAGGGAGAAACGCTTCAAACAACGGAGAGCGTTTAATGCACATCGTTGATGTGCACACCGAATCATTAAGGAGGCGATCGTGGGCAAGAAGGAGGTGAGCGCGTCTGTAGAAAGGAAAGAAAGTGACGAATTGCACATATCGGTGACGTGCACACCAGTTTGAATTTGATGATAGAAGAAGTAAGTACTGTCTCTTGAAGTTGATTTGTTTTTAAAAGGGCGTACAGTTACAGTGATACGCACACCTGTGGCAACAGTGAACTACAAGACTAATTACAATAGTAAGTGTGCATTCATTACGGTGATGTGCACACCTGTGACTTTATAATTAAAATACGTTAACTTGTTAAGAGTGGTGCCTAACAACTTCACATACAGCAGGAGAAGATAGAGGTTTTAGCAGTAAGTGAAAAGGAAAAAAACTAGAGCAAGAGAATGTGTGCTGGACAAACCTTTGCACTTACACCTCCAATTCCATTCTTGCCAGACAAGGGTGAGCCACGCATGAAATGGCAAGAGTGGAAGGATTATTTTTTAAATTACATGGTCACTATTAACAATGAAAGCCTAACACCGGATATTAAAAAGGAATTTTATTACATTCTTTAGGACCAGAAGGTATTAAACAGTACTACCAAATGGAAAAGAAAGAAAGAAGTGAGGAAGAAACAGATGTATATGCTAATGCTTTAGAAGATTTAGAAAAATACTATGCACCAACTGTTTGTGTTGCTATTGATAGATATAAATTCTTCAGAAGAAAACAAGAACAGAACGAAAAAATTGACGACTATTTAGCTAATCTTAAGAAAATGGCAGAACGTTGTAGATTTGGACAAATAGAAGAAGAATTAATAAGAGATCAGATTATTATGCTCACTAACAAAAGAGTGCAAGAAAGATTATGGACCATGGAGGATGGTACGTTGAGTAAAGTACTTGCTGTCGTGAGGAAAGCAGAAGTTTCAGTCAGATGTGCGAAAGCAGCCTTAGAGGAAGGCAAAGAAAAAGAGGAAATTTGTGCAGTAAAGGAAAAGAAGATGGGTAAAGTGAGTAATAAAAAGCCATAGAAGGAGAGAGTAAAGGAGTTTAAGGATCAAAGGAAGACAAGCAACCCTCCTAGAGTAGAATTTAGAAGAGAAACTCAAGGTGTCTTAACATGCTATAGATGTGGAAGTTATGATCATCTAGCAAATAGTAGGATTTGTAGAGCAAGAAATCAAAAATGTGCAGTTTACGGATTAATTGGACATTATGCACGAGCATGTAGAAGAAAGGATAATACTACAAAGATTAAATGTGTGACCGAAAAGCAAAAAGAAAGCGAGACAGATGAAGAAGGTTCGGAGGAGGAGGATGTAGTCATCATGGTAAATGATGCTGTCTTAGAGGTGAAGAGCAAAGGAAGAAGTAAACCATCTTGTGAGATCATAGTGGCTGGGGTGCAAGTTGTGTTAGTGGCAGACTCAGGGTCCCCTTACACAATTATAAATTTAGATATGTGGAAGGAGAAATTTGTGAGTGAAATTGGAGAAGAACTTAGTGTATGTGACGTTAGACCAGAGAGTTTCACAGGAGAGAGTATTCCTATGGTGGGATACAGAGATGTCACATTTATATTCAAAGGGCGTAAAGCTGAAGGTAGGATGTATGTTGCAGAGTATGGTCCATGTGTTTTGGGTTGGAAAGATCAGAGAAGTTTGAAGATCATTCTCAACCCAAACAGTAAAGAACAAGTTTTAGTGTTGAGTGAAGGAGATGATTTGGGTAAGAGGATGTGCGAGGACTACAAGGAAGTGTTCTGGGGGAAAATTGGCTTACTTAAGGGATTTAAGCATAAAATAATACCCAAGGAGAATGCAGTACCTGTAAATTTTAAAGTTAGGAGTGTACCATTTGTAGTGAGGAGTGAGTTGGAGAAAGAACTGAATAGATTGGAGACGGCTGGAGTGATTGAACAAATAGAATCCTCGGAGTGGAGTCTCCAATTGTAGTCGCACGCAAGTCGAATGGAAAAATTAGACTATGTGTGGACTTGAGAGGTGTAAATAAAGAAATACAAGTAGACAAATTTCCATTACCAAAGATTAATGAACTTCTTACAAAAACAAAAGGAATGCAATGGTTCTCAACGGTGGATTTATCGTCCGCTTACCATCAGATTCAACTGCATGAGGAGAGCAGGAAAATAACATTGTTTATAACACCTTTCGGATGCTACCAGTATGTCAGAATGCCGTTCGGACTGGCTTCGGCGGCAGCAGTGTTTCAGAGACTAATGAGCGAGGTTCTGAAGAACATAACTGGAGTATTGTATTTCCAAGATGACATTTTGATAATGGGAGAGAACAGGGAAGTACGTGATCAGAGGTTGGGAGAAGTTTTGAATGTGTTGAAAAGCAGAGGGTTAACTGCTGAATACGAGAAATTTTGATTTGCTAAGAACAAAGTAACATACTTGGGTCATAATATTGGGAAAGATGGTATTTCTCCAAAGAAAGAGTTAATTGAAGTTATTAGAGAGGCACCTGAACCAAAGAATAAAGAGGAACTTCGTTCGTTTTTAGGTCTCGCTGAGTATTACTCCAAATTTGTAAGAAATTTTGCAGAGAAATCTTATGATTTGAGACAGTTATTGAAACAAAGGAACAAATTTGTTTGGGATGGAAAATGTAAGGAGAATTTTGAAAGTTTGAAAAATGAAATATGTAATGCAACACCTATTAAGGGTTTCGATCCAGAATTGAGAAGTATACTTACGGTGGATGCGAGTGGAAAAGGGTTGGGTGCTGTACTCACACAGAATGATGGTAGCACAAAGGAGGTTGTAATAGGATTTGCATCTAGAAGTCTCACACCTACAGAAGAGTTATACTCTGTAATAGAAAAAGAAACTCTTGGATGTGTGTGGGGAATGGAACACTTTAGAGCATTCTTATGGGGGACTGAGTTTGACGTAAGGACAGATCACAAGCCTTTGGTGACTTTGCTCACTACAGGTGGTATGGTGAAAGCATCAGCGAGAATAGCAAGACTTTCAACGAGGTTACAAGACTACAATTACAGAATAAAGTATGTACCAGGTCTACAAAACAAAGTTGCAGATTGTTTAAGTAGAATTCCCTTACCTATTAAAGAAGTACCAAAAAACATTTGGGATGATTATCAAGTTGCAATTGTAGAAGAGGATAGTATGAATTCAATTGGGGAAAATGAGTGGATTTCAGAATATGAGAAAGATGACGATTAAAAAAATTAAAGAGGATTTTGAAGGGTTGGGGAGAGAAGAAACCCGACATCGCTGAAGAAAGAAGTTTCTGGGAGGTAAGAAATGAGTTGAGTGTTGAATCAGGAATTGTAGTTAGAGGTGGAAAAATTGTACCTCCATTAGGATTGAGGAAAAGGGTGTTAGAACTGTCATGAAGGGCATTTTGGAATTGTGAGGACAAAAAAAAAAAAAGAGTGAAATGTTCTTATTGGTGGCCAGGAGTTGATCTCGAAGTGGAGAGAGTGGTAAGGGAGTGCAGAGAATGTGCAGATTCTGATAAGAGTTTAAGGACAATGAGACCACAGTTATTACCCATGGAATGTCCTTTTTTTTTTTTAAATGTTTAAAAAAAATAATAATTTTGTCCTCATCTCACCAATAAGCTTCTGCAGATCTTAGCGAAAGCCGTGATTACTAGCTGGGCGCCCTACGGCTTGCTGCACTTGCTTAGGTCGGCCTGACCAGCCCCTTTTGATGAAGGCTTGGTGTAATCATTGGACCAGAGGAAACCAACCAGTGCTATATTAATCTCAAGTCTCGGCCCCAACTCATTAGAGGCTGCCAGATGTTTATCGTGCTTTCCCCGATTCCATTCTGATCTAAGCGAGCCATAGCAAACGTGGCTTTAAGCCAGTCCTCAAATTTCGGGGGCCGTGGATCTTTCCACTTCATGCAGATCTCTCTCCAGGCGAGTAGCACCAGATACAACAACAACCCTCTATGTATCTGCGATAAATTCAGACTAAACAGTCCATCCTCACCAAAGAATACTAGTGAAGCATTAACCTCGATGTTTACTTTAAAGATGCCACAAGCGGTATCTCCCACCCCCTTCCAAAAAGTTCTGAGTTCTGGACATTCGTAGAAGATGTGGATATCATTAGCGTTGGGAGTATTGCACCTGGGACATTTTGGAGTGGAAAGTGGGGCGAACTTAACTATTTTGGCAGGTGTATAATAAAGTCTATTGATGACAAAAAAATGATTCTTCTTTAAGCTAGCCGGTTTGACATATTTATAAAGTAACTTCAGAGAGGGTTCATACAGATCTACAATGTTTGACTCAAATGGGGATTGGTTCCAGACTGTATTTTGTGGGGGAAGTTCCATATCTTCTGCATCCAGGAGCCTCCAATACCAAGTAGATATCTCTTTCTTCCTTAGATGTACTGATTGGAGGGACTGCTCCATTTCCCAGTCTCCTCTTATATCCCCCTTTTCTGCTTCAAACCAAGATACAAGTTGAATATACTTAAACCTGGAAAAACTAGTTCCAATCTTAGCCCTTAATACCTCCCAAGGGTGGATTCCTTCAGCCGCTAACAAGTCTGACCAGATGGTTATACCTGCTCTTCTAATTGGTACAGCCAAACTATCTTTAAGGCAGAGTGGGGTCCCTGGGGAGTCCCATATAGGTGCAAAATTTGAGTAATACCCAATCCCCCATCTGCTTCTTACTTTATACCAGGTTTCCAAGGCGGCCTTAAGAACCTTCACGCGAACTCGCTTAAAGAACTTCGGGGCCCCAAACTTGTACAGAAAACCATCTCCGCCGCCTCCACCCTCCGTCATAACCATTTCGCCCAACAGCCTCCCCCACGACGTCTCCTCTGGTTTTAAAAGTAGCATCCGAATGCTTTTAAATTGAAAAGCGACCGAGTACCAGCCAATATCCGGAAGAGCCAGCCCCCCTTTAATGAGCCTGCGCCTCAGCTTCTTCCATGACAGCCTTGCTCCCTTATCTCCCCAAATAAAGCTCCCAATCTTACTTTGGATCTTACAAATACTTTTGCTGGGAAAAACCAAGGGAACTGCATTGAACAAATAGGTCAGCTTGGGGAGGATAACCATTTTCACCAAGTTGACTTTCCCAAAGATTGTCAGGGGAAGGTTCCTCCATCTAGCGAAGAGACGATCTATTTCCTTAGTGATTTTATTCAGATTAATCTGAGGTATTTTATCCAGCTCTTTGACAATATGGATGCCCAGATATTTAAACTCTTTACTTATAGTGCCTACCCATTGATCTATATTCCAACACATAGCCTCTGTTTTAGAGGTATTAGCTAGATAGCCCGAGAGAGAGACAAATTCTTCCAGAAGGGCTTCAACCCGTGGTATAACCGCCCCTGGATTGCTAGTATATAACAGCAAATCGTCGGCATACAGAGCTAACTTACACTGATACAGTTGAGATTTAAAAGGATGAATTAAATTGTCCGATCTAATAGCCTGGGCTAGTGCCTCTATATAGATATTAAACAACAAAGGGGAGATAGGACAGCCCTGTCTTGTTCCCCTCTGAATATTAAAGCTGGAAGTCAACATGCCGTTTAGGAGGATCCTTGCAGAGGCTCCCTGGTAGCATTTCTGCAGGGTCTGAATAAAAATAGGGCCAAAACCCATTACACCGAGGACTTCCCAGAGATACACCCAACAGACTCTGTCGAATGCCTTGGCCGCATCCAGGGCCACTATGGCCAAGGGGTCTGCTCTTACTATGGCCAGGTCGATGTTGCCAATCAACAGTTGTGTCTGCTCCTGAATATATCTCCCTGGTATGAAGCCCTTCTGATCAATATTGACCAATCTAGGAACCAGTTTGGCCAATCTCCCCGCCAAAATACCCATAAAGATCTTATAATCGGCATTCAGCAGGGAGATTGGTCGATAAGAATCAGCTTTAAGAGGGTCCTTCCCTGGTTTCAGAATTAATACAATAGTTGCTTCCCTCCAGGAACTGGGAATCTGACCCGTCGGTCTATACACTGAATTGAACAGGGTACAGAGTGCCGGGGCTAATTCGTCCGATAGAAGTTTATAAACTTCATTCGGGAGCGCATCCATACCCGCAGCTTTATTATTTTTACATTTATTTATTTGGTATGTAATTTCTTCTAGGGTAATGGGAGCATCTAGACTGTCTCTACTGTCATCCATTAAGGTTGACAGAGATTTCTCTCTCAGCCAACTTTGAATACTTTCAGGGAAAGGAACCAAATCCTCTTTATAGAGCTCCGAGAAGAGGGAGAGAAGGCAGGCTTGCATGTCCTCCAAACTACTTGACTTTTCACTGTGATTATTAATGATCAGTTCATTGATATTATTCTTTGAACGATCCACTCTAGCCTTCCATGCCAAAAAAGCACCTGCCTTCTCCCCATACTCAAAATTTTGCATATTTTTTGTGAGCCATTGGGCCTTGCACTTCTGATCTAATCTAGCCCTATACTCCAGTCGGGCACCTTCTAGTTCTTCTTGTACTTGTAGCAGCCTACTTAGACTCCTGTGGCTGAGTCGATTTCTCTCCGCCTCTAACTGAAGGATTTTCCCCTCAATAGTGTGTAGCTCCCGAGCCTCGGCCCTGTTCTTCGAACATATTAAGCTAAGTAGCCTCCCCCTCAGGTTGGCCTTGAAGGCGTCCCAAACAAAATCCATGGTCGTCGAACCAATGTTTAATGAAAAAAAATCTAAAGAGGATAATTTAATGTCCTGGATAATCTCGGGTCCGACAGCATAGTTCTATTAAGAGTCCATCTGGATTGTAATATATGTCTATTCCTTAAATAGGAGAATAACACCGGCGCATGGTCGGAAAGATGACCTGGTAATACCGAAATCGCCTTCAGACCATCCAAACTAGACCTGTCAATTAAGATATAGTCGATCCTGGATAAGTGGCGATGCTTCTTACTATAAAACGTGAACCCCTGAGAGTCCCCCTTCTTTGCCCTCCAAGCATCCACCAAGTCCAAGTCATGCAACAGATTCTTCATAGCTCGACGGACTCGGAGGGGGCCCTATGTAATGGCTCTGATTTGACCTGTCTTTAAGTGGATCAAGGAGGACATTAAAATCGCCACCAATAATCAGGGGGGGGGGGCTGCAACTATCAATTTAGATTGTAGCTTACATATATAAGTCGGGTCGTCCACATTAGGACCATAAAATGAGACACATGTTAACTCGAAACCTCCAAAATCCAACTGTGCCACTATCCACCTCCCTGTCTGGTCGGTCAACACAGATTTAATAGAGCAAAAAGCCCCCTGCTTAACCAAAATTGCTACGCCTCTACTATTAATTGTTTGCTGGGAGGAACAATAGCATTTTATCCAGGGGATTCTGGAAAATATTATGCGGCACTCTGCAGAACTTAAGTGCGTCTCCTGGATGAGACAAATTTGGGCCGATGAAAGTTCTAAATATTTCAGCACCAGCCTTTGTCTACGGGGGCATCTCAATCCGTTCACGTTCCATGAGATGAAGTTTACCACACTATCCCTTGGGGGAGTTCCTGCCATCACCTTGTAGACACTCAGTACCTATCAGACAAACAATTCTTAGATTAGAGATGAGGTATTTTTTTTTTATTTTTACCCACTGCTCCCCACCCGGTGCATCCCAGCCGTCTCCCCCCCCCCCTGTGACCCCCTTCCCCATGGGGAACCCACCCTTCCATTAGGCAATGCCTATTCTATCTCCACTCCCTCGGGCAATATAGAATAAACCACTACTAACTTTTAAATCTGAGGCCTTACTAGCTAGGGGTCCACGAAACTTCAACGCCCTCCCTCCCTACCCTCCTTTTCTGATTTAATCTTAACAATTAAAGCATCCACCTCCTCAGTCGTACGAAGCTGATGCATATGGTTATTCCACATGACACGTAATGACGCAGGGAACCTCAACTGTGCCCTGGCCCCTAGACCATTTAACTCCTCTAACCTCTTCCCCAGCTCCCACTGTTTTGCTGCCGTAATGTGGGAGATATCAGATCTTATGGAGAAAGAGAAGGGATTTAGACCTGTAGATGTTATTGTGCCTTCCCTAAGAGCTGAAGTTAAAATTAGTTCCTTAACAGTGTATGACAAAAAGTTGACCAAAATCTTCCTGGGCTTTTGTTTAGCTAGGCTCCTCCTGAAAGGATCACGATGTACCCTTTGTATCTCATGCACAAGATCTATACTAGGCGAGTTCTTCAAGACTGTTTCCTGTAGCAGAGATATCACAAAGCCTTTTATATCAGTCCCCTCAAGGGCTTCAGGGATGTTTAAGATTCTCAGGTTGTTTTTCCTCGAATGGTTTTCCAGCCGTTCAAGGTCGTCTTTTAGTTCTCTATTCTGGGCTGTTCATTTTGCCAAATCCACAGAGGTAGTATACATAGCTTCCTTGATTTTAGGGATCTCCATCTCTATTGCGTCGGTTCTTAATGTGACTTCCTCCAATTTCTGAGCCAAAACTTCGCAAGATGCTTGAATGGCAGCCTGATTCGCTTCTGAGACCGTGAATCTACTTGTCATCTCAGCCTGGTTCATCTCTGACACAGTGAACCTACTTGACAACTCGGCTTTAAGAGCCAGTAATATATCGGCCAGTGAATGAGTCATAGTATCTGATACTGCACAGTCATTGAGAGCACTCGGCTGAGATTCCTGATTGTCTTGGGGGGCCAAGACAGTAAATCTATTTGAAAGACTAACTTCTGGATGAATGAAAGGAGGTGGGCCCTCAGAGCTCTTGGCAGGAACCTTCGGGGGGTCTGATGGGTTTAACCCCTTTATATTGCTTTGCAAGATTGCCGGCATAACACTTGGCACTGGAATTGTCTCAACAGGGGGGTTACTTATGGAGGTATCCTGAGGGTCCCCTACATCCAACCTGCGAGGGCTATGTGAGCTATGTGGACTATTTTGTTCAGTATCCTGCTCAACATCTTTTTTGGGGACGCGGGTAGTTGAAGAAGACATAACCTTATAGTATGTTTTTAGTGAGGGGGTTATTTTCACTTTTGAAGGCAACGCTTTCTTACTCCTACCCCTACCACTACCCACCTCTTTTCCCTTGATGGCAGTTCCAAGTTCAGTATTCCCCCCTTTCCGCCTACTCTGTTTTGCTGACACTCTAAACCCTAAGACGGGGGTAAACTCGGGAGGGAAAGATAGGTTGGGTAATGTCTAAGTTAATAGAGGAATGAGCTGCTCTGGCTCGCAGGGTATATCTGCTGACTTTTGGCGGTGAGATACCCACTTTCGAGGTTTCACTTGTCTCCATACAGTAAAAAAACTCTTCTCTCTCAGGAAGCCGGGAGATTACAAACGTCCTCTTTTGATGAAACAATGTACCACTGCCGGTAAAACAATCCGAGGATAAAGCATGCCCCTCCTTACCTCTCTTCCAGGCAGCAACATTAGCCTCCTCGTTTAGGTTGGAACCCGGACACCCTACCTGAGGACCAAGCACTATCACCCCTTCTGATCCAGTCCTGAGGCTCGTATAGGCGCCGGTACTGGTGCTGACCCTGCCTCTGGTGATCCGGAGCAGGAAACAGGCGGAGTCACGGCGCTGCCACTCACGCGCTGCACCTTTCCAACGCCAAGCCCCGAGCAGCAACGAGCCGCCGCGCAGGTCCGAAGCCATCCGCCACGCTAAGACTGAAGAGGGGGCTCACCACCCAAAACAACACATCAAGGTAGGAGTGGGGGGGGTAGAGGGAGGGGGGCGCTCAACTCTACATCAAAGCAGCAAGACCCCCGCCAGCTAGAACCATCAAAAAGCCCGAGGGAGCGGGACCGCGGCCGTTTAGCTAGCGGCCGCCATGTTCCCCCACCGATGCACCCCCATGGAATGTCCTGTGATGGTTTGGGATTTATTAGCTGTAGATTTTGTAGGTCCTGTGCAGTCAAAGAATGGTGGAAGTAAATGTATTATTGTTCTAATAGATTATTTTAGTAAATGGGTAGAATTAGAGGTTGTTGACAAGGCAGATGCGGATACCGTTGTTAAATTTCTAAGCGATGTGTTTTTGAAGGAAGGTTTACCCAAAAGACTTTTAAGTGACAATGGTACACACTTTACAGCGTCAAAAGTTGAGCAGTTTTTGAATAGGAATGGCGTACATGTCAGAACTTCAGTGTATCATCCCTCTGGGAATGGTGCCGTTGAGCGATTTAATCGTGTAATCAAAGGGACAATTCAAATTGCTTGTGAAAATAGGAAGAATTGGGAAATAGAAATCAAAAAATGCTGTGGGGATATCGGTTAACACCATCTCTTACAGGATTTAGTCCTTTTGTTCTCATGCGAGGAAGAGCACCATTCACAAAAGACAACATGGGATGGATGGATAGTACTAGGCATGTGGAATGGTCACCCAAAGTGGTCAAGGAAAACATTATTAAGGCACAACAAGTGTACAAAAGGAATTTTGACAAAAAGAATGCCACTAGGATGGAAGAATTAAAAGTGGGGGACTGGGTAAAAACAAAAAAATGGGGAAAGGTACCTAAGGGGGAGAGTGCATTTTCTGCACCGCTAAGAGTTGTAGAATGTTTGAGGAACTCAGCCAGGCTGAGTGACAACCGTGTCTGGCACATGAGTCGAATTGCTAAATGTAATAACATTGGAAAAGCACAAGGGGAGGATGTTGGTGGATATCCTGTTCTTGATTATTGGTTGTGGGAGGATGAAGTCGAAGATGGTATGGAGCAGGGACAGACAGTGGGTGCGCAGGAAACCTTTAACGCACCTGCGGAAATACAGGAACATGTGGAAACTAGTACAAGGAGATTGGGTAGAATGGGAAGAGTAATTCACACCCCTTACAAACTCAGGGATTTTGTGCTGTGTTAACCTTTTCTTGTTATTTTATTTTTGTAGGATACATTGTATATAGTTATTCCTCTCTCACTGTTGTTCACTATATACAGGAGGGGGATGTGTGGTGTTGATGCATTCCACGTCTGGAATGTATCTTGCATCACTGTGAGGTAAGATAGAACTAAGGGGAGTGGGAGTTCTTGGGGAAGTCAGTTACCTTTAAATGTTGCCATGATAAGATGTACTTGATTATATTGCTATGCGGAGTTGCCAATAAAGCTACTTAAAGATTACTCAAGCCTACCGGAGTATTACATTACACAAGCTCAAGGCCCAAGGCCTCGGCTGCCCTACGCAACACCACAGTGTGGGAGGCTCCCTCCTCCATGGCCACGGTAGGGGGAGAAAGCATACCAAGGTCTGGGGAGGTGCCCAGACTACTGGCATCACCCAACTCCTCTCTCCAGTCCGGCTCTTCTAGCCGGTCTGCCAGAGGGTCCACAGACCCCTCCCAGTCCTCCTCACCCTCTGGCTGCCACTCAGGGCGAAAAGGAACGCCAGGATAGAACAGTGGTACAGAAGAACCGACTAGCGCTGGTACCAGCGTTGGTCTGGCTCCAAGTCGAGGGGGAGGCCGGGGTCGATGCCGGCCGGGGACACAACCGGCGTCGTCAGAGGAATTGGCGCCGGGGGGAGGTGTCGTGAGGTCAGCCGGCGCCGATCCGGATCCAAGCCTGGATCCCTGGGGGCCAAAGCCACTGGCATTGAAGGCCTAGAACCCCCAGCCGCGTCCGCGGGGCCCGACGGCGCACCAGCAGAGTTGTGCTGCCCAAAGATGGAGTAGAGGGCTTCGTAAAATGCACGAAGCTGGGCAGGGGACGGTCCGGCTCCAGGAAAGGAGGGAAGCTCGGAGCAGTCCCAGCGGGCTCTGCGGGTGGAGCCGAAGGACGACTACCTTCCGCGTCCCGTCGGCCGACGGACGGGGAGAAGGCGAAGAGTGACGGTGCTTCTTCGCCTTCTTCTTGTGCATCGACTTTCCTGATGACGAAGACTTCGAGGAAGAATGATGGTGGTGACTCCGCGACCGGTCCCGCGACCTCCCTCTCGACCGGGACCACAAGCAGCGCGGAGCTGACTGCCGGGCCTCCAGAAGCTTTCGGGACCGCTCCCGCAAATTCTTCGGGTTCATAGCCCGACAGTCAGAGCACGACTTCGGGTCATGGTCGCGCTCCAGACACCAGAGGCACACGAGATGTGGGTCCGTGACCGACATCAATTTGTGACAGGAATCACAAGGTTTGAAGCCGGTACGCTGGTGGGACATCCCTACGTGCACCAGGAGTCAAACGACTTGAAAAAGATGTCGACAAAAGTCGAAAAAGATCTAGGTACCGCTCTCTCCGGATCTGCGCTGGCTGGCGCAGAAAAAGAAAGAACTGACGTCAGCGCGCAGGGGCGGCGCTAAGTAGATACCGCGACGTCATTCCGACGATCACGACGCCAACGTCGAATGCAGAGTCGACCGACGCCACCTACCGACGCGCAGGGGTATCTGCTATGAAAAAATTCCGCGGATCCAGTCAGACGCCTGGGGGTAATTGTAAGGTAAGTAATCTATAACTAATAGTCTCTTTCAGATTAACGATGCTTAGGCTACGTGGAACCCTGCACCCCGAAGCAGAACCATCCTTAAAAAGGGGAACACCCTCCACTCTACTGACCACTCACCAATGGAAGTAGGAGGCATGGCCATACCAATACAAGAACCATGAAACAACAATAAAATGTTTGTTGAGTCACCATTACATGAGATAGTGACTACCGGTATATAAACCAGCATTGATACAAGGTATAACACTTTGTCTCATAGGTCTTTCGCAGAGTTGGGAGGATGGGCAGGGCGTTAAGGAATCTGCGGCTAGACTGTGTCTCTACCAGATATTACATTACCGAAGGTAAGTAATTTGTACATCTGATAGAGACATATAGCTGCAGATTCCTACAATTTTGGATTAAATACCATAGCTAGACCCACCGGAGGAGGGTCTGCAAACTAATCCTACAACAGTTCTTAAAGAGAACCAGCCGGTCAAAACCAACAACCGACTAAATATATGTTGAAATAGTTGGAAAAGAGCCTGGCTCTTAATAGTACCTATGATCACTACCACAGAATATGTAAATAATAAACCACTCTATAGCCCCGATAAAAAAGAGTCCTGAGGAAAAAGGGGAAAACCCCCTAAATAACCACCTGAGAGTTATCAGATACTATCATCCATCCTCCAAGGGGAAAGAGAACTTGTGGACCAAAAGGGCCAAGAACAAGGCAAAAGCCTTCTAATCCGTATTCTTCACATCAATAAAGAAATATCAGAGAAGAACCGTTCTGATAAAATGCATAAAGAAGGACTCACAGGACTCATCCCCATTATACTAAGAGGAAAACTGAAGACATAATCCGTACACCATGAAAGGAGAACAATAATACCTCCCTGGTATAAAGAACATTTGCTTGACCAAATGACCACCTGAAGGTTACATCATACATCCAAACAGCTTTAAATCTGGCATAGGCTTCCATCAAGTATGCCAGATGTATAAAATCTCACCACAAAGATGTGTGGGTGTAAATATATATGTATGTGCCAGGTATCATCCAACTATGACTCGGAGTGGCCCGCAACTCACAAAATTTCGCCGGCCAATGTCCCCTGCCGGACCGCAAAGATCTACATAAACTTATCCCTGCATGGCCTTAAGAGCCATGGCCCCGCAGTCTGAACATGACTGAGTCATGGACACCTCGAGGCACCAAAGGGAAGGGAGGAAAGAGAAGCAACCGCATCTCACACTAAAAACTCTTTTTAAACCAAACATGTGTAACACATGCACACAGCCATGTATACACTGTATACATAATGGTGAAACAGAGCTGAAAAACCAGTTCAAAATACTTTATAATATTTTTTGAAAAAGGTACCGCACCTAAAAACAAACCAACTTAAGTGACATTTACCACCACAGGTAACCTGGCATTAAGATAATGCCTCTTGTAAAACTGAATCCTTGCCAGCAGAAAGCACATGCGATCACACTTGTGATCCAAAAGAAAATTTGACTGTTATATATATATATATATTACCCTTCTAGAAGAAGCAACAGCCATGAATTCTCCAGGACTGTTAAGTACCGAAAAGAGAATTAGATACATACCTCAAAGACCGGTAATATCTAACCCTAGACAGAAAAACAAATGCAGGAACATTGCAGGAGAATAATAAGACCTTCTTATCCCAAAAAGATCTCCTACTATGTAGCGCATGACTGAAAACAGCCTTAACCGTTTCAGACACTACCTCCCAGACAGTCTAAGGCATTGAGCTTACATTGCTGTGTTCCAAGATTGAACAAAGGAATTACCTATGCCCACTAAGAAAGGAGGGATCTACGAACCTGTGTATTTCAAAATCAAAACACCTATAATACATATGCAGTCCGCTTCAAGTAAAGAAAACGAACTGCGCAAAATACCTTGGTTAAGAAAAACCAGACGAGAAAGGTAGCACCGAAGAAAAATAATGGCTATGAGACCACCATAACAGCCCTTAAGGGGCATATAATATAGTTCAAGAATGACCAATCCAATAGCAAACAAATAGACTACGTAAGTAGTACACATACAAGCTATACAATAGCCAACCAATACTCCACATAGAGTAAGATATACCATAAAAGGTATGAACTCTTGAGACTAAGCTCCTCATCAGAGTAAAATAAAGGAACAAAACAGCTATGCAGCTGCAAAGACCATCCGGAGATCCAAAATAGACAAAAGCGGAGGTAAACTCTCTCGCAATAAGAAAGGAGGTGTGCTTAATACTTCAACACCACAAGCACAACAACAGCTGAGGCAGGAAATAAACCTTTACCCAACTTAAAGATCCATGACCGTGGCTGTATAAAATGGAAGCAAAAGATCTGAAAAGGCCATATTACAAGTGCATGACGGGTCATACCGACCTGAATAGACTCGAGGAACTTCAACTCCTGCAACAAAGCATGTCTGCAAAGAGCAGCAGAACAACCATAGCCCACCAATAGAATCGGTGGTGTAAAAATCATACAGACTGAGTCAACTCAGGCAAAAAGGAGGGAAGACCACAGAACAGGGTATCCCCATCCAAGCAAATTGAGAAGGGAAGGAGGAGACAGGGTAAGGATCTGACCCTCACCAACTATCCCGTAACCTGCGCAGGGCCGCTTCCGCTTGGGCTCGAAAAGGATGAGCCCCATCAAATGGCATGTCGATCAAGGCTGATCAAGACCGACTAGGAGGCTCCCAAAAATCCAGACGCCCAGAGCCATGCGTGCCTGCACAATGCCACAGCAGATGCCATGGCCCACCCAATGGAGTCACAGGAATCTATTCCACACTTGATAAGCAGTCTGGCTGCCTGACGGCCATCTGAAATCAACTGATGCAACTCGCACTTGTTTGCCTCGGGGAACAAGCGTAAAAGTTGGTTCAAAGACTCCTACAAAGTATGGAGAAAACGTCAGAGGACGCAGACCGTATTAGTGGAGCGTAAAGCCGCACTAGCTGAGGTAAAAATCTGCTTCCCGCAAGAATCCTGTACCCTGGACTCTATATCAAGGGGGAATGAGAGAGGTTCCCCATCTCAGGGGACACCGTAATGGTCTGGACCACAAAGCTGTGATGAGTCGGCTGCTGAACGAGGCAATCGGGTTCACCAGGGGCAGGTCGGTATGTGTGGGCAATGATGCGGTCCTCTGGTACACCTGACTCAGGTTTTGCCCATGCCCCCAACAAAATGAAAGTAAGGACCTTACAAGAAGGGAGCACCGGCTCAACCCCCGATTGGCCAGGATGAAGGCCCTCAATAAGAGGGTCTGCAGCCTTTTCCACAGAAGGCAGAGTAAGATGGAAGACATCAGCCACTCTCCTCAAAACCTCTGCCAAAGAGGAACTGGCTTCCGAAGCAAGGCCAGGAAGTGACAAAAGGGAGGAAGCAGGGGACAAATCTACCCCACTCGCTTCACCCAGCTCCACAATCCAGCTGTCCAACCCAGAAGGGGCCACTGGCTGCCCTAAGGGCAGGGGTGTGGAATTTAATAAAAAATATCTACTTGTCCATGGGGCAGGTTGCTTCATAAACCTACTTGTCCTGTAACAAAATCCACTTGCCCCTTTGGTGCCATGTAGTGCAGCGACAAATTATGGCAGAAATCTCATTATATAAGAGCTCTGATATAGCCTCTCAGATTATGCGAGGGCTCATACCATAGTAGTGTTTGAATACTTGCAATCCCCTTATGCTGCCACGTTTCCGCAGATCTACATACTGGGGCTGAAGGTAGTGGTAAGCAATAGTTCCAGGGTTAGAATGCCCTTTTGAGTCTGTGCAAACCTACTAACTTGCATGTTTTAAGGGTTTTCAACAACTCTTCTCTAATCTTTTCCCATACTGAGAAATGTTGGCAATTTACTCCCGACAATGGCAGACGTAAACCTTCTTCCAGAGTTGGGAAAAAAGTGGTTGGAGTGAAAGTGAACTTGCAAACACTCAGATTTTCGCATGAAGAAATCTACACAATCATATTTGCTCATGCTAAAATGCAGTTCACAAACATTTTCTTGGAGTACTATTTCTTGTCCTACTTCTGTAAATTCTTGGGAATTCATGAAAGCCGTATAGCTGCACTTAATGCAAGGACATATACCAAGGGTGCACTTTTGAGATTTTCTTTAATAATTGGACCCCTAATTTGGTGTGGCGTTGACCGCGACCTTTTGTGTTTATTAAAATTCTGTCTCTCTCTCTGTATCGGCTGGCTTCACTGTGAGTGAAAGCATTCTGCTCTTTCACAAGGAGCATATCTGCACACAAAGCTACTGTGGCAGTGTGTGCTTTTTGAGACCAAATTTTTTTTTTTGCTGTTGCCAATGTTTGGTATAATGGTGAGGGCCCGGCAGCTCCCACACCAATAAGGTTTTACAAAAACCATGCCAAAACAAGTCACACATTGACAAAACTAAAAAGCTGACCACCAATTTAAGACCGACTGGCTTTGCCAATGCTTGTTTATTTTTGTTTCCCATAATCTTATTGAAACTGGTTATACTGATTTTCCATTATGAATATTTTTGGGAAATACTAGCATGCATCAACACATATTACTAAATGATACTGCAAAGAAATTCAAACTGAAATTTTACATAGTTTAGCTAAATGTTTCTTTTCCTGCTTTGATTTTTTTAAAGAACATTTTATTTTGAAAGCAAAGAATCATCAATCTTGCCTTCAAGCTTCTGCAGATATTGGCATCAAATCAGAGAGCATTCTGGGAGCATTATACATAGCCTCATATTGCTAAAATTTTAAAACGTGTGTACACATTTTTATACTGGAACCACTGTCAGTAGTGCAGTCAGAGCTTACATTTACTTAGAGCGCTCATCCTAATAATAAAGGCTTTCAATTAATGAACCATAAATACAAGTTTGAACAGCATTAACATATGGGCAAAAATATTACCTTAACTGCACACAGTGCCCTTCCCTGATCCATAATGTGGTACTGCAAACTGGCAGCCAACGGGTTTGTGCTGCAGGGGGTTGGGCCTACTCCCAAGGACAAAATATACATGAAAACTTGTTGCCCACGACCCCAAACAATATGTCCTGTGCATCGGGCTATAGGAATTCCACATACGGGGTCACCTCCTCACAACATTCTCCTAACAGGTCTTGTGGATCCTCCACAGAAATGACTGGCGCCGCATACGGCTTCATAGCTTCATAAACTACGTCGAACGGCGTTGAGGCGCCGCTGTGCCGACATCCACCTGGGAAGGAGAGATGTCAGCCAGTATCTGCGCAGATATCCAAAGCCGGCTCTACAGTGGACATCAACTCTAGCTCAGAGTCTACCGGCACCGCAAGGCCCGGCACCGTAATTGTGACTGGAGCCAACCGTCATCGGTGGCCCCGAAGGACCGTGCACTGGCACCTCAGAGTCTGAGGCTGGAACTGCCGCCGAGGGGCGAATCCACCGGCGATGATGCAGTTAAGGTGCCTACGACCTCCTTGGGGCCCGCCGGTGCTCCAGAGGGAGACGAGGGCCCAAAAACCAGATGGAGAGCCTTGTAGTACTCCTGCATTTGCTTCCAGGCCGCCCCGGCTCCAGGGAAAACCCGGAGGCTCTGGAGTGACGCCGGAGCGGGAGTCTCAGCACTAGGGCGAGAGATGCCATAGAGTCCCAGGCCTTCAACCTCTTGTGACGCTGCTTACCGTGTGATGTTGACAGAGACTGGGAACGTTGCCGTTGACGCATTTCTTTTGTATTTGTAATTTGCATGTATTGTATATTTTTTTGTATGTCATTGTATATTTTGTTGTTTTTTATGTATCGATTGACTTTTCCATGTCTGTGTCTTGTTCTGATTTTTGATATGTACATTGTTTATTGTTTTCTCATCATGTTTATGGGGCTCCATAACAATTGATGTCCACTATTTGTGGCTTTTATGATAACTTTATTTCATGTGTGATACTTTAATGTTATTTATACAAATGATTTACACGTATTAGAAATTATAATACATTTTGAAAACTACTTGTCTACGGGACATGTGTATTTATGGATACGTTACCTTTCTGAAAGTAGTTATTAGGGAGATTGTTCTTGTTGTTAGCTAACGTTGCCGTTGACCACAGGGTGAAGAGAGGCACTCCGGGGAATGACCTCTGGCCCGGGAGGAAGACCGACAACGTGAGCTGGAAGTCTGCTGGAAGTCTGCGACAACCGTGCCGTCAGAAGCTTCATGCACTACTCCTGCAGCGCCTTTGGCTTCAACCGCTGACAGGCGTTCCACACGTCATGGTGCTTGCCCAGGCACCACATACAGATAGAGTGTGGGTCCATACCCAACATCTTGCGAGCACAGGACCCACAAGACTTAAACCCAAAGGGCAAAGAGCACACTGTTTCAGACGAAAAAAGTTTGTCACAGCAGCCTAAAAAAAGTGCGCCGGAGGAGACTTATATGGCTCCACTGACGTCATATCCGGAGAAGAAGTCATCACGGAGCCGTACGACGCCGTCCCCCGGTGCGCAGAGGTACTGCTGAAAAATTTCCAGATATAGACTGGTGCCTGGGGAGAATTAAAAAGTTAAGGAATCTGCGGATAGATGTCTCTGTCAGATGTGCCGAATTCAAATGTGTGTGGGGGGGGCCAGGGGTGAAAGGTGGGGGGGCCCGGGGGCTGGGGAGGGGGGGCGGGCTTGAGGGGACCTGGGACCACTTGCAGATGAGGAGTGGATGAAGGATAAGATGGCCTCACACAACCTGCCCGCCCGTTTCCAGCTAATAAAATGTAAATATTTTCACAGTGTACTACCACTCAGCCAGATGGGGAGGGCACCCTTGCAGAACTACCCTCGATGCACAGATGCCACTTTATAAGTTCATGTCCTAAAATAATTAAAATAAGTATTGGCAACATATCCAAAGTGAACTGGTGGCGGTGGTGGGGCACTCCTAAGCATAATGGATGACTGGGAGGGGACTATTGGCTCGAAGGTCCTAGTGGGAATCTGGTTCCTAGTGGCCAAGCGTGACTTTGAATGTAGACGGAGGAACACTGTCCCCTCTCCAGCCCCCTATTAGTTGGCAACTATCAGAAAGTCTGCAGGAAAAGCCCTTTATAAAAGGTGTGCATGTGCAAAGAAATATTCTAGAATCTGGGACGCATGGGACCACAACAGGAGCCTTGACGGATAGCATTACATGATAATAGGCACATGAATAGGGGAAGATAACTACTTGATCTCACTGTGCATAGTTGACGCTGGGGTGGCGAGTGGGGAGGGGGGTTCTGAATTACTGCAACATGTACATTATATTCAATATGTGTGGTGCAGATTTTATCACAATTTCTTTAGTACTATGTACAATACCTGTAATGTTCTTTAGAAAACAATAAAAACAAGTTAGAAAAAAAGATAACTAGATACTGAAGTATCTTGAGGCACAGGGTCAAGACTGATTTGCATATAGCTGGGTCTGAACTGAGGTGGCGAAGTGAGCTAAAGAACGATGATGGATTCAACCCAGATCTGTGACTGGGGGTGAGTGTCTTAAAAGTTTCAGCACTCCGTACATCATCTCCTTGTGTTTGCTTTGTTCACCCTAAGTTGGCAGGGTATGCCCAGACGTGGGTCCTTTGCTCACTTTACAAAAAAAAATTATTTATTGATTTTATTGAAATGTTCAACAATGACATACAATCAAGGTCTCAGCAGGTGTAGCAAATAGACAGCCGTATCACGAACAGTGATACAATATCACAAATCAAAAGACACCAGGCGTAAGAGGAACAAATGACAGCATCAATGGAGGCAAATACATATTGCCAGAGGCCAGTAAGGAGGCATATGGAAGAGTAAGGAAGCAGTTCACAGAGTCACCAGTATAAGTGCCAGTATATGCGGGAGGTCAGGGGGGATCGGGCACAGGTCACCGGGGGGGGGGGGGGGAGGTTGGAGGAAGAGAGGGCGTAGTCCACAAGGCCGGCACAAGCCAGGGTCAGAGTGCGCACAAATGTGGATAGGTACGAGGGGCAGTGTGAGCAGGTCTCAGGACTCGGCCATAGCATGAAGCGGGTGTTCTAGCAGGTACGTCTGTAGCGGGCCCCAGATGTCGCGGGGACGTGAGGAGTAAGGGAGTAATTCAGCATATGTACAGAGTTGGTCCTGCCAGAGAATCAGGTCTCCCAGCCAGTCCTTAAATTTAGGTGCCCGGCCCCATCTGCAGGCCACTCGCCGCTTAGCCAGCACAAGGCAAAAGGACACAAACTTCCGATATGTGACAGGGATATGTTCAGTGTACCCAAGGAGAGTTATGAGTGGTGACCGGGAGATAGGCACAGACGTCATAGAGTCGAGGGCCGTGAGGACCCGTCGCCAATAGGCAAGTACCTCGGGACAACCCCAAGCAAGGTGTAGGAAATCTGCATGTTCTGCTTTGCATCTATCGCATCTGTGTGTGTCCCGTAAACCAAGATTGTGGAGCCTGACTGGAGTGTAATAACTGCGGTGCAGGAAGCGATAATGAATAATGCGAAGTCTGCTATTGGAGGAGACGTGTTCCGTCTGTTTGCAGCAGAACAACCACTTCTCGTCAGTGAGGTCTTGACCAAGTTCCACTGCCCATTTAGCCTGGGCTGCGCTCGGATATAGACAGGGTCTGTATATAACGTATGATATAATGTGGATACTAAGTGCGAGGAAGAGGATGCGCGCAAGGTCTGATGCACCCTTGTGGGGCCAAGGTTGCTGGCTCAGAAGGGTATGTGGAGTGACTCGCTTGGATGCCGTGACGAAGGCGGGCATATAAAAAGGTTTCCATGGTAGAAGGTGGGGAGAGTGCGGAATTTGCCGCCTACATACAGGTCTCCCCAGCAACGAATGTTTCGTGCATGCGCAACTTTCTTAAAAATACCTTCTTGTAGCAACGACACCTCTGGATGGTAGGTGAGTGGTAGAAGAGGGGAATAGAGGCAGGACTCAGGCGTACGAGCCAAGATGCGGGACCAGGCTCTGAGCGTGCAGTCTACAGAAGTGGGGCATCGATCGCGGGGTGCAACTCTAGAGAGAAGGATGCCATCTAGCGGGATTGGATCTGCGAGCCAATGTTCAGTGGCCACATGTGAAGTATAGCGGGGTGCGTTAAACCAGAAATGAGCGAAGTGTGCCTGAGCGCTTATGTAATATAATTAGGCTATCTGGTTTTAGGTTTAAACCTATAATAACTGATAAAACCCCACCAAAAGGAAAATAGCCATCACCGGTGTAAACATATAAACACTGAAAAAACACCTTCGTAACCACAAACTAAGTGCCATTCAAAGAAAAGAAAAGATGAGTAAAAGAGTCATCTTTATTTCTTCCTAAAGGGGCCAATACAATATAACTTTGTTATACAAGGCAGCAGCAAGAAAGACTGGGCTAACTTTATTCTGTTTGAGTTTTGTTGTTTAGGGATGTCACTAAAATATTGTCTCTTCTTCCTTCTGCTTTTTCAGTTTTGTGGTCTTTGGTCTAAAGATGCAGTGTTTAGAAACATGTGTTAGGTCTTTTTTTTTTTTTTTTTAACAACAAACTTTATTGATTTTCAAGTTACCCAATGGGCAAGCCCAGCGAGCTTCGAGGCATATATAAATACAAAATACACTAGCAAGGCACCATATAACATCCCTATGGCGACTGCAAGACTGCAAACCCACACCCCCACCCCCGCCCTCCAACCACGCACCATACATCCCTTATACAATTATACAATCGTAGTGTAATCTTGCTTCTAGACCTCTACACGACCCCATTAACCTATATCGGTGAGCTGCTCACCACCAGCCTATCAATTGGATCTCGGGGAGCCTCTGACTCCAGGAGTGACAAGTCTATGCAACGGTACGTAGCCCATCGGGCCCAAATCTTTTTGTGTTCGTGCGGACATCCCAGAGCCTGAAATACTGCCACTTCAGCGGACATGCACCTATCCATTGCTTTCTTCCAGGGACCTATACTGGGTGGGAGTGTCGCCTTCCAATGTTGAGCAATGTCGCGCTTAGCTAGTGTAAGCCCAAGGAACAATAAATACCTTTTATATCTGTTCCCCCCAATGTCCTCGGTGCTGTGTAGGAATATCAATCGAGGGTCTGCAGGAATACGCCAAGCCAGCAATTGCCCCAAGCAGGACCTTATGCCCGCCCAGAAATGTTGCAGCGCCGCACAGGTCCACACAGTGTGGAGGAACGACCCCTCCTCCGAATCACATCGGAGACACATAGGTGACTGAATGGCCCCCATCTTGCAAAGGCGCAGACGTGTATAGTAAATCCTATGGAGATATTTGAACTGGATCAATCGGTATCGGGTGGAAACCGCAGAGTACCGGGGGCTAGCCAGTGTCTCCGCCCAGTCATCATCTGTCAGTGTGGGCACATCTGCCTCCCACGCCGCCCGGGTCCGGTGTATGGTGGTTGTGGAATGTGTAATCAGTGTTTGGTAAATTTGACGAATCTTGTGGGCACCCAGGTCCCCCATGAGCAACCGGCCTTCCAACGGGTGGAACTCCGGGAGACCCGTGAGGCCCCGTATCAAAGGGGATATAGCATGTCGGAGCTGCAAATATCTGTGGAATTGCGTTTTATGGAGGCCGAAGTCAGCTTGAAGCTGCTGAAAGGATTTGAGTGTGGACCCCCGTATCACATCCCCCAACACAGAAATCCCGATGCCATCCCACCTACGGAAGCCCGCCAGAGCTGCGACTGGCCGAAGATATGTGCCGCGCCAGAGAGGCGTAGCACCGGTGAGTTTGCCCCACCAGCCCATCTGTCGGACCGCTCGCCTCCATATCTGAATGGCCGTCCTACATGCCGGGGGAAGTTCCGTCAGAGACGAGGAGCTATACAGAAAGTGGAGTAATGGGGTTTCGGCCATAAAGAGTCGTTCCACAGCGTAGGCTGGGTCCGATTGTGAGCAGTACCACCAGTCATTTATCACCAGAAGATGCGATGCCTGGTAATACGCCTGTACATCGGGCGCCGCTATCCCACCGCAATAAGTGGATTGGATACAGGTCGCAAGCGCCACCCGAACCGCTCCTCCCCCCCCAGAGGAATCTATTGAGTAATGTATTAATTTGACGGAACCAGGACGGGGGGATTGGAAAGGGGTAATTCTGCAGCCTATAGAGCAGGCGAGGCAGAGACACCATTTTAAAAATGGCCGATCTCCCATATAACGAAAGGGGGAGTTGGGACCATACCGTCGTCTCATCTCGAACTGTAGTCAGCAGCGGCGCAATATTCCGTGACCATGCTTCAGTTTGGCACCGTGTAAGAACCACCCCAAGGTATCGGAAGCCTGACTCCGCAATCACCAACTGGGAGGCCCAAATTTGGGACCGCTGGTCTCCGCAGATCGGAAATAATATGGATTTGGATGGGTTAGCGCAGAGGCCAGAGGTCTCCCCGAAGACCCTCAGAATCTGCAGCACCCGGGGCCCAGAAACCCACGGATCCGACATAAAAAACAGGGCGTCATCAGCGTAAAGCGCTATCCTATCCGAGCACTCCGGAGACCACTCCAAACCCCGCAGGCAAGAGTCCAGACGGACCCACGCCGCCAGGGGCTCAATGGCCAGTGCGAACAGCAATGGGGAGAGCGGGCAACCCTGTCGAGTGCCCCTTCGAATGGGGAAGGGAGCTGAGCATCGGCCAGCTACTCGGACCGATGCAGTGAGGTCTGTATAAAGTAATTTCGCGTATGCCCGGAATTGGGGGCCCAAATTAACCGCTTCCAACAACTTAAAGAGGTACGTCCAGCTTAGGGAATCGAACGCCTTGTCAATATCAGCCAACAGGACTGCCGCGGGACGTCCCAGACGGTGAGCCTCCGCCACCGCGTTGTGAGCTCGTCTGATATTATGTCTGGTAGAGCGTTGTGGCATAAAGCCCGACTGGTCCGGATGTACCAGCTCCTCTATACAGGTACGGAGGCGATCCGCCAGGATCTTTCCCAGCAGTTTGGGCTCAAAATTTATTAATGAGATGGGGCGGTAGGACCCCAGGTCGTCCGGTGGGCGTCCCGGTTTGAGAAATACCACGACCTCCGCATGTCTCCAGTCCGAAGGGAGAATTTGCTGCTCCGAGGCGTCATGAATCACCTCGAGCAAATGCGGTCCCAGAGTCTCCAGATGAGGCCTCAGGAAGTCACATGGGAACCCGTTCGGGCCCGGCGCGCGGCCAGGGTGGATGTTGGAGAGGGCCGACCGCAGTTCCGCCATTGTAATTGGCTCCTCCAGGGAATCACGCCACTCATCCGATAGGCGGCGGGGAGGAATATCCACTAAGAAGGCATCTATGAGGGATTCGGAGATGACCTCCCGTTTATCGTACAACGCCGCGTAAAAATCAGCGAAGGCCTGTACCACAGCCTCAGGGGATGTACAGGCAACCCCCGCGGGGGACCGCAGAAGGGGTACCTGTGTCGGGGCCACCCTAGCCTGGCAGAGTCTATGAAGCATTTGGCTAGACTTATCGCCCCACTGGTAAATTCTATGCTGGGTGGCCAGCCAAGCTTCTTTGGCGTAGTCTATGTGGGTTTGATGGAGCATTTGTTGCACTTGCAGCAGATTCCGGCGGGCCACGGGGTCCGAGCCTCCCACCACAAGGGATTGAAGTTCTTCCTGCCTATTCTCCAGGTCATATACCTGGGCCAGGCGGCGGCGCTTTTCCCCGGTGCGATAACTTATATCTGCACCCCGGAGTGTGGGCTTAAACGCTTCCCATAAGATAACTGGGGACTGGCAAGTGCCGGCATTGTATCTGAAGTAGTCGGTGATTGCTTGACTAAGCATCTCTCTGTATGCCTCATCACGGAGCAGCCAGGGGGACATGCGCCACCGATAGGGGGCCCTGTTAGTTAGCAGTCGCAATTTAAGTTGGATCGGCGAGTGGTCCGACAAGCCACGGGGCAGAATGGATGCTTGTGCCACCCTGTGCATATAGCTATGTGGAAGGAATAAATAATCAAGGCGTGAAAGAGTGGGATGAACCGATGACGCGTATGAGAATCCTGCGTCCGCCGGGTGTAAGGCACGCCACGTGTCCCCCCAACCCAGTGTATGTGCAAGTACATTCAATTTGGATGTAGTGGGGGTTGTAGCAGGCTGTCGGGCTCGCCACCTATCTAATGGGCCCATAGTATCGTTCCAATCGCCCCCAACACCACAAGGCCACCCGGGAGATCCCCCACAACTGCGTTATTTTATCAATAAACGTCTGGCCGAGAGGCGGAGGGGCGTATATGCTACCCAGTGTGATGTGTTCGCCGGCCAAGGTACCCGAGACCACAGTGTATCGACCCCCTGGATCCAGCCAATGTCGTGTGATCTGTAGGGGCACCCTTCGATGAATGAGTATGGCTGTACCCCGTGCCCCCCGCGTGAAGCCAGAATGATAGACTGTGGAGTAACCGTAACGGGCGAGACATGGGGCCTTCGTGCCCAGGAGATGAGTTTCCTGGAGCAGTAGGACATCTGCTGCATACCGCTTTGCCTGGTGGAGCACTGCCCCTCATTTAACTTTACTCAGCAAGCCTCGCACATTCCAGGCAAGAACGTTGAGCTCCCCCGGAGGTGTGTCACCAGTCGTGTGAGCCATCCCTAAGTGTCCAACAAGATAACTGCAACTGAGGCGTGCAAGGCGAAGCAATGTGATTGGTGCATGGTGCGAAAACATTCAATAAAGAAAACCCCCCTTAAGAAACTGGCCCTCATCCCCCCTGCCCCCAACCCCCATACTTCCTGCAACACGGAGTATCTGTCGCGGTAGAAACCCACCCCAGGCCCCCAACAGGATGACCCAAGCGGTCCCTCCAATGGATCCCCCCCCAACTTACCCAACATCACCCAAAACGTCCAGGGCGAGCCATGTTCAGATCCCTCCAGGGCCTGTAGAAGACCCCATCTCTATGACCCAGTCATATTAGTGAGCGGCCACCACCCCCAGGCAAACCCGCCCCCGAAGGGAATATAGGGAAAACAAGGGAAAGTAACCCAATACAGTTCAGTCTCCAGAGCCCGTCGGTTCCGGGGCACGCCAGTTGGAGCGGGATCGATGCCGCCGAGATGTCGCACCCCCGCCCTGCCGACCACTCCGATGCGAGCCCTGGGAGGAATCAGAGTCTGCCGGAGGCGGTGTGTGAGGTTTAAGGATCTGTCTCTCGTCCGTCCACGCGAAGACTTCCTCCGGGGTGTCAAAGAAAAATGTTTTTGCATTGAACATCACTTTCATCCGGGCCGGAAACAGCAAGGCATAGGATAGATCAAGTTCACGTAGCCTTCTCTTGGCAGCCGCAAATGATTGACGCTGTTGCTGCACCAGCTTGGTGTAATCAGGGAAAACCATGATGGGGCGCGAGTCGAAGACCATTTTATCTTTATGGAGCCTGGCATATCGAAGTACGGCGTCTCGATCCGCGTAATTAAGGATTCGGGCTATCACTGGCCTCGGGCGTTCCCCGGTGGCGGTTTCTTAACCAGTGCACGGTGGGCCCTCTCAACCACGAAACAGGAGGACATGTCTTCCTGGGGCAACAGTGACTTTAGCCAATCTGAAATGAACTTGTCCACGGAGGCCCCCTCGCATCCCTCCGGAAAGCCCACCAGGCGCAGATTATGGCGGCGGGCCCGCCCCTCCGCATCCTCGACCCGCGCCGCCAGCTCCTGCGATTGCTTGGTCAATTTGTCCACTTTGCGCTGTAGTCCCGCGACAGAGTCCTCGACTGTGGAGACCCTGGTCTCTGCTTCCGTGATGCGGTCGACCGCCTTCCGCAAATCTTGGCGAAGGAAAGACACCTCCGCGCCCACAGCCCCGATCTGGGCCTCGAGGGCTGTCCGCGATTGTGTGATCGCCTCCAGCAGCTTCGTCGCATCTGAGGATAACCCTTCCGCGGACTCCCCCCCGGGAGGGTTGGCAGGGGTGGTAAAGCGGTCCATAGTAAGCTGCTTGGGGGCCGCCGCGCCCTGTTTATCCTTGCCCATGGCTACCAGGAATAGCCTGGCCGGCGATGTAGTAGGCAACTGCAAGAAGCAGCAGACACAGACAAGGGGGCAGCCCAACCCAGACTCCAACGCAGGGCGGCGTTGCAACTCCGAGCACCCCCACAGTAGATAGTCTTGTAGGGGCTCACTAGCAGCCGCGCCTTCTATGCGGGGGGCCCCTCACAGGAGCAGCCATGCACTATGGGGCAGTTGCCAGATAGGGACGGAGACCCCCAATGTCGCAGCCCAGCTCCACACCAAGGCTCCAGGACCGGGTAGCCACACGAGCCGGGGCCACTCCTCAGATCAATGCCGGAAAAATAATTCACCGGTTCCCTGGCACCCTTCACCAGAGTCTAGTGGGCACTGGGCACCCCGCAGCGTCAGTGATGGGATCCCCGGCGGTGCCGCCCCGTCACGTCTGCACCCAAGCAAGGAACTCAGATCGTCCAGAGGGTGGGCCACCAAGCCAGAGGTCCGCCGCACTCCCGCAGACTCCCGATGGCAGGACTCACCCGCGCCCCGTCTTGGGGCCGTAGGATCCGCGTCAGGTCGTACCAGGCAGCGATGCAGGCAATGGGGGAGGGGCGCCTGCAATATCGTCGCCGTGGGATCTCCCGGCTCCTTGGCTCCCGCCGATCGTCCTGCGGGGCTGCACCACCACGACGACGGTCTCCAATAGAGGCAGGATTGGCAGCCGCCTCTCCAAGTACAAGACCCTCCGCAGCCGCGGCCTCGAGTGTCTCGTCCTCCACCCCGGGCACGGCGGCCGCCGGCCGGGAAGCCTCTCAGTGCGGACCGGACCCGCCGCAGTCCGCAAAACTCGACTGCCGGGTCCCGACAGGCACCGCAACCAGGGACCCCTCCAATTCCGACACTGGGTCAAGGATCTTTGGCGGATTACGGCCCATAGAGGGAGTGAACTGCGGAGCTCTACAGAGTCGCGTCCGCCATGTTCAGCTCCCTGGCCACGCCCCTGTGTTAGGTCTTTTTTAGTTATTGTATAAACTGTAGAGAATCAGGAAATATCAAAATCATATTTGATATTTTGGCTACATTTGATTTCACTGACAGCTAAAATGCTGGTTTCATAAGACTCTTTCCCAATATGTACCATCACATTTACCCACAGACAGAGAATGGGTGAAATCCTTTGATACATCAGCCCCCTTTTCTAGAGTGCCAGTATTGATTGTAGGTGAATTGCCAAACACCCCAGGCTTTAAACATTCAATGTAAGGTGTAGTGACAGTTATATGTGAAAAGAATGTTGTCACCAAGCATCTGAGATAGTGGCGAAAACATGACACCAGACGTTGGTAAACATGGAAAGCATTGTCACTTGGAATGCTGCTGAAAAAAGTTCCTACCAAGTTCAATAAAGATTGGAGTGATATGGTTTGTATTTGCAGTAATTCAGCTACGTCTTGGAAAAGTTGTATGATGACCTGGCAAAATCAATACCGGAGCTGAAGTGCTTCCCTGTAAGAGATCCTTGCTAGACGGTATGCATCTTTACAATCTTCAGAGTTAATGAAGAATGCTATTGACTTTTTAGTCCATTCTGGTACACTGTTTCGTTATGCCCGGGAACTAAAATGCAAATATTTCTCTTTTTGTGGCATCAAAGAAAGAGTCATCCTAACTGTGTCATCTACCCGGTGGTTCTCAGTCCTAGAGGCTGTGAATGCCATATTATCCATGTGGCGACCGTTTACAGAATTTTTGCTTAGTGATGATGCCAAAGGCAAGAAATGTGATGATCTTTTGTCACATATTGACAGTGATGTGAAAAAGTACAGTCTACTGCATGCTTAGGTTTTTACAGGAAAACATGACTGATGTAGTGGACATAATCAAAATACTAGAGTCTGAAAACGCCTTCGTCTACCTCGTGTTCAGCGTAAGTGGTGTAGATGTGAAACATTCCTTTAGAGTAGGCTGGGCGACACTTTTAGTGACTTTGGCACTGCAACATGCTCCATGTTAGAATTCTAAATTTAACTGTGTTGAGAACGGCATCGACCGACGCCGCGTCCACTTTGGGGCTGAATCTGAGGTCGACGTCGTCCCGAGGAGCGGGCGGCGTCGGGATCGGTGCCGGTGGAGTCGACGTTGGTGGAGGCGTAACAAGGTCAACCGGCATCGACCGGGATCCAGGCCTGGATCCAAGGGTGTCCTGCGGCACCGGGGCCGGAGCCGACAGCGACGCCGGAGCCGCCGGCGAGGAAACGCGAGGACACCCATGCGGGACCGCGGGGTCCGAAGGCGCACCGGCGGGACCCGACGGCCCAAAGAGGCGAGCCATGGCCGACAGATAGTCTTGTATCTGGGCCGGAGTCGCCGACGACCCCGGGAAGGGCGGGTAGTCGGGCGGCGACTCCATGGACTCCGCCGGAGCCGCGGGGTGGCACCACCCGTACCCTCAGCCGCGTTGCGCGACCGGCGAGGGGAAGTCGGAGAACGATGACGTTTCTTCGACTTCTTGTGCTTCGCCTTACCTGACCCGGAGTGCGAAGGCTTCGATCCCGACGATCACCGATGATGACTCCGCGCACAGTCCTTCGACCTCCCTCTGGACCGGGACCTCTCACGGCGCGGAGCCGACTGCCGGGCTTCAAGCAGCTTTCGGGACCGCTCCCGCAAAGACTTTGGCGCCATGGACTGGCAGTCGGGGCACGACTTGGGGTCGTGGTCGCGCTCCAGGCAGAAGAGACACGCGCGATGCGGGTCCGTCACCGACATCATCCGATGACAGTCCTCGCAGGACTTAAACCCGGGCATCCCTAACTGCACCAGGAGTCGTATCGACTCGAAAAAGGTGAGAAAAAGATCCCAAAAAACGTAGTAAAAAAAGACTAGGGGTACCGCTCTCTCCAGATCTGCGCTTGCTGGCGCGGAAAATGAAAGAACTGACGTCAGCGAGCGTGGGCGGCGTCCAAGTAGCGCCCGCGACGTCATCTCGGCGACCACGACGCCAACGACGGACGCGGAGCCGCACGACGCCCCTACCGACGTGCAGGGGTACTGCTGACGAAAACTTTCCGGATCCAGTCTGACGCCTGGGGATATTCTAAGGTAAGGAATCTATCACTATGTGTTTCTTTCAGATTCACATCGCACTCTCGCAGCCAGAATCCACGACGCCGACATACGAGGAACCACCCTCGACTGGATCTGCTCCTTTCTCTCCAGTAGAACCCAAAGGATCAGACTCCCACCCTTCCTCTCCGAACCCACAGAGATCAACTGCGGAGTACACCAAGGATCCTCGCTCAGCCCCACGCTCTTCAACATCTACATGCCCCCCAAGCCGCCATTGTCAGACAGCATGGGCTCAGCATAGTATCCTATGCCGACGACACCCAGCTCATCCTCTCCCTCACGAGGAACCCCGAAGACACCAGACTACTTCCAGGAAGGTATGAAGGACGTCGCAGCCTGGATGAACAACAGCTGCCTGAAGCTCAACTCGGAGAAGACCGAGGTCCTCGTCCTTGGACCCTCCTCCACCGCTTGGGACAACACCTGGTGGCCTTCCGCCCTCAGGAACCCACCCACTCCATCAGACCACGCCCGAAACCTCGGCATCATCCTAGACTCCTCCCTCACCATGACCAGCCAGATCAACTCCGTCGCTTCCACCTGCTTCAACTCCCTCCGCATACTCCGCAAGACCTTCAAATGGGTCCCCCCCGAATGCAGAAAGACCGTCACCCACGCACTCATAATCAGCAGACAACTATGGCAACACCCTCTACGCCGGAATCAACAGAACCCTGCTACACAAGCTCAAACCATCCAGAACACCGCAGCCAGACTCGTCCTCGGAACCCCACGACACGAACACATGACCCAACACCTACGAGACCTCCACTGGCTCCCCATCGAGAAGAGCGTAACCTTCAAGCTACTCACCCACGTTTACAAATCCCTCCACAACATCGGACCCAAATAGCTCAACGAGAGAGTCTCCTTCCACACACCCATAAGGAACCTCCGCTCCGCCTACCTCGCCCTGGCAGAGACCCCACGCATCTGCAGAACCAGAGCAGGCGGAAGAGCCTTCTCCTACTTCGCAGCAAAGGCCTGGAACGAGCTCCCAGTCAACATCAGACGCTCCCCTACTCTACACACCTTCAGGAAGAGCCTCAAGACCTGGCTCTTCGACTGAATCAGAGCTGCACCCCCTCCCCCCCCCAGCGCCTTGAGACCCTCACGGGTGAGTAGCGCGCTTTATAAAACCCTGATTGATTGATTGAGGGAAGACCTGGCTTGGCAATTCGGGCTGGACTGTTCCCATGAGGCACAGGGTCAAGACTGATTTGTATATAGCTGGGTCTGAACGGAGGTGGCCAATTGAGCTAAAGAACAATGATGGATTCAACCCAGATCTGTGACTGGGGGTGAGTGACTGAAAAGTCACAGCACTCCGTCCATCATCTCCTTGTGTTTGCTTTGTTTGCCTACAAAGCATGACATACTGCTTGTTTTAAGGACAGTGCCTCCCGATGCAAAACATTCCCTGGCTGACTGTTGTAATTTTTTTCAACTCCCTATATGAGATATATATGGATTGCCACTTCTTTAACCGTTGCTGAAAAAATCTTGACCACCAAACGACGACGGTTCTGAGCTGAGAAGGGGGGTCCGAAGATGAAGTTTGCATTTATGTGACACAGATCTAGCTACATTAGAGATATGATCCTTTAAAGCTTCCCTAAAAGAGGCCAAACCTTCAGTAGATTTCCAGACATGATCTCAGTAAAAAACAAGGTTTTCGCTTCAGTGACTTCAAGTACTACAGAAAGCATCTCAGCAGTCTACATAAGACTACACAAAAGACCCTCTGGAATTGGTCTTCATTATTTAGGGATGTCTCAATCCCACTAGGATCTGGGAAATCCATTTATAGACTAGTATTTGTGTCTACCGGACCAGAAGGTTATCTTGTTTACTATCATCATACTCTAAGATCTACTCCAAATGGTATTTGGTCTGAGTCTGACTTGGAACCAAACAATCTTACATTTGATAAAAAGTCTGCTTACTCGTCACAGGGGGAATATCGTGGAACTCAAATTATTTTTGATGTTCTTTAATCGTGGTCTTAGCTTCTTCAAAGTATTTTTTTTAGAACCAATGTTTATATTGACACAGGTCGCGGCGCCTCAATTGGAATAACTAGGAGTGGTGTGTTAGCAAATTTGAACAGGAGCAGGCTTTGACCCGGGAGTCAAAGCTGTAACCTAAGGAGCCTTGGTAGAGGCTGACAGCATTGCCATGGACTTGTACAAAGTCGAGTTGATCAACGTCTCAGTGACCAAAAGTGGTGCAATCAGTGCAGCGAAAGATCAAACATGTCTTGACAAAAAGCCTCAATTTTAGAGCTTTTCCTTAGAAAGGGATCAGGTTCCTGGGAAAATTAATATATTCCAAAACTAGAGTTGGCTATGAAGAAGTTTTTGTGGGGATTTGAGTAGAATTCACTTACGTAACAAAACTTTGAACAAGTCCTTGTCCTCTTCTAGAGAGGGAATGACTCTTCATTAAAGTCATCAAGCTGGCCTCACATTTAAGTGTTGCACTGGGATTCATAGAATGACACAAGCAACAAACACTGGCATTGAGGTCTGATTCCAGATACTACAGACATTCCCTGTGCAGATCAGTTACTGGCACTAGTTAGCAACAGGGTGAACAGAGTATGAAATAAAACCTGTTGACTTTGGAGGGAAACAATTGTTGAAAAAATGGCGAGCATCACCCATGGCTCCAAATCCCACATTTGTGGGGTAATGGACCAATGGAGCTTGAGCACCTTATGTAAAAGGAACACATCACTCCTGGCGGCTCCTCACAGCACAGATCAGAATATCACTGGGCACCACCAAAGGCTGGGTGAAGAAAACACTTTTTCCACCTGTGAGAATTCATCCTAAATAATTTGCATGCCTGCATAATATAATGTGTGAAAACTTGTGAATAGGGACAAGGCAAAGTGTGCAGCTGGTGCAATATGCTGGCATTCCGCTTTTTCCACTATAGGCATAATGATCTGCACCTCTTATACCACCATATTCCATTAAGGGACTGCACCAGCAAAAGGCACAATGAATGTCATGTGTATCTGTGTACTGAGTTACTATCCTGAACTCAGGGCTAGAATAGGATGTAATGTTTCGCCCACACTAGCAATTTAAGCCAGTAAGAGAGGAAGCCTCCCTAGTCCACATGAGGGCAAGGAGACTACTGATACGAGTAAACCCTGTCCTTCATGTGAGGTAATGAATACTAGCACTCTCTATGGAAGTCTTAGATTGGCTTAGCCAATCAGAGTGCAGACATCAACAGTTGAGTTTAGCTAGCAGTCTGAATTCAGTGAGTTTGCTAAACAAAAAGAAACAGTGGTTGATTGTCAGGCTGTGTTGTGTGAGATTAATGGGATGCACCTTCTTCACATTTCAGGGTTGGTCATTAGCAACAGTATATATCTTGACTAGAGATCATTCACAGCTGTTAATATCCTTAACAGAGGGCAATAACCTGTGAGTAAAGATGAAGACAAGCATTTACTGCTTTACTCTCCATAGTGGATCTACTATGAAAAGGCAGTGTGGCGCTGGCGCCTAGAGAATTTAAATTTTCCATTAGTAAACCTGGAAAGCTGTGTGAAGATCTGGTGACTTTAAAAAAAATCTCCTAGATCCCCTGTGCGAATGTCTACAAAGTGGGGAAGTCCCCACAAAGGGAATGGAGCCCTCAGTGAAAATGCATACCTTTTTCTTCTCTCCTGGACAAACATTTTACTTGTGGGAAAAGGCCTACCCCCACATCCTCACCAAATCTGGAAGTGACCTATTCCACGCTTCCAACACTGTGTTGGAGTACATTTACAAACTTTTCCAGGGAGGAAAGAAGACAGAACGAGCACTCCGGGAATAAACCTATGATTGTCGGTATTCCAAATTCCCAAGGCAAACCACACATTGGAACACCCACTTCCTATCCCTTAAGTGGGATTGAAGAGTGCAGAGATCTCCACACTAGTGGGGGGAGTACTAAACCCTTGTAAATAGGACCAGGAATCCTTTTGTGCATGCCTGCTGTAAGCAAATGAGTAGGGTCTCGGGGTGGACCAATTGATGGGTCCCGCAGAGCAGGTTGGCCAAGTCGTTGTCCTGAGACAGAAGGTTTTGTATGACCAACTGCAACTTGTGATGAATCACCCACCTCCAAATGCTCTGGCTTACAGCAGACAGTTGGGGCGAGTGCACGCCCCCTTGATTTTGTAGGTAAAATATAGCTGTAGTGTTGCCAGTGTGGACTAAAAGAATCTTGTTGTGAATGAGTGGAGGAAATGCTTGAAAAGCCAATTGAATAGCCAGCAATTCTAGGTGGTTGATGTGGAGGCACTGCTGCGCGGGTGTCCACAAGCCCTGGATTGTGTGGTCTAGGAGATGCAGTCCCCATCCGGTGATCGAGGTGTCTGTGGTGATGGTTTCTTAAGGAACTAGGACTAGAAAAGGCCATCCCTGTGACAGGTTGTTGGCATTCTACCACTGCAGAGAGTGATATGTACAGCTCCAAATCAAAACTAGATCCTCCCATAGACTTTCCGCCTGAGACCACTGTGCTGCTAGGCACTGTTGTAAAACATGCATCTGTAGCCTTGCATGTGGTACTATTGCAATGCAGTACCCCATCATGCTTTGCAAATCCATTACTGTTCTGACCATTACCGGACGATTCGGCTGAATAAGAGGTACATTTTGGAAACCATTAACCCTGTCCAGGCTTGGGTAAGCCTTCCCTACCCTTGAGTCTAGGGTAGCCCAGAGGAAGGGTTGTACCTGGAGGGGCTGATGGTGAGATCTGGCCACATTTAACGTGAAGCCCAGCTTGTAAAGAAGTTCTAGGGTTGTTTGAGTGTGTGCCAGACATTGCTACTGTGTGGTGCTCTTGATCTGCTAGTCATCGAGGTAAGGAAATAAGAGGATGCCACCCCGCCTGATGTGAATGGCTACCAGCTAGCCATTTGGCTAAGACTCTGGGGGCGTTTGAGACCCCAAAAGGCAGCATTTTCAACTGATAATGTTGTCGACTCACCACAAACCGCAGAAATCTTTGATGGGCGGGGTGGATGGGAATATGGAAGTAGGCGTCCAAGTCGAGGCCGGTCTTAAAATGCCTTGCCACAACAATGGGATGGCATCTCAAAGAGTGACCATGTGGCAATATTCCAACAGGATGAATCTGTTGAGGGATCGGAGGTCGAGTATAGGCCTAAGGGAGCCATCTTTCTTGCAAATGAGAAAGCACAGGGAGTACACCCCTCTGCCGCGATGTAGTGGCGGCACTGGCTCTATGACCCCTTTGGCAAGTACTGCAAGCACCTCTTCTAGGAGCAGACGTTGGATTTCCATGGATAACTTTTGTCTGAGGAGAGGAATGTTGAGTGGTGTTTGGGTAAGTTCTAAACATATGATGTCTAGAACACACCGGTCAGAGGTAATTGCCTCCTATAGCAGCAGGAACCCCTGTAGCCTGCCCCCAAAAAGTGTTGGATGGTCAGGGGGGAAGAAGGAGAGAGTCACTGTTTTGGGGCGTTAACTCCTCAGGGAGCTGCCCTTTTACCTCTACCATTGTTCCCTTTATACTCATCCCTGTAGAAACCCCAAGGTACTGGAGGTGGCAAAAGGAGCCTCGGGCACTAGGTGTCTGTAGTGTGCCCATGGCTTTAGCCTTGTCAGTTACTTTCTTTTTTTTCCCCTCGAGCATCTCATTGACCTGTGGGCCGAAAAGATGCTTGCCGTTAAGGGTACATTAAGGAGATGTTGTACCTCCGCTTTAAAACCGGAGACAAGTTGCCATGCATGTCACATGAGGAGGAGCCTAGAATTAATGCTGCGCGCATTTGTGTCTGTGGCGTCCACAGAACAGCGAATATTGGTGTGGAGATTATCGTCCCCTCCACCACCAACTACAGGGCCCATTTGCGGTACTGTTCTGGGAGATGTTGGATAAGATCCTCCTTTTGATCCTGTGGCCTCGATAATACAGAGTGAGCAAGCCAATAGAATTAGTGATAAACCACTGAGTGGCAGATTGCTCAACAGCATGCTTGGCAGTCGCATCAATTTTCTTGCTCTCCCGATCTGCAGGGGCATTTTGGTGGGAGGGGTGATTGGGGGGGGGCGGTGGAGTAGCTCTCTTCATGGCTGTGAGAACTACTAGTGAATCAGGGGTTAATTGAACTATAATATGGGGGACAGGGGGAGTCAGAGAGAGAAGTTTTAAACTTCTTCTCAAACTGGGGTGTGCTCACTCTGGCTTTCACAGGCTCCTTTAAGATTTCACCGGCAGGTTTTACCATGCCCTTCCACATGGGTAGGTATTGGAGGGACCTTTGAGTGGAGGAGAGGGTTTCTAGAAGGAAATCATCCTCCTAAGGTTGAACATGCAGTTCAACTTTATGAAAAGCTGCTGCCCTGTGTAGCACTAGATGGTATGAGGTTGTGTCGTCGGGTTGAGGTGGTTTGGTCAGGTACACATCTGGGTCAGTGTCAGCTAGGGGAGCTACCTGGTAGTCATCCCAAGGGTCAGGTGCCAGGGGACAATATGGCGGGTGATATGGGATGTAGGGCGATCCTGGACTGTCCACACCCCCTGAATGGTAAGCTCCCTGTGCGGAATGTGTGTGTGGGGACAGAGCAGGAGGAGGAGGTGGTGCAGGAAGAGAATGAGGATGAAGATGAGAAGAAGTAGGAAGAGGAGGTTTCTTAGAAGGACCAGGCACTAATTTAGAAGTGCCTCTGTTGTGATGCTGAGGCTTTTTGAGTGTCGGCTCCAAAGGAAGGTTGAGGGCCTCCTCGAAAGAAAGTCCTCTGGTTAGGGACAGAATCATTGGGTGGCTGGACAGGCTTAGCCATGATCCGGCCTGTGCCCGGTTGTATATGAATTCTCTGCTGCCCGGCATCAAGGCATTCCTGAAGCCATTGCAGGATGGCGCTTTCCTTTGATGACAACTGTGACGGAGCCGAAAAAGGTTGCCGCCCAGAATGCCCCGAGGTGGATCTCGGCTCTGAAGATTTTGACTCGAGTGTGGCCGAAAGGGCGTCTTCGGACCCGGTGCCGAAGTGGCAGTCAACATCAAGGGGTTAGGCTTTAAAGCTAACTTTGGCGCCGAATGTATCAAGGGAGTTGGGTCTGGTTTGGTAGTTCGGTGCCGATCATGGCCCTGAGGCAGTGTTGGCCCAGAGCCATCAGATGAGGCACGGGAGCTCGAGGCTGGTGGAATGGGAGATAGTGGTACTCACTGCGGCCCTCTGGCCCTTCAGTCTCAACATCTGCCTCTGAGTCAGCATCCTCCGACGAGAATGCCTCTACGATTTCTGCACCGGACTCACTTGGCTGCTGCAGGGCTTCTCCATCCTCTTCACCGAAAATGTCCAGGGTGTCTTCCTCTCCTCTGCGCTGAACTGTTCAATCAATCAATCAATCAATCACGGCATTTATAGAGCGCGCTACTCACCCGGGAGGGTCTCAAGGCGCTGGGGGAGGGGGTAAGTTACTGCTCGAACAGCCAGGTCTTGAGCTGCTTCCTGAAGGCGAGATGGTCCTGGGTTCGCCGAAGGTGAGTGGGGAGGGAGTTCCAGGTCTTGGCCGCCAGGTAGGAGAAGGATCTTCCTCCGGCGGTGGTTCTGCGGATGCGTGGTACGGTGGCGAGGGCGTGGCTGGTTGATCGTAGCTGGCGTGTGGGCGTGTAGAAGGACATGCGGTCGTTGAGGTACTTTGGGCCCAGGTCGTGGAGGGCCTTGTGTGCGTGGGTGAGGAGTCTGAACGTGATTCTCTTGCTGACGGGGAGCCAGTGCAGGTCTTTCAGGTGTACGGTGATGTGGCTGTGTCGGGGGATGTCCAGGATGAGTCGTGCGGAGGCGTTCTGGATGCGCTGGAGTCTCTTTTGAAGTTTGGCTGTGGTTCCGGCGTAGAGGGTGTTCCCATAGTCCAGTCGGCTGGTGACGAGTGCCTGGGTGACGGTCTTCCTGGTTTCAGTGGGGATCCATCTGAAGATCTTGCGGAGCATGCGCAGGGTGTTGAAGCTTTTTGTTGCATAGGACTCTTCCTGGTGATCCTGAGACAGGCACAAGTTACAGACCATGCAAATCCGTCCCTGGGAACTTGGCATGGCAAGTTGGGCAGTACCGAAAAGGAGACCTTTCCACCACGTAAACATTCTCAGCTGCCGTAGTGATGGCAGTTGTGAGGAGCAGAGCCCCGAAGTGGAGATTCATGGTTCGCGAGACGGACTCGGAGCAACACCCAACGGTAGAGACAGACGAACAGCGGGATTGTTTGGACCAACGAGTGAAAGTGCTGAAGGCCTAGTGAGAACGCATGGCATTAAACCAGAGCTCCCGTAGATACATAGAAAAACAATCTGACTATAGAGAAGATCCCCATGCACATTTGTCTACAATAGGTGGAGTCACCACACCTCGTGACTCGAAAAGACTTCTTCGAACAAAAACAAGTTGCACACGTCCAAGCCCAACACTAGATGGCAGGAGTATACACAGCATGTGTATCTGCAGCTACACATGCCACAAACATATATATTTATATAACACACACACACACTGCTATAGTTTAGGTGAACAATCATAATTGTTGTAATCGTTTATTACCATTGGAATGTCTTCAGCTGGGCCTTGGAAGTTATTCTCACTGTCATCCATTGACATTTGATGTGCGTCTTGAGACTGAGGAATGTGTGACATTTCTGCTTTGGTTTTATACTCCAACATTAGAATAGTGGGAGGAACCAAAATGCTTAAAATCACCTGCAATAAAAGCAAAAGGTTTAAAACATTTTTTTGGAACAGTTCACCAATGCAGCACTGTTTTGTATGCAGAAACACATATGGGAGCTCTCAAATATGAAAATAAACTTTAAACATGTTTCTTGGAACAGAGAGACAACAGCCATGCAGACCGATTTAGATCAGAGATACACACCAATACACAGCAAAAAGTATGACATGCACCGACATTAATGCATACAAACTGTATTTTATAATTCCCCTAAATACCAAGTCTTTGCTAAGTAAAATTAACAAACACAAATATCTGCCATCAAGAGAGGTGCAGCATGATATCACACACCTCTTTGGTACACAGGCTGCCCTGTGCCAAGAGCAGGCTCGGCCCGTGAGAACCAAGCTCGTTATAAGCCAGTGTCCTCTGCAGAGGACCAATGAGCTCTGTGGATTCCAAGATGCACTTCTCTGCCAGCAAGAGCTGAATATGTTGTATTTGTGCTGTTTCACAGGGCTATTGTGAGAATGTGCCCCATGATTACTGATGCATTATGTGAAAGAAACTCATAGGAATTTCTAGTTCTGCCCATAAATATCCACATTGGAAACCACAAGGCGTAAGGGTGAGCACATTATATGAATACAAGACCTAAAAATATACTATCACAATATATAAACACAACATATTGTTACGCTGTTATGATCATGATGTAGCAAAAGCAAACAGCATTAGCAATGAGCACTGAGCGGTCTTTAAGCCATAGGTGTATTGTGGGCACCATTAAGAATGTGTATGAACACAACACGGTAGAAAACCTGGCAACATCCAACTAGAACATAGTGGACACCTGCTCCAAAGCTCAAAAGGCACATATCAACTAACTTAAAGAAAAATAGTATGCAGCACAATAAGGTATATGGTAAGGGCCTTCCAGTAAAATGAGAGTCTGGAGTCCCAACAAATTTTATACAACCGCTTCTGCAAGAGATGCTTATTCAAGATATACTGCTCCTTCTCTGTTTGAACCCACTAGGTAATGAGCCTGCCCCCGATACCTAGAGAATGATCCTTCTGGATTTAGAGGACTATAGCTCTCCAAGCTACAGAAAGAAATTCTGTGCAACTCAGCCATACTATTCTCTATCTGGCATTTTCCCTTTTCCAGCTGGTCCACAAGGAGCACCACACCTTTGACAATCAACTGCCGTATATTCAACAACCCTAGAGGTACATCAGGCTAGGGCTGTGCATCCAGATCTCCGAGGCCCTAAGATTTGGGAGACTTACCCGGTTGTGTGCGAGTTGCTATGAGCTAAAACACCTCCTTTTCAGGTCATCATGCAGAATCCCTCAGACACTCTGTGGATCGCAGGTATTACTCCATCATCAAACCCGTGATATTAATAAGCACCGTTGGCCATTCTTGGGTCAGTCTGGCTCTACAGAGTTGTATTTACAAAGTGCTAGATTTAAAGCTTGGAGATCTCTTCGATAAAATACATATAGATCTCAAGCACCCATTAGACAATAACCTTACTCTCATGAACACTATCTTTACTTGCTTGGAAGCATATGTGCTAAAAACAAATTACTTACCTTGAATATCGCTTTTTTGGGTGGATACTTCAACTGCAGATTCTTCACCCTGTGCATATTCCCCAGTGTCAGACTGGATCTAGAAAACTCAAAAGCAGTACCCCTACGGGCCAGTAGATGGAATCATGTGGATCCACGCTGTCGTCGTTCTACTCTGGAAGTGACAAACGGAGCCACATATAGGTGCCAATCATGCACACTGATGTCAGTTTCTTGAGTAGGCCTGTCCGCTCCCTCAGACACACATCAGCATACTGGTATGGCCAGTTTTCAGATCTCTAAATTGGGGCCATTTTAGAACGAAAAACAGCCCGTTTCGCAGAACGGGGAGGTGGGACGGTGGTGAGGAATGGGCGGTTAGGTAAGAGTATCTACCAGAAAAAGGTTCACCTAGTGAATAGGTGCCAAAACAGTACCTCCCTAGGTGGTGGGATAGTGGAATGGCTCAGATCAAACAGTCCAGCAGGACTGATCAGGGGAAATAGCCATCCCGAAGGACAGGAATGTCAAGGCAATAGTGCTTTGTGGATGTGTGCACTGAGGCTGACGTAGCAGCATGACACATGACTTCTGGGGCGGCTTCTCAGCTTGTGTGAGAAGATTTTAATGCAGAGGACTATGCATCTAGAGATGGTTCAGTTCTGCACTGCCTTGCCTTTTTTTGCTCCCGAGAAGCCAAAAAAGAGCTGACTGCCCACCCGATGGTCTCTGGTATGAGCAATGTAGAAAATGAGCGCTCTCTTAGAATATAAGCAATTGAATATTTCCCTCCTCGTTCAAGGGGAGAGGCGGGGCAAAGAAGGTTGGAGGGGTGATAGCCTGACTGACATGAAAGGTGGAACTACTTTTGTTAGGAATGCTGCTCAAATCCTCAATACCAGTTTGTCTGGAAAAAGGGTTGTATAAGGCAGCTGGACTGAAAGTGCCTGGAACTCACTTACATGACCAGCGGAAATTATTGTGACCAAAAGAACGTTTAAGGATCAAAACTCATAGTAGGAAACTGTGCATGGCCACAAAAGGAGTGCACAGACACAGAAGCAATGCACATAAAGTAAGAAACAGATTCAAGTCCCACTGTGACATCACAAAGGGCTTCGGCAGGAACATATGTTGAAAACCTTTCGGAAACTCATCACAGCAGGTGATTTGAACAAAGAAGGCTGATCTAGTAACAGTAAAAAAAATAAAAAATAAAAATAGAAAGAGCCAATAGTCTTTAACAGTGCCCGGAGCAATTCCTTGCTGGGTCAAAGATAAAACAAGCAGCAAAATGTCTGACAGTTTGGCATGTAATGGGTATCATGAGGTGGTTGCCATGCCTAGCCACACACAAACTTATCCCAGTGCCTGGCGTACAATGACTAGGTGGAAGGGCGACTACCTGTCAAGATAAAATCAGCAACATTGGGAGGAAGATCAAATGGAATCAACTGCTGCAGTTCAAGCTCCACACATGGGGGTGCAGGTTGCACAGACCCAGGAGTAAGAAACTGCCCTGCTGGTGCGACAGAAGATACTCCCGAAGTGGCTTGCTTGATTAGAGGACAGACTGATTGATGGACAGAAGCTCATGCCCAGTAGTTCTGGTAACCGAACTCGCCCGGCCCATTCCGAAGCCACTAGGATGACTTGGACTGGGTCGGTCCTTCTTGTTTTCTGAACTTGAGTCAAAAGAGAAGCAGGGGCGGAAAGGTATACAGGAATCCCGAGCTCCACTTTAGGCATATCCGAGAGACAGCCTTCATGGGAGCACCAGTGCGCAAAATTGTTGACAATACTAGTTCTCAGTATTGGCGAAAAGATTGAGCCTGGGTTCGCCATACTGCTGAAAGACGCCTTACACCACCTCCAGATGCAGTTTCTATTTGTGATCTGCTTAGCAGTGGTATTGGAGTTTGTTTGCAGTTACATTTAGAGATCCCGTCAAGTGATACACGACCAGAGAAATGCCCTGATACACAGATTCAAGGCACAGGAGAAAAGACCCCACTCGCCCTGCTTGTTGCAGTACAACATGGCAGTAGTACGAATTTGTGTGCACTCAACAGACTTAAATAATAAGAGCCCAATTTTCCAGCTGGCATGAGTCCAAGAGACCGGATAAAAACAAATACAGCCAGATTTGACAGCCAGCGCATTTCATTCCTTAAAGAACTTTATCAAGGCTCAACAAAGGTGCGTGAAAAAAGTGTTTCAAATTGATATGGTAATTGTAACGTAATTGAGACTGGTATAGTTGCCATGAAGTGACAACTTCACAATATGTAGTGAGCACGTTGCTCTCTAATTACTTTACATCTGGTGGACAGAAATTAAGAGTACCAGCTACTATTGTTAAATGTTTGATTTTTCTTTTATCGTTCGATTTTTATTAATTTTCAACAGAAAATGTGAGCTGTATATATATAGAACACTGGCCAATGGCCTCATTCCTGCTATCAGTATATCATGCAAAAATAGTGGGGGATTAGCCCCTGTACATTTACAAGAATAATCGGATATAGTGGTACAGGATAAATAGCTCTAGTCGAACAGCACTACTATTTACATATACAAACCGTCCAGGTACAGTAGAATCATCATTCCTTCTGTGGTGGGGTATTAGTCTGACCAGCAAGAGTCGCCTTACCCGCCTCTTCAAAGAGGCCTATGGGATGTATTATAGATACTCATCTGTATTGTTGGCACAAATGACTAGGCTACAAATTGCCCCCGTTAGAATCTTGGCGGTTCGGGGGGAAGGGGTGGGGGGGCGACAAATGTCTCTTTTGGCCTCTACCTTTTCTAGCTATCCATTCCATGCCTCTATACTACTTTCGGTTGTCTCCCTTGTGCTGTGTATTGAATTCAAGGCTTTGTGCTATATGTTCAGGGTCAGACATGGTTTGGCCCCCTTATACATTCAAGGTCTGGTGACGCCCTATGTGCCTACTCATCAGCTGAGATCATCCAGCCTCTCACTATTCGCTACACCCAGGTGTCGTCTTGCCAGGGACGGATTGGCAAGGCGGGCAGTCGGGCATCGGCCGAAGGGCCGGTGTGTCAGTGCCCTCTGTGGGCCGTTTTTTTTTCTTTCTCAGCCCACAGAAGGCACTGGACAGGGAGAGGAAAGCAGCTTCACTGGGGGGCCGTGTGATATGATCCCCTTGAGCTATGATCATCTGTGGCCTCTCCTGACCCCCTGCCTTGCCAAGCTATCGCCCTGATGGTGGGCTGAGGAGCAGGTGATGGGAGAATCGGCCTCCTGGGGGCCAGGTGTTGCTCAGGCCCTTGAGCCATTCTCACTTCGGCCCCCTGGGGCCCACGCAGCCCAGAAACAGTGTTTGTGTTTGACACCTCGCCCACAGTACTTCTTTTTCAGGGCATGGTGGGCGGGGATGGTGGGTTTATGATGTGGCCTCGCTGTGGGGGCAAGGTGATGTCTTAACTTGGGCCATCTTCACCTCAGCCCTCTCCCTATGGACTGTCAAGCAGCTGTGTTTTATGCTTTATCCCTCCCCTGCCAGGCCATTGTCCTGAGGCAGTGGAGGGCTGGGGGAGGGATTGAGAAATTTTGTAATTAAAGGGGGACTGGCACTTGTTCTGTTGCTCATCTAATGGAGATCTGGGGAGGGATTGAGTAATAAGTAAACTAAGGGGCCTCACTGTTCTACTGCTCATGGTGTAGGCCATTGTCACCTTGGCACCAGAGCCCTTCCCAAAAACAATATCTTCACACTTTCATGCCTTGCGTGTGCATAGGCGTATGTGGCCTGAAGGTTAGAGTTGCAGAGATGTTATGTTATGTTACGGTGATTTATAACGCGCACGGCTACTCATGAGTGTCTTGGCGCGGGAGCCAAGATAGAAAACTGTAGGGAACTGTGAGACGCTACCGATTAGATAAACAATAAAGTTTTTGGTCTCTTCTTGAACAGACGAGGGTCGTGGATGCTCCGCACCCGAAAGGAAGGGAGTTCCAAGCTCGGCCGCTTTGAAAGATAGAGAACTACCTCCGATTCTAGCAAGCCGAAATCGGGGATCGATGCCAGACACTGTGAGGCGGAGCGCAGATGTCTTCGGGGGCATAGAAACTAAACCATTTCCTCAAGTAGAGTGGACCAGTTCCATATAGGGCTGAGTGGGCCAAAGTAAGAGCCTTAAATTTGACTCTTTGAGCCACTGGGAGCCAGTGCAGATCCTGCGGATGTTGTTTTACGCTAGAGCTGCCCGGAATGCCCATCAGAACTCTGGCCGCAGCATTCTGTACTACCTGGAGTTTCTTGAGCTGGTATCCTGGTAGGCCAATATAAAGTGCGTTGGCATAGTCAAGGCGACTGAGGATCAGAGCACGCGTGACCATCTCCTTAGCAGTCCTAGGTAGTAAAGGTAGAAACTTCCTAAGGGACTTCAGTGTGCCAAAACACTGGCCTGCCAGTTTCTTTATTTGCATAGAGAACCGGAGATTCTCCTCGAACCAGACTCCCAAGTTCTTAGCTGCCTGTCCCGTAGAACTGGGTAGGGGGTAATCTGGCGGCCAGAGGGCTTCCCTGAACTGTGGAGGAAAGGATCCATATGAGAGGATTTCAGACTTATCCTCATTACACTTTAATGGAGCTGCTGCAAGCCATTTAAATACGGCTACTAGACAGTTTCTTGCTCTCGTTGGAGAAGTATCAGCGTCCTTCCATGTGAAGAGGAGCTGGGTATCATCCGCGTAGGCGATGATCTTAGCTCCCAGCTCCTCAGCAAGATAGATCAAAGGGGTGACATATAGATTAAAAAGGGGGCTCAGAGTGGAACCCTGGGGTACTCCAGTAGTCACCTTTTGTGGGGCAGATGAAAAAGGGGGTAGCCACACTTGCTGCGATCTATCTTCCAAAAATGATTTAATCCAGTTCCACGCTAAGCCAACAACTCCAATGTTTGCGAGGCGGGCTAGTAACAGAGTGTGGCACCGTATCGAAGGCGGCAGAGAGGTCTAATAAAATCAGAGCCGCTCTCCCGCCCCCAACCAAACACTCTCTGATAGCTTCTGATATTTCCACAAGCGTCGTCTCTGTACTATAAGTAGCTCTAAACCCTGATTGAGCAGGATGTAGCGATCCAGAAGTTTCTATAAAATTGGCCAACTGCTTAAAAACCGCCTTTTCGCACACCTTAGCCACGGCCGGAAGGAGGGAAATGGGGCGATAATTGGCAGGATTGGCAGGGTCTAGAGAAGGCTTTTTAAGCAGAGGGAGGAGTTTGGCTTGCTTCCACTCAGGCGGAACCGTGGCAAATTGGAGGGGCAAATTGATAAGGGAATTAACCTCTGGGTTAACCACTTCTGCCACTGCTGCCAGCAACCGAGCCAGGCAGGGATCGGCTGGGGAGTCCGAGTTCAATGATTTCAAAATAATCAATGTGTCTTGATGAGCAATAGCAGAGAATTCAGACAGGGAGGAGGACGAGCAGGGGGCATCTTGGCTAGAACTAAAAATATTCTGAGGGAGAGGCTGTTCCTGGTCAGAATTAGGTGCCTCAAAACTAGCTTGTATCAGCTGAATTTTATCAATGAAGAAACTCGAGAGTTTCTCACACCATATGACCGAAGAAGGTAGAGAAATATCCTCTGCGCAAGGGGTCACAAAACTTTGAACGATGGAGAAAATCTCCTTAGCATGGGGGATCAGGTTCGAGTCCCGGCATCTGCTCTCAACATCCTGTGATTCTGGGCAAATCACTCCATCTCCCAGGCCCTTAAATAAAAAACCTGATCTTGTGCACTGTAATTGGTGCTCATGAATAGCACTCAAATAGCCTTGGGCTGAGTTCATACGATATAAAACTGTCAAAATGAAGAACAATAAAAAAAAGCATTGACAATGCCAATAGGTCTCGAATTTGCGGGAGTTAGAGCTATTGGCGTTGTAAATGACAATGTGTTTTACTCATGTGTTATGGAGTGGAGGTATGTGGTGTGGAATTATGTGGTTTGGATTGGAATTGTTAGTTGTGGAATCATGTGGTGTACAATTATGTGGCATGGTGTGCAGTGGAATTATGTGGATAGTAATTATGTGATTTTGAGTGTACTGAAATTATGTAGAATGGGATTGTGTGCCATAGAGTGTAATTATGTGGAATGATATTTTGTGTTGTGTAGTGATATGTTGTGCCATTTAATTGTGTGGTGTGTTGTTGAATTTTGTGGCATGATGTGGTATTGTGTGGTGTGGATTGGATGTACGTGGTGTGTTGTGTAAATGTGTTGTTGAGTTGAATTGTGTGTTGCTGAATTGTGTGCAATGATAATGTGTGGAGTGGAATTGTGTTGCGTGGAACTGTGTGGCGTTGAGTGAAATTATGCGGATTAGAATTATGTGGTATGATGTGGAGTGTATTTATGTGTATTGTTGCTATGTGGCATCAAATGAACTTAAAAGCCACGTTGCCTTTCTGATACCAGCAAAGCAGTTGTAAAAATGCGAAAACATAAATAAGACTGAGGGCTGCCTTTCATCCCACAGAAACGCATGTTTAATTACATATTGTAAATTGTATTTATATAGCGCTTACTACCCCGGACGATGAGTTGAAGCGCTTTATTATGAGTAGCAAGCTACTCCGGAACCCAAGATTAGAAGTTAATAGTAGATTAGTAATCTTTATTTCTTTGTACATTAGTTGCACATCTTTGCAGTTGTACTGTACAGCACTGATGTTTTCTCGTCCAGACCTATACCAGCGACATCAAAGATGTGCACATCATGACAAGAGACATTGTTGTACCGTCCTGAAAAATCAGCATCTACAAAGGGTGCTTCTGGGAGCTACAATACACTCCAATTATTGCGGGGGTGCAGAGACGCCATCCAGGTGCACCCCATGAGAGCACTATTCTGGGCTGCAGTGCCGTCTGTACGGATACAATGAAGGGATATGTAATAAGAAAGCAGTAGTGTTTTGTACCGGTGCCATTTCATCCACATGGGAAGGATGAAAATGTAAGCTGACTCCAGGTTCCAACCTCCACAAAGTGCGTTTAACCCAGTGAGCAATCGTCCGAAGTGAGAAGTCGGAAGAGGTGAACGGGTGGATTAAAAAAGAAAATAAATCTGTAAATAAAAAGAAATAAAATTCCATGTAGTGCGAAGCGCTTTTTTATAAGGTTGAGCAGCTGTTGGCAATTGGGGCCCACAGTACATACTTCAGATTTGGTGCTACAGCATGTGTTTTACACATGGAGGGCATGTGAAGAATTGTGAGGGATTGTTACTCAGATGGAATATTTCAACCAATATCACTAGTTGTCTGCAGGTCACTTGAACTATGATTCTGAGAACAGATGGTGTTTATTGCTTCTTTTGAATTCTGTGTGGCATTTGATACATATTCTCTTTGGAAAAGTGAAGAAGGTTCACTTTGCAGGTTTACATGTGTTTGTCTATGACCATAAAGTATGACCTATATCTCTTACACTCATTATCTACTTACCTCTTCCTCATTCTATAGCTATGTACCTTTTCTTCTAGCTACCTGATCTTTCCGTCTTTACCTTATGTCTCTCCCCATCAAACCTATCACTACCTGATTTCTGGTTCTACTTCACCTCTCTCATTACACTGCCTCTTTACCGCTCTGTTCACCTCCTCTTTTCCCCCAGCCCCCAGTTGGTACTGCCCAGCAGAACTGGGGATCCCTGTCTAACTAGAGTAGTGCACACAAAGAAAGAGGGGATGGGGGACAAGGCGGCAAAAGGTACTTACGTTCAGGGAAAAGTGCAAAATTTGTGAGGGAGCTACATTTCATTTCTTTTTAGTGCTTTGCAAAATGGTTTTATGGCTGATATGCAAAATGTATTTCTTTACGGTTTGTCATTAGAGGTTCTATTCTCCAAGGCAGAGGGTCAGAGCTGCTCTTCCTTTTACTGTTCTATCCAGAGATTCCAGTCTTACCCTGTCCCCTTGACTTTGTACTAGATTTCGGATTCATTTGATGATCAGAGTCAAGGACATAGCTGTTGGGAAAGAGCATCTAACTACATTGTGCAGGGTGTTAAGACTGCAAGTAAGTACTCAGTTTTCAGAACTGCAGTGCTCCTAGTCTTTACCAATGTTACTGGCTCTATAAGCTTTAAAATGCTTAATTTACCAAACATTTCTCTGCAAATGAGACCTCTGAGAGTAACCAAATGGTGTTTCATGAAAGTGCACACCCCGCGAAAGTGGGCCACTTTTTATGGCATTGCCCGGGCCAAATTGTGATCCCAATCCGACCCTGCGTCTTGCCCACATGAAGGGACGCTCGTTCGCCTACCTGGGCCCGAAACTCTGGAACTCTTTCCTGGCTTCTCTTATGAACTGTCACTCCTTACTTACATTCCGCAAGAATCTGAAGACATAGCTCTTCTAGCTGCCCGCTGCGGCTTCCGTCAGCTGCCTCTATCCTGCGCCGGGAGACCCTGCGGGTTAGCTGCATACATTACAAGTTCCTCGTAATAATAATAATACTGCCAGTGACCTTTGTGCTAGGTGTGAGGAGTTTGTCCAATAACATTCGACTGGCAAGCCATTGTTGCCCAGTGTCTAACACCTGGCTATTTGATGGACCACTGCTTTGACTTCTTTCAGAAAGGCAGGTTCCTTGAGTTCAACACCCTGTAGTCTGGTGAGTCGGGGCAGTACCATCCCAACTAGATAGCGTTTCCGTGGTAGAATATAATACACTCTAGTAGTCTTTGAGGGTAGCGTTGATGCCCTCTTTGATAATTAGAGCGTCCCCTCGACCAGTACGTATAGCCCCTATGGGCCGATCAGAGCAATCAGCTAGCAGTCTGCCTGCCTTGGGTGAGCATAAAAGGTAACCTGGGAGCCACCCAAATCAGCAACCCCCCTGGAGGGTTTCGAATAGATAGTGCCCAGTACTGTGCCCCGCCATCTCTAAGTTTTGTAAATTGTTGTGCGAGTAGGTGAGTTTCTTGGAGGCAGGCAAAGTGTTGTGTCTGCGTTTTATGTAGGAATGGATGCGATAAAGTTTAATATGTGACGCCATAACCCGAATGCTGTATTTATTCAAAACCATCTATTTTGCTAGCGCCGAATGGCATTTCCTGGGATGATAGTTCGGGTACAGCTCAGTCTCCTCTTGCCTTCCCACCCTTTTTAGGTAGAGCCTCGAGTAGCGCGCAAGCGCTGCTTAGAGGCGAAGACTTAATGTAAGTGAGTTTTCAAAGCAGTCCAAGAAACGCTCGTGCGTCGTGGCTGGCCTTTTTGAGATGGGTACGCGCGGCAAACATGTGTTTCCAATTATCGTGCCCAGACGCGGGCGCGATAAGTGGAAACACATGTCTGCCGCGCGTACTCATCCAAAGGCCAGCCACGACGCACGAGCGTTTTGGGACTGCTTTGCAGGCTGCCGCGCTCGTTTTAACTTTTCCTCACTTCATATATTAGCAGGGCACCCGTTTTTCTGACGCTGCGCTTCATGTACGATGTTAACAATGCTTGTTTGTTGAGCTTCATGCAGCTCTGTGTTTAGCTAATAGCATTTTTTATATATTTGTGCTAAAGCGCCACACATCGCGTGTTTAGCTGATGCAGTTTTCGGGCAGAGGAGAGTAGTGACAGCTTAACAGTCAATAAAAATCCCACGCTTTTAAACGAAATGGTCAAATTGTTTTGAGGAAGCGACTGGAAACATTTTGAAATGGCTTACGTGTTATGTGTCCAGCACTCTAGTGCCTATGAATTACCTACTTGCACGCATTGTGTTATCCTGGGCAAACTAGTCTATTCTATCTCCCTCTACTTTAGCTATCGCAACAATGATCCTAGTGCACAACCAGCATGAGAGCCGACTAGTTTGTGAGGTTAGCTCGATCTTGTCTGTCACGACATGTTTATCTCTGAGGATCGATTTGACACCTTTATTTTTGCAGTAAAGTTGATCAATAGCTGATGCTGGTACAGAGAAGGGCAGTGCATTTAATGAGCACCAACGTGTCCTGCAAGGCTGCGGAGTCTTACTTCCCCTTCTGCTCCACATAAATCTTGAGCTCGAATCTCACTTTAGTAATTTAGTCCGTCTTGTGCCCTTGTAATTCATAATTTTTTACCTTCCCGTGCTCAGCTATTGAGGGTGCCGCTGTCTGTGTGAATGATTTCCCACACTCCAAACATTCCTCCATCTCTCTCTTTTAAAATGTAGTGACAGCTGAACAGCCAATAAAAATCCCACGCTCTTAAGTGAAATGCTCAGCTATTTTCACCTAGTTTTCCCTTGGGCATTGAGACAGTTCACATTTTGCACTGCAGCCTCATGTGCCATGAGAAAAACGTAAGTTCGAAAACTTAAAAATTTGATCCCAAATATGTGTTTTCTTCATAGAATATAACGATCATTGCAGGCCTGCACTGTAATGTAAGGCTATAATTCACTTGAGCGGTTTTATCGATTGCCTTTTGATTTTGGCTTTAGTGTTTTTCACAGCCATACAGTGAAATATACCTTTTAAAACATGGCAGGCCTTTCGGCAGCTTCTGTGTTACACTGCGCACAGAGAAGGCACGGGAGTCGCCTAGCTTTGGAGTGATTGAAGCTGTGCCTTGGAGCGACCTCTTTCTTCAAACCTAATGCCAAAATATGTACAGGATGTTGCTATTTTTACCTTATCCATAAACCAGCTTTCAATTGTATTTAATTTGCTACCAAATATTAAGACCTTAGAATTAGGGATGATTATTTTGCTGTTGTTTAAGTCACAATGCGCAATAAGCATCCAAGGGCCTTTGAAGTCCGATTGTGGTCTGATCCAGTAAAATAGTATCATCTACTTATTGTAATGCTCTGATCTTTGTTCTTGGGATGCTCTGCGGAAAGGACCTTACTGAGCCGATTGCTGGAATCATGTCTGCCAAATAGAGATTAAAGAGTAAAGTAGCTAGTATACAGCTGTGCTTTAGGCCTTTGTCAGTATTGATGCGTGGATAAGCTGATAACGCCCTTCAAAAGAATGGATGGGATGCGCCATTTGGCAAGTTTTGACCACAATTTAGTTCTATCTACATTGTCGAATGGTTTGGCAAAGTCTATAAAGGCCGCATAAAGAGGGTGCTCCCTTTCCTAAATTGCTTGTTCAACCAGGATGGCTAAACCTAGCAGGTTGTCCTCTATACTACAATCCTTCTGGAATCCTGTTTCATGTATTGGGATCAGTTGCTTCTTTCTTGCGCACAGTTCTAACTCATTATTTGAGATCTTAGTGAAGCATTTCCCTCTATATCAAGAAGGGTGATAATGTGAAAGTTCTCTGGTGCATTTAAAGAATCCTTTTATGTATTCACACCAGAATCAACCTCTCCAACTATCTCGGATGGTATTGGAGTCCCGCAAGACTTGAATAGTGGAAAGAGGATTGAAGCCCATTGTAACTGAGCAATCTTAAAAACGAACCCTAAGATACCATTTGTAGTGGAAGTCCCATTGCTACAAATTTCTTTAATGGTATTCTCTACCTCGTCTTGTGTTTGGGTAGGGCATCATTACTTGGTAGTGCAGTCTTTAATTGCATTCCAAATGCGTCCAGTTCATATTTCAGTTTATTGTTTCCAGCCTATAGCTTTCCAGTGTAACTTGCCCAGGTCACATTTGATATATTTCAGCTGATCAGTTGGGTTTTCTGTGATGAAATTTGGGTAACAAGGTTCCATAAATTCCTGGAATTCTTTGCTTTTGTGTCTTCAAATAATTTGATCCATTGTTGCTTTTAGTTTCTTTTCTACCCCAATAACTTTTTTTTTATAGCACGCTCTGAAATCTTTTACTTTTTATTTTATTCCACCATTGTCTTTGACAGATTTCTGGTATCTTTTGGTACTATTTAGCAGTTTTTTTTTAGAACACTGATGACTGGTCCTTAAAATCATTGGGGGTGTTACCGATAGGGCTTTTATGTCTATTATTAAAGACTCTAATAAAGAGGCTAAGAAACAAGCTCAATCATGGAGACTATATAACTCCTGGTCATAGGTGCCATGTTTTCATTGTGCTTATGTGTGACATTTACACGTTTTCGGTCTGATTTGTGTGACATGTCAAATCATTACTCATGACACTTTGAGTGACACTGTTGTGAGTGGAGCAAAGCCGTCATGTCCCTGCAAATAGATACATTTAAAAACAAGCATTTACGATGCAATAGGTCCTGCATTACTGAAAGTTTAAGCTATTGGTGTTGCAAATAATAATGCAAAGTCAAAAGCTCAAACTTTCCGTAATGCGAGACCTATTGCATTGCAAATGCTTGTTGTTTATGCCCATAGACTACTGTTCTAGTAATCTTATAGAGACGATAACTTATACATGAATTAAACCCTAACTCCCCTCCCATGCTACCAAACCAACGGGCTCGCAGCCATCGACTGAACATTGTCAAACTATTAAAGTTCCTCTCCGATATGGATATCTGTGGTAGAAATCTGAGCTACAGTTAGTGCCCTCATTGTGCTTATGTTAAAAATCCCCCAAGCGCTGGATGCAGAATTTCGATTTTTCAGCTTTGTGGGTCCACAGCATCTATTGTCCTCACACGAGGGAGTCGACAGTCATGGGTGAGACATCCAGTACCCCCTCGCACTTCTGCAAGAGCTTCTGGTGACAGGTCGTTTTCCAAGTCCACATTAAGGTCAGAGGTGGGGGATCAATCAATCAGTATTTGTTAAGTGCGGCTTGCTACAACGAGGGGCATCCAGGCGCTGGGATCTTGAGTCCCTTCCTGAAGTCAGTGAGGGAGGGGGAAGTTCGGAGGTGGAGAGGGAGGCCGTACCAGGATGTGCCAACGAGGTAGGTGAAAAAAGAGTGTCTTCCACATCGGCGAACGTGGGTGAGGGGGGGGGGGGGCGGGGGATCGGAATTGTCTGGTTGGTGGAAAGCCATGCAGTGGTTGATGGAGGAGGGTCCGACGTTTAGGAGGGAGAGGGTGAGTAGTTTCAACTTGCATCTCTTCGGAATGGGGAGCCAGTGGGGGTTTCTGGAGGGGGGTGGGGGGAAGATGCTGGTGCTGTTTGGGAGGTCAAGGAAGAGTCTGACTGTGGTGTTCTGGATGGTCTGTAGTTGCTTGAGGAGCCATGTGGAGGATCCAGAGTAGAGTGCATTTCCGTAATCTAGTCAACTGGTGATCAAGGCTTGGGTTACTGTTTTCCTGGTGTTGATGGGGATGCGCCTGAAAATCTTACGAAACATGCGGAGGATATGAAAGCATGAGGAGGTGACTGCATTGACCTGGTGTTTCATGGAGAGGTCGCTGTCCAGGATGACGCTGAGGTTCCGTGCATGGTTGGTGGGAGTCTGTAGGGTCCGCGTGCCGAGGGCCACCATGGGGAGGAGCTCTTGCCGAAGATGAGAGCTTTGGTTTTGTCGGTGTTAAGTTTCAGGAAGTTGGATTTCATCCATTCGGCGACGTTGGTTGTGGCGTTTTGGAAGTTACATTTGGTCGTGGCGGTGTCTTCCGAGACGGAGAGGATGAGTTGGGTGTCGTCCGCGTATGAGATGATGTTGAATCCGTGGGCACGGACGATGTTGGCCAGTTGAGTCATGTAGACACAGAAGAGAGTGGGGCTGAGGGACAATCCCTGGGGGACTCCACAGATGGTGTTTTGGGTACAGAGGTAAAAAGAGGGAGGTGGATTCTTTGTGTGTGTCCTGTGAGGAAGGAATGTATGATTAAACAACTACCACTTTAATAATGAGTGCCTAAACCACAAAGGCTAAACAACGAAAAAAGCCTAACCACTATGTAATCAACCACAGCTTACTGAACCACGAAAATGAATCTATTGCCATATAACCGGAATCTACCACTACGTTCAAAACAATGCACGATTGAAACACGAACAAAAAAATGTAATTAAATTAAACAACACTTCTAATGAAAAGTATTTTTAGTAAATAATCTTTAAATTAGCAATCAAATTATTGTTTATGAAAAATACAGACGAACTTACAAAGAGACAGTAATGGACGGTAGAAAACTGTGATATATAAGTCCATCATCTGTTTTTACAGTATTGACACACTAGAATGCCAACTAAAATGACTGTATGACAAACGTAAAAATTACACAAAAATGCACTATTTGAAGCGATTATAAAAAAACAAAGTTCTCACAGATTCCAGAACATATTTTCATTTTCAATAAGAATTGACTCGAATAAAACATATAAAAAACTGCCAACCAATCACATAGAACATTAGCATCGAGCACAGGTCAGCATCGCATCAGTGAAAAACAAACCTACAGTGCCATCTAATGGCCTCACAAGGTAAATTAAAACAAAATCTATTATAACGAAAACATAAAATATAATAAGTTAATGTACAAAAAAATGTAATAAAAATATCTAACTTTTTTACAAAATTGAAAACAGACTGAGTTACTTATTCAGACAGGCATAGTAAGCAAAGACATAAAAAAATATATATAATTATTGGTTTAGGAGGTCGTGGTTCAGGTCCAGGAGTAGTTTAGGTGGTCGTGGTTTAGGTACAGGTAGTTGTATAGGATTCGTTGTTAAGCCCACTCGTTGTTACAATTTCGTTATTAAGGCAGTTTCCCGTGAGGAAGGAGGAGATCTACTTGAGGGTGTTTCCTCTGATGCCGATGTGGTGGGGTCTGGCAATAAGGGTGCTGTGGGATACGGTGTTGAAGGCAGATGAGAGGTCGAGGAGAAGGATCAGGGTTGCAGGCTTGCCTCGGTCGAGGATGGGTCTGATGTTGTGGTTTGCTGTTATTAGGGAGATCTCGGTCCTGTGGTCTGAGCAGAAGCCGGACTGGGAGGGGTCTAGTAGGTGCTTCCAGCTGGCAGTTGACGGCTTTCTCCAGGACCTTGGCCGGGAAGTGGAGCAGCAAGATTGGGTGGTAGTTCTTGAACTCGATGGGGTCGGCAGAGGGCTTCTTCGGGAGGAGTTTCACCTCTGTGTGTTTCCTGGCATTGGGAAAAGTAGCACTGGTGATGGACGAGTTGAAGATGGTGGTGAGTGCACTGCTGATTTTTTTCTGTCCTAGGATGAAAATGTGGTGGGGGCAGGGGTCTGTTTAGCCCAGGGGTGAATGGAGGACATATCTGTGGTGATGGACGTGGTGATAGGGGTCCATTTAATGAGGTGGCTGTGGGCGTTGCCGGTAAGAGTTGGGGGGTGGTTGAGGTCTGATGGCTGCTGGTCGAAGTTGCTGTAGATGTCTGCTATCTTCTTGTAGAAATGGTCCACCAGGGAGTCACGGAGTGCTTGGGAAGGGTGGATTAAAGTCTCAGTGGCTGAAGGGCATGAGAATTCTATAGCGATATTGAAGAGTTCTTTTGTTGAATTGGTGCTTGCCTCGATGAGGGAGGTCAGGGCATCCTTTTTGGCTTCTTTGAGGTGGTGGTGGTATTTGCCGTTCTGAAGGAGGTAAGGTCTGACCGGTTTTTGCTGGAGTGTCACAGTCTCTCCAGTCATTTGCACTCAAGTTTGAAGGTTCGGAGTTTGGGGGTGAACCAGCTGTCGTGTTTGCTGGATCTTCTGGTGCTGATCGTTCTCCTGGGGACCACAGTGTCAGCGCAGTTAGTAATCCAGGTAGAGAAGTTTTGGACGGCTGTCTCAAGGTCTCTGGTGGTGTGAAATCTGTTGGTGTTCAAAGCGGCAGTTCATTGGGACTCCGTGATTCTGTTCTGGTGGCGGTGTGTGGGGATGGGGGGGGGGTGACGTGTTGTGGTGAGTCTGCGATGGTGAAGAGGATGATGCTGTGGTCTGTCCAGGTGAGTTCGGTGGTGTGGCTGAAATTGATTTTGTCGCTGGCTGTAAAGATGGGGACCAGGATGTGTCCTGCACGGTGTGTGGGGCTGCTGACCAGTTGCGTGAGTCCTATGTTGCTTATGTTTTCCAGGAGGTTGGCGGAGTTGGGGTCGTTGGGGTCATCAAGATGGAAGTTGGGGTCATAGAGGAAGTTGGGGTCATAGAGGAAGATGTAGTCCCTAGAGCCAATTGCCAGGGGGTGATGATTTCATTGATGGCGTCGCAGAAGCCAGGGCGGGGGTCCAGGGTCTATAGGCGAGGGTTCCTCTGAAGGTTGTGTATGTGTCGATCCTGATCTGGTAGTTGAGGTGTTCCATGACTGATGTGATGTTGTCATCGATGATGGTGCAATGGAGGGTTTCCTTGTAGATTATGCCGATTCCTCCTTCGTGTTTGTTGGCGCAGTTCTGGCATATCATCCTATAGCTGTGGGGTGTTGTGGTCGCGATGTCGGGGGTTGAGGATGGCGTGAGCCAGGTCTCGGTGATGAACATCAAGTTGCGGGTGGAGGTGGTAATGGTATCCCAGATTTCAGTGGCGTGCTTGCAGAGAGATCTAGCATTGAGCAGCATGCAGTGTTGCAGTTCCACTAGGTTTGCCGTTGGCTGTGTAGGTGCTGCGGGTGTGTTGGTGTTGCAGGTAAACAGGCAGTGATGGCAAGCGAAGGGTCCTTCTGTGTGCCTGAGGAAGACGATGCAGCAGTTGTCGTTGCTGCCACTGGAGGCCAAGATGATGACCTTGGCGGCAGTGTAGCAACGGATGGCTGGGAAGCCAGGGTTCCTGTCACTGGGTGCAGTCCAGGAGCGGATGGGCGCAGACGGGCTTGCCTTAGGTGTGCCGGCAGCGTTGTCATGAAGCGGCCTGCATAAGTAAACCTGGGAGGTGGCGGGCTGTTGGGGAGGTGGGAGGCTGGAAGCGGGGAGCAACGGTGGGAAAAATAGCAGGAAGGGCGGACCGAGCGCAGTAGCGCAAGCAAAACAGGGACAGATACTGTGCTATTGAAAAGACAATAATAGAAATGATAAATATTGGGCTACTAATAAAACAAAAAAGGGCTACTAAAGATAACAAGCGAATGAAGGCTAGAGCTAAAAACTGTCAATAACAGTTATGTGGAGAAAGCACCTGGCTGACTGCAGGAACGGACCAGAGGTCTCAGGGCTAGAGGAAGAGACACCAGACTATGGAATTAGGCAGAGTCTGTGGGGATCGGAACGCGGACCAGGGAGGTGAGGGCTATTCCCGGAGCTTTCCGAGGAGAAAGCATGGAAACCGAGTTCCGCCACTGCTATGGCTTGTTCTCTGACTGCCTGTTTTTTCGTGGAACAAATTTGCATTGTCCTATTCCACCTGCGTTTGGAACATTTCACGGTCCACCCGCCATCTGATCTTTGCGTGGTGCTGGGCCCGGAGATCACTTTGGCCTCCAACCACACCCATACCTTTTGTGGGTTGCAAAGAATTTTGTTGTCCTGCCCGAGATTATTTTTAACCATGCCAGACATAGTAAGGCATATCTGATATTCAGTTGACTCAGGCAGGCTTTGATGGCCAAGAAAGAGCCACATTGTTTTTTATACTTCTGCCGTGTAGTCTGGAAAATGTTGACACAGCTTTTGTCAATTGTCCAAGTACCCTTACCTCTCGCTGCTTGCAAGATATGACCTGTGTCTCTGTAATTAAATAACCAGGCCACCACAGGTCATGCTGGGGATCCCGTGGTGGCAGTCTGCAAGGGACCCTATGCGCCCTTTCTATTGAGAATAAAGTTGAGGATTTACCTTTCAAGATGGTTGTGACGAACCAGTCTTCCAAGAATAAGTCCATGTGTGGGCACTCTTTGACTTCCGGGAGGTCCACTATCCATATATTGTTATTGCGGGAGCGCCCATCCACGTCATCCGCTTTTCATCTTAGAAATCAAATTTCTTCCTGCATCTCGTGGATTGTGCAACTTGTATCTTTTATTATTGGCTGGAGTGATGTCATGGAGGATTCTGAGTCAACACAATCTTAATTTCTTGATCATGTGAAGCAGTCCCACGCCCAGTGTGTCCAACCTGGGTTCTAGGGTGGATTGTAGGTCTTGTACCACCCATAGGAGGGCATCAATTCTGGCTATATTTCCTGCAAAGTGTATTCCACTACCTTGGCAGATGCAGATGTTCCTTTGTCTTCAGCTTTTTCCTGGCGTCCCGAAGGGAACCCTGATTTGTGGCTTTTTGGTCTCATTGTCGGCTCGGGTGCAGGGTCAGGAGCGGAAGGATGCTGCCAACACAATTTATTAGACACTTCTGTTTAGTGGGAATCACCGTAGCAATACTCAGCAAGACTTGGGTGCAATCCGATCCTACAGTCCTACAATAGGGTATAGGTTAGGTAGGAAGAATGCAACCTTATGCATTCAGTGGCTCCATCGCCTCCCGTTAGTTTTCTCAATTTCCGCGCTGGGTCCCCAGCAATCTCAAAGTGGCGGACTCTATAGCACGTGGCCACGTAACCAGTGGTGTGCTCACGACTTTACTATTGGGCAGGCTCTTAAACTTCCTGTGGGCCTTACCACATTACCAGTATCTGCTAAATGTTGCTCTCAGAGAGAGTGCTATGCCTCACTCCTCCTGTTATCCATAGAGCCTCTCCTGGCACTAATAAGGGCTCCCGCCCCCATCAACTGGCTCTGCTCACTGCTGTTGCATGGTGTGGGTGTAGATGGGCCTCATTTCATTTCACTCACGCTACCCCTCTGGGCAAGCGTCACGAGTCGTTTCCCCACTCACTGCCTGTCACAGGTGCGGAAGCCGGTGCGACCTTAGGTTCCAGTTCTGCTCCTGCACCATGGCTCCTGTTTTGTGCAGGCCTCAATCAGGCAGGTGATCGGCATCTGGTGTAGCTCCAGGGGGATGAGTTAAGGCTGCAGTTGTGTCTGCGCAGTTGGGGGACTGCTGCTGCCACGCTTCCCCACTGCCCTCCCCGCTTTGGCCCCCGGGTTGCTCTGACCAGCAGTTACGGATCTCTGGAGTCTTGGTGAAGGGGGCGGGTGCAGCGAGCATATCCTCAAAACGGTGTAACCTCTATCCCTCTCGTCTCAGCAACCGCTTCCATTTGCGATGTTGGCATAGGTTCCCCTGAGGAGGCCGATCACTGTGGAAAGTCACTGCTGCAAACCCAGGTCGCAGCTCCCTTCCCATGTCGCGGCTCATGGTGTCCCCGGCCTCAATTAGGCCACTGCCACTTTTAGGTTTCTGCCATATTTGTGTGGGTGGGGGGTGGGGGGGTAGGTGTACGAGCACGTATCAGGCCCCTAGATGCCCAGCTGTGTCTACCCGTCCCCGTGGGTAGTTAGCGGGGAGCGCTCAGGCTGTAGGATGTGGATGTTGGGGAATTATTGACTCCATCTTTGACACTTCCCTTGTTAGTTGTCCACATGGCAGTGGTGTTGTCTGTGAGCATCTATACCAGCCTCTCTTTGATGGTTGACAAGAAGGAATTCAGTGCCAGGAAGAATGCCCTCAACTCCAACATACTGATGTAGACATTCCTTTGTTTGTCACCACTCCAAGATGGCCTCACCAGCAGCGATGCATCCATCACCACCATCAGTTTCGGGTGGGTTATGGAGAGGGGTCTACCGCTGGCTGAATCAAGGTCAAGCAGCTACCCCAGCAGATCTTTTGCAGTCTAATCTGAAACCTGTATGGAATCTGATAAGTATCGCCTACTGAGACTTCAGGTTCCACTCCAGAGGCTGCACATAGCACCTGGCATGGTCGATCAGCAGGATGCAGGAGGCCAACAGTCCCAGTCCGTGGTGGCCAGCATGGCTCGCGGGGCAAAAGGAGGGGGTGTAAAAAAAAAAAAGTAATAAAAAAATAAACACCTTGTTGCCGCATCCCGGGTCTCTGCTCCTGCTCTCCTCGTCGGACTCGAGGAACAGGAAGCACAGCCAGGCTCCCCTGACCAATCACAACGCTGCATTGCAGCGTTGTGATTGGTCTGAGCATCCTGGTTCGACGCTCAGCCAGGGAATGAGGGCCTGGGCACGTTCTCCATGCAGGCTGTAATGCAGGCTGCATTGAAAACAGGGAAAGTGCGCATGACTGTTTTGGGTGGCCCGAGGGGGCAGGCCAGACAGTCATGTGCACTTAGGAGTGGGTAAACCACGCCCCCCCTGCCCAGAGAGCAGAGCACCCCCGACCACCTGCGGCCCCGCAAAGCCAGTACTGATGGAAACATAAAACGATAACTCAAAGTTATCATCATTTTTGTTTCCTTTACTTTGCACTGCTTAAAAGCAGTGGGGTGACGCTCCTCCGCCATAGCAGGGGAGCCGTCACTGGTCCCAGTATCCTCAAAGTCACCCTCACTGAATTCCAGGACAGATGCTGAAGCATCGGGATCATAGCTTGAATGCCCTGCTCCAGGGGAAAGGCTTCAAATAGTACTATACCCAGGACGTTATGGTGAAGGAGTCAGGTGTGACTAAGAGGCATTGATAATGAACCCTAAAGGTGTTAAAAGGTTCGCTGTTGTCTAGAGGTGGTCTACGGCTTCCCATGGTGAGCCTGCGTTTAACAGCTAGTAGTTGAGGAAGCAGAAGAGCACAACACCCGACCTTTGAAAGTGTGCTGCAACCACCAACATCATTTTCATGAGCACCCGAGTGGCAATGGTGAGGCCAAAGGAAAGCACTGCAAACTGAAAATGCTCCTGGTCCACCATGAACAACCAATAACGCATGTGGGCCTGCAGGACGGGAATGTGGAAATAAAGGTTCTTCAGGTCCAAAGCTCCCACTCAGTCTTCAGGATCACGGGCAGACAGAACCGGTGAGTATCTTCAACTTGTAATTTTGCAAAAAGGAGCTCCAAGGGTGACGGTCTACAATGGGCTGAAGACCTTTTTTGGTCTTCGGCACCTGTTCCGGCTTCCAAGGCAGTAACTTTCTTTATGGCCTCTTTGGCCAAAAGGACATGTGCTCCCCTGTTAGGCATTTTGATTTAGATGGAAGATGCAGCAGGGTAGAATGGAATGGGAGGGGAGGGAGTAGCCCCGGTGGATAATTTGGATGACCCATCCTTCAGAAGTAAGATCTTGCCATCCCTGAAGGAAATATCAGATACTCAATCAATCAATCAATCAATCTGGGGCTTGTAAAGTGCGGCTACTCACCCGTGTGGGTCTCAAGGCGCTGGGGGGTGGGAGGGTGGGATGGGGGGGGGGGCTGCTGGTCTCCCTGGGTGTAGGATCTTTCGAAGAGCCAGGTCTTGAGGGTCCTTCTTGAATTGGGTAAGCGACGCGGATTGCCTGAGGTGGAAGGGCAGGGTGTTCCAGGTCTTAGCAGTGAGGTAGGAGAATGAACTTCCACCGGTTCTGCTCTTGTGGATCCTGGGGACGGAGGCTAGGGCGAGTTGTGGCTGATACCTGGAATGCGAGGCAGTGGTTCGGGTATGCTGGTCCCTCGTCATGGAGAGCTTTGTAGGCATGTGTGAGGAGCTTGAAGGTGATTCTCTTGTCGACTGGGAGCCAGTGAAGTTGTCTGAGGTGTTGCATGATGTGGCTGCGGCAGGGGATGTCGAGGACCAGTCTGGCTGCAGCGTTTTTGACGTTCTGTAGTTTCTTACGCTGTTTCTGGGTGACGCCGGCGTAGAGTGCGTTGCCGAAGTCCAGTCTGCTGGTGATGAGTGCGTGGGTTACCGTATTTCTGGATTCTGTGGGGATTCATCTGAATGTCTTTCGAAGTAGGCGGAGTGTAGGGAAGGAAGCTGAGGAAACTGTGTTGATTTGGCGGTTCATTGTGAGCGATGAGGCCAGTATGATGCAGAGGTTGCAAGCGGGATCCGTCGGTGAGGAAGGGGGTCCCAGAGCTGCAGAGTCGTCCCAGGCTGAAGGGGAAGGTCCCAGGATGTGTACTTCAGTCTTGTTCAAGTTGAGTTTGAGGCAGCTGTCTTTCATCCAGGTGGCAACGGCCTTCATTCTGCTATGGAAGTTGGTTCTGGTGATTGTGGGTTCGTTGGTGAGGGAGAGGATCGGCTTGGTGTTGTCGGTGTAAGAGACAATGTTGAGTCCGTGGCTTCGGATGATAAGTGAAGAGCGTGGGGCTCAGGGAAGAGCCCTGGGGCACCCGCAGCTGATCTCTGAAGGTTCTGAGAGGAACAGGGTTAGTCGGAGTCGCTGAGTCCGGCAGGTGAGGAAGGAGTGGATCCAGTCGAGTGCCTTGTCGTGGATGCCGGCATCGTGGAGTCTCATGATTAGGGCGCAGTGGGAGACGGTGTCAAAGGCAGCAGATAGGTCAGGTAGGATGAGGGCTGCCGTCTCGCCCCGGTCTAGGAGGGAGTGGATGTAGTCGGTGGCGGCGAGGAGTGCGGTCTCTGTGCCGTTGTGGCTTTGGAAGCCAGATTGGGAGGTGTCCAGGGCATGGCTCACTTTTATGAACGTGGAGAGTTGGGCTTTGATGGCCTTCTTGATGACTTTGGCTGGGAAGGGGAGGAGGAAGATAGGTCAGAGGTTCTTGAGGTCTGTCGGGTCTGCGGATGGCTTCTTCAGCACGGGGTTGATCTCGGCGTGTTTCCAGTCGTCGGGGAAGGTGGCGGTTTTGATGGAGCAGTTGATGGTGTGGCGAAGCTGGGGGGCGATGGCGGCAGCTGCTCTGTGGAAGATGTGGTAAGGGCTAGGATCCGACGGGGGCTCCTGAGTAGATGCTCTTCATGGTCTTGAGTGTAATCTCTTGTGAGCAGGGTCCAGCAGAGTACGGTCTGTTGGGGTGCAGCATGGTTGCAAAAGATGGTGGCGGGCGTAGTGGCACGGTTTGTGGTGTCGAAGCTGTTGTAGATCTGTCTGATCTTGTCGTGGAAGAAGGTGCTGAGTTTGTTGCAGAGGTCTTGGGAGGGAGGGACGTCTGTGGTCTCACTGTTGGGCCTTGACGATGGCAAAGAGTTCTTTGCTGTTGTGTACGTTGATGCTGATTCTGTCTTGGAAGGGCCGCTTTCTTTGTGGTTTTGAGGAGGAGTTGGTGTGTTTTGACAGCGGAATTGAAGGTTGCTTGGGTTTCCGGGGTTTTGTTGTTCCTCCATCTCTTCTCGAGTCTTCTGCAGGTGCGTCTGGACTCGTGGAGGGAGGGAGTGATACTGTCCCCTACAGGGTGGCTGAGTGCCGTAAGGATACACTAAAGTGGTTTTGAAGATGTGGTTGATGATGAGGTTGAAGATGAGGTTGCTGGAGGGCCCAGGGACGGAGCAGTCCATTGTCCCTGATGGCCTCGGAGCTGTCTCTTGAAGCCACAACCCAATGCCCACAAAGACTGAGAAGATTGCTGTGCCATAGGGAGGGTCTGACATGGACCATATTAGAAGGTCCTATTGACTCCGAAATGGTCACAACTGTTGCTGAAATTACCTAGCAGGTAAGAGAGATCCAAGGAGTGAGCTGTGACCCGACTCTCTCTGAATGGATCTAAGACTGAATCTGCCTTCACACAAAAGAGGTAAATGGCATCAATTAGCATATCCGTTAGAGTCACTTAAGGCTGGTCTACCACCCAAAAAATACAAACCAACAAAGGTTTAAAGCAAGGATGTATATTGGCCCCAATGCTTTTTAACCTGTACCTGGCAAATTTACCAAATTGTTTGGCTGAAGCCCGAGTTTTCCCTCCTAAATTTGCCGGAACTAAAATCCAATCGCTCCAATACGCGGACGACACAATATTGCTCAACTAAACTGCAATCAGGCTACAGAAGCTACTAACAGCATTGTCCTTATACTGCAGAGAAAACAATCTAAAAATAAACACAGCAAAAACTAAGGCAATGGTAATTTCCAGACAAAAAGAGGAGAGGCTCATGGCATGTTGAAGGTAAACCTATCGAGATAGTTACCGCATACAAGTACCTGGGAGTGTGGATCGATCACAAAGGAAGGCAGTCCACTCACATCACTGCAATGCAAGGAACGGCTCAATCGCTAGAGGGGGCCTTTTGTAGAGCAAGTAAAGCCATGAGCTCGACAGATCTTACTCCCTTAATCCGTGAAATGGGAGCAAAATTTCTACCGTCAGTGGCCCATGGCGCAATAGCCTTCAAAGATAAAATGACAACATGGCTGGACAGTGCTCAGTTAGCTTGTTTCCGTAGAGTATTTTTTCTACCGTCTTCCACCTCCCACGCGCAAATCCATTCGGAATTTAATTTGTCACCACAAAAGTGGATCCTAAAAGCCAGGTTCAAAGCCTACTGCCTAAAAGCAAAACAAGCGCGGGACAGCACTCTAAAAATACTCATCTGGTCAATGATAAGCAGCCGAGGGTCAACTTGGTGGGAATTTTTAACACACTGCATTGAAGTGCTGGAAGCTCATGAAATATGGTCAGCCTCCATACCCACGTCTGGAACTGCAAAACTCCTAACAAAACAAGCAAAGATAATGTCGGCCGACAGTGATGCACTAACCCTGAAAAATCTAAGCCATGGAAGCTGGGCATCAAAACTTTACAACAGCGGGGGCCTGCCCCATTACTTGTCCTCCCCCTTAAAACCAATAATGAAGCACCAATTAATGAGAATACGGTTTGGCTTGATTCCACTATTGGCCTACAAGTATGGACGAGGGTACAAAGAGACTACAGCCATTCAGTGCCGAGCATGCGGGGGAGAAGAGGAATCTTTAATCCATATATTGTGCATCTGTGAGAGATTACGCACCTTGAGAATATACAGGCTTCGCCCCATTTGGCGTATTTTAAATGTACGGACATGTCAAGCAGCCCTGGTAGAGTGCATGAAAGGCGATTCCGTGCAGCTGGCGGCACGCTCCATGAAATTCTTGTCTGCTGTGAAAGCCGCTCTGGATTCTGATAATCATACAGAACTATAATCCATAATGCTGTATCAATTGTTTTAATCCCAACATTCTTATAGCTGCTAAAGTGGTGTCTACATTTTTTCATTGCCAGATTAACAGGATGATAATTTGTCATACATCTTTTTAGAACACTGGAAATTATGCACTTTCTATTGACTTTAATTCGGTTTGTTTGCAATGATTTTGATTGATTGTACAATAAATTATCTATCTATCCTTTAAGGATACTTGGACACTCCCAAAGAAGCCAGTGGACCTCATGCAGCATGACACCAGCAGAGCTAAAGCATGACTCCACACTCGTGCCAACTGCCTGACCCAATCTGTCCTGTCCATGCCAGATGGTATAAAATTTAGCAGCATTCCATACATCCTGAATAGTTTGGGCTAAAGATGCCAGTAGGTCGCCTGAGACCAGCCGGTAAGATCTGATCAACGATGTCCCATAAAGCATTGGTGCAACGGTCAAGGCAGTAGCTGGCATTCACTGAGCGTAGGGCAGGGCAGGCAGGAGAAAACATGCACTTTGCAAAAGGTTCCATCAGTTCTGATTAGTGTCAGGTGGGATCGTAGGAAAAGTGTTAGGGGCAACTGTACTGATGGATGCTGATTCACCCAGCTCACTGGAAATGGACGCTGTGCGAGAAATTAAGTGCCTCCTGGAGCTGGTCGGTGGCAACGTGCAACCTGCCTTTTGATAGAGGGGGCTAGAACATGGTTTTGCCCATATGCCCAAGAGTGTGTCCATAAGAGCCTCATTAAAGGGCAAGACAGATTTGGTAGGGGCCAGGCCAGGTTGAAGGACCTCTGTGTGGACATTATTCTTAGTTTCCATAGTAGGGAGCTGCAGGTCAAGGATGTCCGCAGCCCATCTGATCACAAATGCAAAATATGGACTCTCCTTTGTGGCAAGACAATAGGGAGAGACTAGTCAGATGCCTGGAAAGTTGTACAAACTGCTGGAATCTTGTAATTTGTCATTCGAATTATCCTCATCATTATTATGGGACAAATTTGTCCTCATCATAATTCTGGTTAAGTGGCCACACAGTAAGGGTAATGGGCTACACTGGGTCCAGACTGCAGCCTTTGCAGAAGGCGAAACAAGCTCAGAGTTGGAGACCACTATGGAGTATACTTCCTCGACAGTGTTTATGTCGAAGAGACGAGAAACAGGGTTGAAGTCCGCACCAATGCGGAACCTTGTATTGGTTCGGGTTCATGTGGGTGTAGTAGTGGCAGGTCTTGTAGTAATATTCCGACCCCAAGCACCAGAGGCATATCTAAAGGAGATCTGTCACCCATGTGCGACAGTCGCCACAAAGCTTAAAGGCATGGATGCCAGCGTGCATGGCTGGCAAATAAATGTGGCTGCATTCATCACTTCTAAAGTGAAACAACGTCAATGTGAAGCTGCACAACCCCACCTACTGCTTTGAGTTTGAGAGTCAGTCTGGTGTCTGAGGAATATTTACAAGGTGAGGAATCTGCAGTTAGAAGTATCCATCAGAAGTGTATGTACTTGCACACCTTAAAAACGAATTTACCCACTATATGCTTGAATAACATTTCTACTGTTCATGTCCATTGCATAGCATAATTAACATTTTGACAAGTATTTTATTTACTAAGTGACTGGTAAAAAAACATATATACATTATATATCCTTATCCATACCTTATACCATGAATTCTTCCTCATGTTCAGCCGTCCCATCCACATGTCTGAAAGCAACATTTGAGTACAAGTGTGAGCTACAAATGGCCTCAATCTTGATGAAACAGCAAGTTTAAGGCAGGTGGAGTTACTCCAATTTTTAAGCTCATACATAAGTAGTTTCATGGCCATAGTTTCATCTTGCCTAAAAGAGTGTTCAAGAAGCTCAACAGCCAACTGTCCAAAGTCGCTGCGGAAAATAAACAATAGGAAGAAAAAAATATTGGAAATTTATTTTATGTTGATTAGGCAGAAGAAAAACATTACTTACTCTCCACCTCTGAAGAGCATTTCATGTTAAGAAGCTCATGAAGTAAACAATTTAGAAAGAATTCTTTTCATGCTGATTCTCTTGCCCTTACTTTAGACGCTCACTACTTCCTAACTGAAAGCCACGTCAAGGATGGGCTTCTCAAAAAGAAATATGTCTATTACAATGCTGACAGAAGATCCAGCATAAGCGTGTTCTCACTAGTGCATCAATTCCTCTCATTCATATATCAACCCCACCGCATAACTGTGCATCAACAACGTTTGCGGCTCAGTTCTAATGTACAGGTAGTACTGCATATGTCTTAATGAAGGAATAGCTGGTGGGTGTTATTAAGAAGCGAGAGAGAGAACTCAGATTAAGATCTATATTAAAATCTCCCAAAACACATTGTCTGTATCTGATCTACAGACTGCTGCGAGAAGACAAGTTTCAGATGTTAATAGCTCAAAGACTGAATGTATCACTCTTAGGACTAATGGCCAGACTATCAGACTTGAACAGTAGCTCTGTCTCTAACAAGGCAAAGATATTACGTTTTTAACTGTGAATCAAATCTCACCTTCAACATACAACAGGTTGGCTGTATCATCAACAGCTGCTTACATCAACTAAATGTTTCCAATGCTATTCTGCCTCTCTTATCCTATTCCTATAAAGTGTTGGTGGCTGGAGGTAGTTGGTGGTGTTCTGTCTCTCAAGTCCATCAACTTTAGTTAGACCAAAATGCCTTTAATTGGTGCCAGGGAAAGGCAAGCCAAATCATGTAACCCACCCAAAATATGCTCTTCATTAGCTCACTGTTTGTGATTGCATTCTTTTAAGTAGGCTCTCTTGTTTCCAATAGAGCCCTCGTATATTTTTGTCAGAGAATTTCCACCTGTTGCCCAGAATGTCGTGTCGCGTCTCTCTTTAAAATTCCTAGTATGACGCTTAAGTCCAAATGCAGAAGATACTTTTCATGGGAAGGACCAATATTTGTCCTTCCTTTGATGTGCTAGCTCTCTCTCCTACCTAATTCTGTTACCTCAAAATAATGGGCTTCGAAGACAGTATGCGTAAGAATTGCATTCAATCTAACAAGCTGCAGAGAACTTCCTGACCATAAACTGCACCTTAAAAAACAAGCATTTGCAATGCAATAGGTCTCGCACTTACGAAAGTATGAGCTATTGACATTGTAAATGACAATGCCTTGTATTTATGTGTTGCTTTAAAACAGATCAATAAAAGGCATTGTCATTTACAATGCCAATAGCTTAAACTCTTGCAAATGCGAGACCTATTGCATTGCAAATGCTTTCGGCGCCCGTGCTATAATTTTTTTAAAAAGCGGTGCTCATGGTGGATACGATAGAAACAGAGGTTTGTTTCTCACATGAGCCGGAAGCGGCATATTTCCCACCGCCATCACCCCTATGGTGTCAACACAAAATCCAATTCCAACCCATGTGTTAATGTGGGTTTCAGGCAGCAAGCAGGCGGTTAGGGTTTGTGAAAGGCAGATTCAGTTCGCAAAACGCAAACACAATTCCATTACTGTGCCAACCCCTCTGCCATTCGATGACTGAAAGAAGCCGTGAGTAACGAAGCACCGTTTCCCTAGGGGACATGCTTGAGAAGGGAAAGCTACACAAGTGAGTGATGGGAGGAGAGTGGAGGCTGTAAGGAGTTGCATGGTCGGTCACTCAAAGAGTTTGTCCGTTGTCAGGCAACCAGGTTACAACAAGTTGCAGCCGTCGCCCGACCCCAAAGACAGACACAGCCCAATGAACGGGACAAAAGCAACTCCACGCAGACCAGTGTGCCTGAATACCGCTTGTGACTCCCACTAGGCACTGTGCAAGAAATGGCTATGCAAGTGCTGTCTACTATTAGAAAGCAAGCATGCTTTGAAGGCGGTGTCTGTGGGAACAGAAGGGGCCTCACAGTTTAACACAGAAAACAAGTGCGATAATTTTCACAATGAATGCTTACTTGTCTCAATGGCAACTGTAATTTCTCGATGTACAGCACTGGGCAAACAGCTGCTCTGACGGACCAACAGCCACATCCATGCTTTGCAGCTTAAGTAGCATTCAATGAAGAAATCCGGCTCAGATGTAACAAAAAAAACAAGCGCGCGCGCCTCGCGCTGAAAGTAAAAAAACAAGTTGAAAAAGTTAAAAAAACAAGCTAAAAAAAACAAGTTTGAGGAGGAGGCAGCAGGGGGAGGGGAGAGAGGAGGGGGCCTGCGCCTGTTTCCCTTGCGGGAGCGAGCAGGAACCATCTGTTAATTAAACAGATGGTTTCAAAGCTCGTTCCTGCAAGGGAATCGCCAAACGTGCACGCGTTGCCATTCAAAGCAATGCAATGCGTGCACGTTTTTGCCTGAAAAACGGAATCGATTTCTAAAGGTCTCCTCCTATGCAGCGCATGCACGCTGCGTAGGCGAGACCTAAAAATGGCTTACGAAAGGCATGCGGAATAGCCAAATTAGCTGCCATACTAAATTCCAGCAATGAGTGCATGCTTCTAGAAAGCTACAAATGCTGCTTTAGTTCAAACGCTTCAAGCACGAAGTCAATGAGAAGTATGGCTCAGGCTCAGTCTCAAGTCACAGGCTGTCGTTATGTATCAAACTATCTGTCAAGAACAGTGGTTCCCAAAGTGGGCAATACTACCCCCTGGGGGCGCTGGAACGATCAGGGGCGGTAGTAGCATGAGGGGCATTGAATAACAAATAGGAGGGCGGTGGAAGCATAAAGAAAGAAGAGAAGAATTGTTTTTTCGGTAGGCCAAATAAGTTTGTGAATCACCGGTCTAGAAATAGTAGATTTGCGTCACTTCTGGGTGAGAATACTACAGGTGAAAAAAGGTCATGATTTGATTTACTAAAAGTGGACGTCCTTTGTAATTAAAACTTAAAAACTGTGAAAAGTATTTCATGGGCTAGGGAATTGTAAGACCCTGGCTGAAAATCCAGAAAAGTAATGTTTTGCTTCAAATTTAAGAATAAAAGGCAGGACCTGCTTTCATTCAGCACAACGTAGCCTTTGTGGAAAATGAAGTATGGGGGCTTCGGTAACTATCTTTATGGTGGATACTCTATCGAACTACAGATTCCTTCCTCACTTTGTAAATATTCCCCAGGCATCAGACTGGATCCAGAAACTTTACAAAAAAAATATTTATCTATTATATCTATATAGTCACCATTCCCCTTAGCGAAGCAGCAGCACTTCGGAGAGTCAATTTAAATGCCTTAAAATTAATGTGGTTTATTGCAACAAGAAACGAAGCATAACACTACAGGTGGCCAACGCTTTTTGGCACGTCTTCCACTGGAAGCACTACCCAGATTGGCATGAACAGTATGCACATCTCCAGATGAGACCTTTTAGATGTTCAGTTCACAAAACGGGGAGGGTCAGGGATGAATCTATGGTTATGGGAGTATGGTAAGTAACTTGTTCTCTTAATGGATACTTCTAACAGCAGTTGCCACACTTTGTGAATAGACCAAAGCAGTACCTCCCAAGGTGGTAGGTCTGTGAAATAGCTGAGACTAAAAAGCATTGCAGGACCTTGCAGGCAAAATGCCCCTCTTGATGTGCCCAACTGATGACAGTGGTGCTTTCTGAACATGTGTATCAACTCCCACGTAGTCGCCTGACAAATGTCCAGGACAACAGGAACTCTGAGTGTCATCGCAATGGTAACAGCTGTAGGCATGGTGGAGTGAGCCCAAAAGCCTTCTGGAAGCTCCTTTTTCATCAATGTGTAGCAGATCATTATGCAGAGAACAATTCATCGGGAGATGATCTGTTTCTGCATCACCTTGCCCTTCTTCGTCACAGAAAACCCAAAAAAGAGCTCATCGTCCACCCAATGCTTTTTGGTATGATCGATGTAAACAAAAAAAGTGCTCTACTGGGGTCCAAGCGATGGATTCTTTATACCTCTTTCGAGGGATGCAGCAGAGTAAGGAAGTTGCGAGGGTGATGGCTTGTCCAACATGAAAAGGCATTACCATCTTCGGTAGGAACCGAGCTCGAGCCCTAGGCACCAGTTTGTCTGGAAAAAAGGTGGTACAGGTAGGTTGGTCGGAAGGGCCTGGAACTTCACCCACCACTTTTAAACTGAGTGGGCCCAATGGACAACTGTACAGTGGTACACATTAGGAGCATGAGAACCACATCTAAGTCTCACAGTGGAAACACAAAGAGCTTTGGTGGAAACATATGCTGCAATACTTTTAACAAAGGCATCACAGGCGGGCATGGCTTGGAACATCAAGATGGCGGTCGCACTCTAAGAGTGCTCTGGACCCCTCCGTCATCCGCTCCGCGATCCACTGCCATCAGCGCCTTGCTTTTGTCTGAACGATGACATCTCCCTTCCCAGAGGCGGTGCAGATGCTCTGAGAGGGCTGACAGACTGGGAGCATCTGCCTGGAGCCATTTCCTTCACCTGAGGCCTGCGGTGTGTCCCTGAAAATGGCGGACCCGGCCCTTCCCTGAGAGGCTCCAGAGAGGCCCATGATCGTCCACTGGGGGGCCCATCGGGTCCCGGAGGGGTGCAGCCTGCCGTCGAGACCCCCCGACTCCTGGGGAACGCTTAGCAGGGGCTGCCGCCAGATCGGTCTGACTCCGGCCCGCCCCCCCGGACCGAAGCAACAATCCGCGCCTGTGTGGGCCGCGCACCTAACCGGACGGTGGTGAGGTGTTTCTGGAGGCAGCCGGCGGCCTACCTGGGGGTCGCGCCTGGCGGGGGGGGGGTGGTGTGTTTGGGGCCCCAGGCACAGTACTGTGGGTGTGGCCCTGGCCTGCAGACTCGGCACGTCGACCCAGCGAGACTCTGCTTCTCCCTTGACCCCTGGACATTTCCACTCACCTCCGGGAGAGACACTCCTACTTCTGAGAGTCCACACGCTTGGCCTCCCGGGGGGGCTGCCCACCCCGTGCCTCTGGGGCCCTGCTCCTCACGGACCTTCTACCCAGGGTCCTGGGACACTCCCGCCCAGCCGCAATGCGAAGACGCTGAAAAGATCCGAAATTTCTGATTGGAAGAGACTGAACCAGAGACACCCTGACTCTGACCTCGCTGGAGCCCTTCTCACCACTGATCATGGGGAAAGACCGAGGCCCTAAATCCTCTACCACCCAAACACAAACGAAAATGGACCAATTCACCACAGTTGAACAGGCCCCCCCGGGGGAGCCACGAGCGGCCCGTTTCTCCGTGGTGGGGATTTGGCCGCAATCCTGCAGGCGATCAGCGCGTCTCAGGCCTCGGTGGAGGGGAAGATTGGAGAAGTTCGAATCGACATGTCCCTCATCCGGCAGGATTTGCTTAACGCCACGGCCCGCATCTCGGAAGCCGATTCCCGCCTCTCCACCGTGGAAGATGATGTCCATCAATTGAAGGAGCAAGTGACCCGCCTACAATCCCACACCAAGGAACTACACAGGAGAGCAGAGGATGCCGAAAACCGATCACGCCGCAATAACCTCCGCTTGGTGCGATTTCCAGAAGGGACCGAGCGGGGACATATGGCCGCCTTCATCGAAACATGGATTTCATCCTGGATGCCCAAAGACACGCCCTCAGCCTGGTTCGCGGTTGAAAGGGCCCACCGATCTATTGCACCCAGGCCACCACCCGGAGCCCCACATCGTCCTACAATAGCTCGGATCCTCAACCTTAAAGACCGGGACGCGATCCTCCTAGAAGCACGGACCCTGGGCACCTTGAAATTTCAGAACCATACCATAATGGTGTTTCCGGACTACACCAAAGAAGTACAGACCCAACGGCGCTCCTATATAGAGGTCAAACAGAAAATGCGCACTCTCGGCCTCCAATATAGACTCCTTTTTCCAGCCTGTCTCCGCGTCATTTTCCAGGACAAAACGCAATTATTTGACTCCCCGCAGGCTGCCTGGACTTGGCTGACTGAAGAGCATCCCCTCGGGGCCCGTACGAACTCTTCACCTATGCACTCTGGTCCCCAGACCTCACGACCTCTGTCCCCCAAACAACGCAGGAGGCGCACACAATCACGCAGGGGGCGTAGGGGTCGCAAGGAAGTCTCCAGATCGCGGAGCCCAACCTCCCACGAGCCTGAGACCACCGCCAGCCCCCCAGGCTCCCAGCCCCGACAAAGGAACAGATCTGCAGAGGATTCATCCAGGTAATGCATCCCCCTGGGCACCTTGGACATAGCAGCCACAGACTCGGATCTCTCCTGCAGTCCAGCAATCTGATAGCCCCCTCGGAGGGGCAGCGGTGGGGAGACGGAAAGACATCACTACCAGAAACTCTGGGACACGCACCCTGCAGTACTGCACTGTAGAACCTGGATAAGCCGGCCGATGACACACCTACATCCGACATTGGTGGAGGGGTCCACCACACAGTACCCACGCTAAACGCTATAGTTTAGTTTGTTTTTTCCTGGTTTGTAGGGTGACAGATGCTTCAGTTCCAGAAGTCTAGGTTGGGGGGGAGAGAGGGAGGGGTAGAGGGAGGGACCTGGACCGTTGTCCAATGTTTAGATATATGTTTTGTGATAACATTTCTCTTTCCGACGGCACAAGACACTTTAGCGCAGAAATGTCACATGCACTGCGGTACCGCATACTGAACACCGATTGAGGAGGTTGCGCCCTCCCAGCATCCCATCAAGAGCTCAGTACAGGGCACAACCCTGTTACCCCCTTGGACCACTTGCTCCACAAGATGAACACAACCCAGGGAAATAACTCTCTCCGGGTCATGTCCTGGAACGTTAACGGTCTGCTTGATTGCATCAAACGCACAGCAGTCTTGAAATATGCCCAACGACACTCCCCCAATATTCTTCTACTTCAGGAGACCCATCTCTTGGGAACCCATTGTTCCTTCCTTGCGTGCTACGGATTTGACAGGGTGTGGCATTCGGGCTTTAACAGGGGCTCCCGGGGGGTGACCATCCTGCTAAAGAAGACCCTCCCATTCGTCCCCTGTCACGTTAATAGAGACCCACAAGGGCATTTTGAGACTCTCAGGGACACTGGAAGGGAATACCCTTAACCTTCTATCCATATACATTCCTCCCGCGATGCTTACCTCAAAGCTGCGACACCTCACTGATGTCATCTCCACTCTGCCCTGGGGACAAACGATCCTGGGAGGGGACTTCAATGCGGTTATGCAACCCACCCTCGATACCACAGGCACACCCTCCCCTACCAGAGCGATTCACGCTAAAAAGTTGGTTGAATGGGCGACCGCCTTGGGCCTTTGCGACATATGGAGGGTCTGGAACCCTCGAATCTCCCAGTACACGCACACCTCAGCAGCGCACCAAACGCATGTGCGTATTGACATGGTTTTCATGCCTGCCCCCGACTGCCAATGTGTGACCCAAATGTCCATCCTCCCCCGGGGAATCTCAGACCACTCAGCACTGCTCCTGGGCGGTATCCCGGGCGGACTGCGCCCGATGTTGCGACTGAACGCCTGGTTTCTCCAGAGCAAGGAGTTCCAAAAGGCTATCGGAGAGGAACTTCAGCAATATTCTCTCACAAACCTGGTCTCCTCACCAGGTACCCTCGGGGAAGCAAGTAAGGCCACCATCCGTGGAGTGGCCAAAAGCCGCCATCGGGCACAACGGCTAATCCAAGATAGTCACTTAGCCCTTCTTGAGGCGCTAGCGATCCGACTTGAGACTGACCTCGCCAGAACCCCAGACGCGGCCTGTGATAGGTAATTAGCAGCCCCACGTGAGGAAATCAAGCAAACCTCGCTAGAATCAGCTAAATTGTTATGGTGCTCGTCCGTCGCCCAGGTCTATGGCTGGGGGGAAAAAGAACGGGAAGCTGCTGCACAGACTGGCCTCCTATCCCCTGGCAAATCGAATCATCCCCGTGATCCGTGCATCCTCAGGAGCCACTTGCCGTACCTCAGTTGAGATTGCGCAGGCGTTTGCAGACTATTACGCTCGCTTACATTCAGCACGCAAACTGGAGGGTTCCCTTTCAGACTTTCTGCACCCCCTACAAGTCCGCATTCCCTGTCTGACGCACTCAGAGGCAGCTAGTCTAGACCTTCCCTTCACCCCAGAGGAAATCGGTACTGCAATCTCCCACCTGGCGTCCCGGAAGACGATGGGCTCCCCCCAAGAATACTACGCTTCCTATCGGGAGCTGCTGGCCCCCCATCTCACCACCCTGTTTCAGCACGTGACAGAAGTCGGATTTCCCCCGGAGGCAGATATGGCGACCATCGTGGTCATTCCCAAGACCAACCACCCTCGTCTGCCTGTGCGGCTACCGTCCGATCTCCCTAATCAATACAGAAATCAAGATCTACGCTACGGTCTTGGCATAGCACCTGCGTCCACTCCTTGGCAGGCTGATCCACCCGGACCAGTGCGGGTTCATGCCATCACGTAGCACCAGACACTGCCTAAGACGTCTTCACTTAGCCCTTGCAAACCGCCAGACACTTACCCCTTACCTACCACTCCTTCTTGTGGAATTTGAGAAAGCCTTTGATACTGTTGACTGGCTCTACCTTGAAGAAGTGCTCACAATAATGGGTATGGGTCAACAGTTTTGGCGCTTCGTTCAAATCCTGTACTCTAACCCTAGAGCCAGGGTGCTTATTAACGGGACCCTCTCTGAGATATTCCCAATCCGAAGAGGTACTAGACAGGGCTGCCCCCTTTCCCCACTCCTGTTCGCGCTGGCGATGGAACCCCTGGCGTGTCTCATTCGCGCGGACGACTCGATTCAGGGATGGGCATGGGGAAGCCACCACATTGATAAAATTGCCTTATACGCGGACGACGTCCTGTTTTTATTGGCAGACCCGGCCCGCTCTAACCCTAAATGTCTCCAATCTCTCCAAGCCTTTGAAAAGGTTTCTGGCCTGCGGCTGGACCCAGCAAAATCGACTCTTGTGCCTCTTCATCTCTCTAGGGAATGTTTTGACTGCAGACTAATATCCTCAATAGACGGCAGTCATTTAAATATTTGGGTATATGGGTCGCTCTACTCCCCGAACTAGAATGGGCACTGAACATTATCCCGCTTATTAAAAAGGCTAAAGAGGACCTCAGACGTTGGCAAACCCTGCCACTTAACCCACTCGGAAGGGTGGCATTATTTAAGATGATGATCCTCCCTAGATTCCTGTACATTATTCAAAACACCCCCTTCTACTATCCCCGAAGCTGGTTTAGGGAGATCGACCAACAATAACAATAGGACCTGATCAACCAGGGCACTCAATTCTTTTATCCTTCCGAGTGGGAATGGGAATTCATTTTCTACCCAAACAGCAACCCTTCATATTTGTAAGGTGTTGTCCCTACTTATACTGGCCCTGTATTTTCATTTGCCAAAGCAAACCTTCAAATTAACAGTCACTGTTTGCAGAAACAGTACCCTCCACTTCTAAAGGTGTATCTAAAACACAAAAATTGTGACCAGAAATGTGAAAAATTGTGAGACAACGAGATAGCACCTCACGTGCGCAACACCACAGGAGCTTTACTGGTTAATAATCACCAGTTGTGCCCACGTTTTTTCATCATCGGTTGCTATCTCGAAAAACAGTATATATACATTAGTGTCCAGAAAACCAGTGAAAAAATAAGTGTGTCTATTAACCACACCAACTAGACCCCGTGAAGTTAAAATTGAAATAGACCCCACAGTCATCTAGCAACCACTTTATTCTCGACTCGTCGGCCTATTCAAAATAAAACCAAACTGCATGTTTGCAGACCATTTACTGAGGGAGATCGACGCCATGACCACACGGTTCCTGTGGGGAGGTGGGAGGCCACGTATGGCTCTCGCCCGTTGCCGCATTCCGTCCTTCGATGTGGGCATGGGCATGACCGACCTATACCTATAATATCTAGCCACCCGGTTGCTTATCCTACACGACTGGTTCACCGGAGGATGGTCTGATCCGGCTTACAGAACCGAACTTCGAGACATGGACTTCGCTCGGATCCCGGCCCTCATGTATGGATGCCCCATTCCTTAAACACCCCCAACGGTGACCTAGACAGTCTTCCTGGCCTGGGGTACAGCCCTGCGTCATACACAATGGGAATCCAAATTGAGCCAACAAACGCCGCTCTGGCAGGGCGTGTGGCTGGCTGAGGTGGCGGCATTACGAGGATTTAAACATTGGCACTACATTGGCATCTCACAACTGGGTGACATGTGGGTGGGAGACCACATTAGGACCTTTACCCTACACGCCTCACAATTTTACAGATATCTACAGAAGCGACATGCCCTGAGTGCACACATATCGACAGGCACCACACTCCCCGAATTTAGCCCACTGGAAGCGCAGATTATGATGGGAAATCTAGGGAAAGGAGGCATATCACATATATATCGTACCCTCACGAACGGCCCCACAACACTGGACTCGCTTAAACTTCGATAGGAGGGATGGCTGGGCCCCCTGGAGGATGATGACTGGCGGGAAGCCCTTATGGCCCCCAAGACTGTCACTGCCTCCGCCAGACTTCGACTCATCCAGATCTACTCCCTCCACACTGCATACCTCACCCTGGAACGACTACATAGAGCTGGGCTTCATGCCTCGTCCTAATGCGCACGCTGCAAACAACAACCAGCAGACTTCTACCACATGGTCTGATCTTGCCCCCGCCTCACAAAATACTGGGACATAATAGAATCCAAACTCACACATATCCTGGGCTGGCATGTACCCCACGACCCCATGCGCCTTCTCCTAGGCGTTCTGGACGGTCTAGACGGATCCCGAGCAGATAAACTGTTCTTGGGGACGGCCATCATGGTGGCCAAACGCGACATCGCCATGGCCTGGACGCGACCTGACCCCCCCCACAATAGCAACATGGCGCTGAGGTGTGGACTGGTGTGCCGCTCAAGAGAAACCCTTGTTTGAGGCCAGAGGCTGCCCTGCCAAATACCAGAAAATATGTGGTAAATGGGCGGACCAACTGGGGTAGTGAGATGCATGGGGACAGCTCCTTACTTCCGACAGACTGCTTGTTTCCACCATGTACTGTGCTTGATCGCTATGCATACTGTATAACATAGCTATCGACACCCTTGCAGTGTCATATGTATGAACCTGTGTACTGTGCTACTGCCGCTAACTTTTTCTTTGTTCTCAAAATCAATAAAGTTGATTATCAAAAAAAAGAAAGGCATCACAACCGGGGATAAGAACAAAGATGGTTCCTCCAACAAACATTAAACAGTTAAAAGGGCCACCTTTTAACCTTTAACTGCATAGAGCAAGATTCTGCTAGACCAAAAACAAGCACAAAACACATCTGACAGTTTTGCTTGCGAGGAGCCCAACTGATGAATACCGCACCAAATCACAAATTTGTATCAGCGTTCTGCATACATTGATTTCGCTGAAGGATCCCAGGCTGTCAAAATGACATCAATGACCTTGGTAGGAAGATCAAAGAAGTTCATCTGTCACCGCTCAATCTCCATGCACAGAGATGCAGGTTGTGCAGGTTTGGATGTAGAACCCTATCCTGCTGCTGCAACAGGAGGGCCTCCAAAATGGGCAGCCTGATCAGAGGATTGAGGCTCAAGTCAAGGTCTCCTCGCACAATCCGGAACCACTAGAATGACTTGGGCCTTGTCGTTCCTGATCTTAATCAGAACTCAGGGCATTTGAGGTAGCACCAGAAAGGTTTACAGGAGTCCTGTGCTACACTTTAGACAGAATTAGACTCGGAGAGAGTGCGTTCTTGGGAACTAAAGTGAGGAAAAGTGCTGACATTGCACATTCTCGGCAGTGGCGAAGAGATCAAGCCAGGGTGTTCCCCATTGTTGGAAGATACCCTCTGCCCCCTCGGAGTGTAACTGCTATTCATGATCTGTTAGGTGCTGACAGATGAGTTTGTCCAGCCTGGAATTTAGAGATACTGTCAGATGGGGTACCACTGGGGAGATCCCCTTAAGATTCAGCCCGCTTCAGAGGCGCAAAGCCTCTTGACTATGGACCCTGGACCATGTTTGTTGCAGTACCACATGGGAGTGATGCGGTCTGTGAGATCCTGCACCAGCTGTCCATTGATGGAGGACAGGAGGCCTTCAGTGCCGAGGGGGCCACCCGCAACTCCAGCAAACTGATGTGGAGGAAGGTCTCCGCCAGAGACCAGAATCCTCTGCTCTCCACCTCTTCGAGCTGACCACCCCAACCCTGTATCAATGCATCCGTCAACACCATCAACTCTGGGTTTGGGAGAGAGAGGGGTCTTCCGCTTATCCAACTGTTGGAGATCAGCCATCACTGCAGGTCTTTTGCAGTCTCCAACACCTGGGTGGAATCCCAGGTCCCACTGCAAAGCTTGTACGTGGCACCTGGTGTAGTCAACAAGGAAGATGCAGGAGGCTAAAAGGCCAAGAAGCCTCAGAGCTGCTCTCATCGAGATCCAGAACAGAGACTGAAATACCTGGATCAAAGTCCAAATGTCCTGGACTCGTTGCAACCAATGGAAGGCCATGAACTGCACCATAACTGGAGCAGATCCAAATAAAGGAACCCTCTGCATAGGAGTCAGGTGTAACTTTGGTTCAATTGTGAATGCCAACAATGGCAGTAAGTTCCCAATCATCTGGAGGTGGTCTACAACTGACTCTTTCAACAGCCAGTCATAGAAGCAGGGGAAAACTGGTATCCTCGACCTCTGAAGATAGGCGGAGATCACCGCCATTACTTTAGTGAAAACCTATGGAGCAATGTTGAGCCGAAGGGGAGCATGGCAAACTCAAAATGCGCCTGGCCAACTCTGAACTGCAGGTAACATATGTGGGACAGCAGCACGGTTATATGAAAATACATGGCCTGCAGTTGCAAGGACACCATCCAGTCGCTAGGGTCCAGGGCAGGCAGGATGTGGGCCAGCGTGAGCACTTTGAATTTGTCCTCCCACAGCAAGGAATTCAGAGGATGAAGATTTAAGCAGATCGAAAGCCGCCATCCTTCTTAGGAAAGGGGAAATAGGAAGAGTACCAACATCTACCATATTTCCGAGTCGGAACCCTCTCGATGGCTCCTTTGGAAAGTAAAACTTGCACATATCACAAATGAATGGACAGATGTTCCCCTGAGGTTCCCTCTGATGTTGGGGGAAAGGTTGGCACGAAAGAAAGGGTAGGGCATAACCATGCCGAATGACTTGAAGGACCCATCTGATGCCCTTGTAGGCCTGCACATTGCCTTCCATCGAAAGGACTGGGATGAGTGCAGCAGTGGCTGAGGAGACCAACATTGCCTATAAGCCAGCCCACTAGAGTAGCCTCAAAATTTCCTAAACTGGTCAGGAAACTGTTCGACAGGGGTCAAAAAATGAGCACAATTATACAGTCTCTTTCACAGTAGAATGGGAAAACTGAGGTCTCCATCAGTGTTTCACAGACGCACTGTCATGCGGTCATTTTATGCAAACACAGCACTCTGGGAGGGCACAAACATGGCTTCATGTTACAGGGAGAAGCAGACTCTCAGAGCAATGAGTGTGCGGTGAGACTGAGATTTCAAGTCATGATCACATGTGGCAATTGATATCTGGCTCATTACCCAACCACTAATCAGTTAATTGAGTGGAAGGGTCATTTAAGTACTCAAACACCCAATAGTTTAAATGACCATCAAATGCATTCAACTGATGGCTCAGTGCCAATAGCAATGGTCTCATATAAAGACAAGTCTGCTGCTTTCCTTTACCCAAGTCAATACTCCTGTATGGGCAGAAAGGTTGCTGCTGAATATGCTGTTTTATATGGTTACTGCAAAACAGATCTCTGTCTATGAAAATGTTTAGCTGGCATGGAAAGAACTGATAGATCGAACAGTGATTTAGCTCTGTCTAGGCCTCTCCAAAGATGAGTCAGCCTTGTCAAAAATAAGCATTGCCCATTAAAGGGCAGTTGGACACTGCATGAAATCCTATAGTAAACTGCCACAAATCCAAACCAAAGGTGACTGCTGAGCTTATAGAGCTTATAGAAATTTTTCAAGCAGATGCTTGCAAATGACTCACAGGAAAAGGATGGGCTGACAGAAAAATAGATGTATACTTATATGCAGATGACCTTGATGACAGGGCTCTCATCTCTGAGACAATTGATCCATTAATGCCTCATTCCAAGGCAAAACTACATAAGATACCTGTTTACCAGTCAAACATTCTGTAAAAAAGAAAGCCTTGTACTTTCCTGTTCACAGTATGCAGACAAATAAAGGATCAGCATCCTCCTTTATCAGTAGTGAAAGCTCCACATGCTCAGCTGAAGCTGAACCTTAGGGAACTTTGTTTAGTGATAAGTGTATCACCCAGTGCAGTTCAACAAACCCAGTGAGGAAAGACAGTCTTCATCACCATCATCATAGACTGCTGTCATAATATGAGAAAGCATCTGTATTGTATTGGAGTCCTAAACCAAATAATTCCTCAATTTACAGCACTGACTCTTTTTTGGAATACTGAAGACAACTCAAAGAAACTGGCCTCATTAAAAAAAGAGACTGGTTGTCGAAACCGGCACCTTTGGTGTCTTAACAGGTGCAAAATTGTGACAGGATCAATATGTTGCAGCTTCAGAAGTGCCACAGGAGCTGGCTTGACTGCAGTTACAGTACAATTACCACAATAGCGGAAGTGGAGAATAGAGTTGTGGCTTCTGGAAAAGATCTCCAGCACATCCTGGGTGAAGGCTAAGACTTATAAGAGCTAGATGCTGAAAAAGTTACCTTAAAATGACCACCAAATGCATTCAACTGATGGCTCACTGCCAATAGCAATGGTCTCATATAAAGACAAGAACTAAGGAGATGCAAGAAGCCATCAGATCCCGCAATCTTAGAACTGTTTTTTGCCAGCGGAGACGATGCTGGAAGAAATCCTGGTACCATCTCTCAAATATTAGCATGCCCAATGAAGGAAAAATGCAGCATGAGAAAAGCGTTTCTGCTCCAATGATCTGGATCTGTTTATAGATAAGATTTCTTATAATTGTCTTACATCAGAGAAGTTCCACAGAAAGCTCTCATGAGAAACCGCTTTTAGTAACCAGGCATCAAATAAGGAAAGACATGGATACCCTGCAATGAGGATACTAACAACATCATATTCATGAACATGGAGGGGCAGAAGCGAAACATCATGAACTGGAAATGTTATATAGTTCATGTGATCGGGAAAATAAGGATCCTACAAGTACAAATAGACCAATGGGTCCTGCTCCTGGGAAGCTGAAAATATGTAAAAAAAACAGTAACCATTTTGAATCGTTCTTTCTTTAGAAATTTGTTCCGAAACCTAAAAGCTCAAATATGTCTCGGACCCCATCGTGTTCTCCACACCACAAAATACAGCGTAAAAAGCAAAGTATTTACTCAGTTTGAAGTGAAACCAGAGTATAACAACGGTGCTCTGACAGACCAGAAGACTCATTCTATGTAATCTTGGTGAAGAGGATTTCCATTTCCTTCACCATTTCCCTTCTAAAGATGACTGTGTGACAGAGGGGGAGAATGGTGGGGAGACTGGTGGGAGTAAGGGTTTGGGTGCGTCTTGGTAAATAGCAGAGAGTTTTCCATTGATATAATCTGAAGGAAATGCAATCAGCAGCTACTGGCCAATTACAATGCCACACACACCCCTAATGGTGTCTCGTGACCATGCAGGGCAGAAATGTAACAGAGGCTTAGTAGCAGGAGTTAATTAAGATAAGGATGAAAAGGTCTGCTGCTTTCCTTTACCAAAGTCAATACTCCTGAATGGGCGGAAAGGTTGCTGCTGAATCTGCTGTTTTATATGGTTACTGCAAAACAGATGTCGGTCTATGAAAATGTTTAGCTGGCATGGAAAGAACTGATAGATCGAACAGTGATTTAGCTCTGCCTAGGCCTCTCCAAAGATAAGTCAGCCTTGTCAAAAATAAGCAGTGCCCATTAAAGGGCAGTTGGACACTGCATGAAATCCGATAGTAAACTGCCACAAATCCAAACCAAAGGTGACTGCTGAGCTTATAGAACTCAAAATTGTGTTGACTTCATCATTTGATTAGGGAGATTTGGAACAGCCAAAGCAGTCATTTTCCAAAGATCATGAAAGAGGCAAGCTAGCCAAACATCCCGCATTAGACGACAAAAGTACAATATTAACAGAAGCAAACGTCTTACACATGTAGGAGTCCAAAGTGTAGATTCTGTCTGGAGGAACACATGTAGGAGTCCAAAGTTTAGATTCCGTCTGGAGGAACAGCAGGCACTATGTCTGCATTGATTTTTCAAGCAGATGCTTGCAAATGACTCAGGAAAAGGATGGGCTGACAGAAAAACAGATGTATACTTATATGCAGATGACCTTGATGACAGGGCTCTCATCTCCGAGACAATTGATCCATTAATGCCTCATTACAAGGCAAAACTACATAAGATACCTGATTACCAGTCAAACATTCTGTAAACAAGAAAGCCTTGTACTTTCCTGTTCACAGTATGCAGACAAATAAAGGATCAGCATCCTCCTTTATCAGTAGTGAAAGCTCCACATGCTCAGCTGAAGCTGAACCTTAGGGAACTTTGTTTAGTGATAAGTGTATCACCCACTGTTTTCTACAAACCCAGTGAGGAAAGACAGTCTTCATCACCGTCATCATAGACTGCTGTCATAATACGAGAAAGCATCTGTATTGTATTGGAGTCCTAAACCAAATAATTCCTCAATTTACAGCACTGACTCTTTTTTGGAATACTGAAGACAACTCAAAGAAACTGGTCTCATTCAAAAAAGACTCTGGTTGTCGAAACCGGCACCTTTGGTGTCTTAACAGGTGCAAAATTGTGACAGGATCAATATGTTGCAGCTTTGGAAGTGCCACAGGAGCTGGCTTGACTGCAGTTACAGTACAATTACCACCATAGCGGAAGTGGAGAATAGAGTCGTGGCTTCTGGAAAAGATCTTCAGCACATCCTGGGTGAAGGCTAAGACTTATAAGAGCTAAATGATGAAAAAGTTACCTTTAAAATAGACATCATAGGGGCGTGGCCAAAATGGTGATCGGGTAAGACGCGTTTCGCGCGTCTCCCCGCTCCCATCCGCCCGCCGGGCCGTTTCTAGATGCGGAAAGCTGCCTGAAGTCCTCACAGAGTAGCAGGAGAGGAGTGTGACGGGCGGCAACAGGAGTCAGGAGACTTTACGGAGAAGGCACAGCGGTGAGAGCGCCTGAGACCACGCACATCGGAACAAGATGGCGGCTGAGCTCTCCTGGTGACGGAGGAAAGCAAAGGCCAGCGTCGCCATGAAGCAGAGACCGCGGACGCTTGAAAATGACTCTGGGTCGACGCGACCGACCGTGGAGAACGAGCGGAGGTCGGCTTCCATGCTCCAACATCGGGAGACACGGAACGAATATTTCAACGGGGCGGGGTCCAACTCTCCAGGCTCCGAGGAGCAGAGGATTCCAGCCTGCGACAGAGCAAGTAAGCAGCGAGGAGGGAAGGGGTTGAGGTGGAGCCCTGCCAATGGGCGGCCGGTTCAGGAGCGAGGCGGAGACAGTGCCTGGGAGGCCCCTGAAGACCGGATGAGAGCAGTGTAAGGGCTCAGATCAAGAAGAAGGCCTTAACTCCAGGCGGACCCCCGGGAGAAAGGGGCCCGGACAACGAGGACACAGAGCACCTCAGAGCGAGGCACCGGCAGGCATGTGTGGAGGGCCGGGGAGGAAGAGACATTTCTGGAGCCCACCCGTGCAGTAGCACAGACACTGGGGCAATGCGAGAACGGGCTGTGAGAAGAGAAGGTTCACGCGGGCGCCCAAAGTGCCCGCACACAGAGAGGAGCGGGAAGAGCGCAGGGGGGCTGTGGAGGCCAAAACAGCACCCAGAAGTTGAAGACGGCATATAGGCACAAGTGATTACGGGCAAGGACCCCGGTGAGCAGTAGCCGGTACCAAAAGTCCGGGGGGGAACAAGTGCGACACAATAACGGGAGAAGGTCTAGTGCAGGGGGTGATCCTGAATCTACCCTCACAACAAGAACCTGCATAAGGGGAAGAGGCGGCCCAAAACACCGAAGGGCAGCAAGTGAAGAGCGGAGAGGCGCGCCAGGCGCCAACATGACTGCGGTGCTTGGAAAAAAGGATCGTACCCTTAAAGAAATGTTGTCCAAACCTCCCGCGCAATCCGGCGGAGAAGGACACGCATCCCCCAGCCCACAAGTAGGATAAGAAACGGATCATAATGAGGCACCGGTTACCCCTGCTTTCTTAGAGATGCTATTTAATACCCTACGAGAAGACTTCCAGACTCTGAAAGGCGAAATAGCTGAAAAAGGTGAGGAAAGACGTAGATGCTGTGGGCGAGAGAGTAGCGGACATGGAGGAACAAAACCAAGCTTGGGAGGAGGACATGGAACAACTGCAGCAGGAGGTGATACGGCTCAAGGCAGAACAAATCGATCTCCAGGCACACGCAGAAGATTTGGAGAATCGGTCACGCCGGAATAATATCCGAGTCAAGGGGGTTCCTCCCAAAGAAAAGGGCTCTGATATCACTCAATACCTACAGGGCCTGTTTCGCCACATCCTAGAGGTCCCTCAGGACTTTGAAATCAAAATAGATCAAGCACATAGGGTGGGGTTGCAGAGACGAGCGCCGGCACCTCCTCCAGATATTTTAGCTTATCTACCAGACTTCCAGCTGAAAGAACTGATACTGCGTAAGGCCTGAGACAAGCAACCTCTTAAATACCAAGACCACCCCATAGCATTGTTTAAAGATCTAGCCGCAATAACCCTGCAAAAAAGAAGAGAATTCAGACCGGCAACAACATACCTTCGGACCCAGGGTGTGGCGTACTCATGGGGACACCCCTTCAGGCTAATATTCAAATGGCAGGGCAAACTACATCAACTCCGCTCACTACGAGACACGTGCCGTATTTTAGGGATCGAGCATCCAGAACATGAAGAACACGAAGGACACAGCCGATCGACATCTCAGGGGCGCTGGCAGAAAGTGGGAGGAAGCCGCACTAAGGACTACACACGGAAGCCGGACCCCTCCACGATAGCGCAGGAGAGACAAGCTGTATTAGATTCTTTGAGAAGACGCCTTCGGAGGGCGACTTAGGGGACAAGAGGCAGATAAGTGTATTGACTATGGTGGGGCGGGCGACAGGGGGGGATTTCCCGGGGAGGCCTATACGGGATTTACCACACTATGCAACCAAATTTTTTCTACACCAAGGACACGCAAGATCGAACTGCGGGTCATGGACAATATGGGGAACTGTTGGGGTCTCGGTTAGGGAGGGAGAGGGAAGGGTCTGGCATTCAATGTATAAGGGCTACAGGATTCACCAGCAGAGCTGGGGAGGAGATCGATAATGAAGACGGGGAGCGGAGAAGAGACATAGGTTCACCGGGATATCTCGATAGCAATATTCTTATCCACATGATATGTTGTATTACAATTTGAAAGTCCTTACGCTTAATGTGAAAGGGCTTAATAACCCTACAAAAATAAAAGCTATCCTTTCAGACTCATTTAATACCCAAGGACTGGCACCGACTGCGGTCGAGTGTCTTCCCACAGCAATTCTTTTCGTCAACATCAGATAAGAAAGCAGGAGTGGCAATCTTGATCGCTAAACTATTTCGAGGGGAGGTGAGAGACAAAATAGCAGAAATTAAGGGGAGGCTTTTAGCGTAAACACTACAGGTGGAGGGATATACCATAGCGATTGGGTCGGTCTATGGCCCCAATGCGGGCCAAGAAGTGTTTGTGAAGCTGGCTCTTTCAGAGGTCCTGAATGATCAAACATGTATGACATTAATCGGGGGGCGGGGGGGGACTTAAATATAGTAATGGAAATGGCTAAAGACAGATCAGGGAGTCGCTACACACAAAGGGGCGAGATCTCCCGAGAAGGGATTGGATGGCTTAGATCCATGGGGTTGGTAGACCTATGGCGGGCGAAATACCCTCAAGTATCGCAGTATTCGTTCTATTCTCATGCTCATGGTACTTACGCCCATCTAGATTACCTATTGGGCATGACAGAGTTGAACAAGCTGGTGATGGAAACGAGCATAGTGCCCGCTGCGCTCTCAGACCATGACGCGGTGACTGTCTCCCTGCAAATGCCTGCACAACGGAAACACTCTGGGGAGTCGAGACTAAGAGATAGTTTGCTACTTAAAGATACGGTGATAAAACAAATCACTAAATGCATTAAGGAGTATTTGGAGATAAACGACTCTCCAGACATCTCTATATCCACGCTGTGGGAGGCCATGAAAGCAGTGGTGAGGGGGGAGATAATTGCTATTACGGCAGCAGAAAGAAAAGAGAGACCAACTATTGGCACAAGTCCTAATTGGAATGGGTACATAGGTGGAAAGGAGCGCACAGGGTATGGAGGCAGCTTAAGGCGGCGAGGATGCAATTAGCAGGGTTAGATCTCGACAGGGCTGAATATGCGGCGTTACGGCTAAAATATTCACTATATAGGGGGGGATAGGACGGGACGTATGTTGGCGAGCAAACTGAGGGCACGGACACAACAGACTAAGATCCAGGCCATTAAAAATAATAAGGGGTAGGAACTCACGGATGACAAAGATATAGCTTATGCTTTTAGGGACTTCTACGAGGAACTATACAAGGGGGAGAATAGATCCGAAGAGCTCATGACGAAATATCTAGACGGGGCTTACACATCTACGATAGCTCAAGAACATGCGGAGATGTTAGATAACCCTATTAGGCTGGAAGAAGTGATTGGAGCAATAGCAAGACTTAAACCTCTTAAATCCCCAGGGCCAGATGGGTTTTCGGCGGGGTTTTACAAATCCTTTTGTCATATACTAGCGCCGGTTTTAACAAGACTGTCTAACTCTTTTGGGGGCTCAGGATCAATACCTTCCGGAATGCTGTCAGCAGCCATTGTAGTTCTACCCAAACCAGGAAAGGATACAAAAGTGTGTGGTTCGTACCGCCCGGTGTCCCTTCTCACTGTGGACTTGAAATTGTTGGCAAGCATACTAGCCTCAAGATTAGGTCCCCTGAGGCCCGGGATTATTGAGCCGGATCAAGCAGGATTTGTTCAAGGTCGGCAAAGCGGTGATAATACAAAAAGGATTTTACATCCAATAGACAAAGCACACCAGACACGCATGGACGCTCTAATTCCGACGGTTGATGCCGAAAAGGGGATATCTCGAGCGTTCCTTGATTTACTTTGGCATAGGAGAACGCTTCCGGTCATGGATAGCGGGATGCTATGGTTCTCCCACAGCCACAATTAGGGTCAATGGCGTTTCCTCTCGGCCCTTCTGAATTCAACGGGGCACTAGGCAAGGGTGTCCGTTGTCACCACTCTTATTTGCCCTATATATTGAACCGCTAGCCCAAAAGGTCAGGGAGAATCCAGAGGTAAAGGGCATCCCATTGAGGGGGGGTGGGGACAGCATACTATAAGCTTATACGCTGACAACATCCTCGCTTCACTGGAGTCTCCTGAGAGATCGCTCCTGGCCTTCTTGGAAGAAGTGGAAGCTTTTGGCGGGTCTCTGGGTTCCGAGTTAACGTTGGGAAATCACAGATTCTCCACTTAACGGGATCACTTCTAGGCTCGGTAGCACAGGGACACCACCCTCCGGGTATCCAAGCAGCAGATTCTATTCCCTACTTGAAGATCGAACTAGCTTCGACGGTGACACAAACGGTCACGCTTAATTATGCCAAGCTCAGTCGGCAGATCACAAGGGAGCTAAATAGCTGGAAGCATCACCGCTTATTGCTTCTAGGCCGCATAGCTGCAGTTAAAATGTCAATACTACCCAAGGCATTGTATCTATTTCAGACTCTACCAGCCTCTCCACCCAAGGGTATGCTTACGAAGTTACAAAAAGACACATCTCATTATGTTTGGGCAGGTGGGCGCCCGCGCATGCGAAGAGAACTGGGTTATATGAAACCAGATAAAGGAGGCCTGGGGATTCCTAATTTTTGGGAATATTTTAGGGCGGCCCAATTAAGATACTTAGTAGAGTGGAATAGAACGGAATCAGAAAAACACTGGTTATTTCAGGAGAGGGAATTGGCGGGATTACCTTTATGGAAAATAACTTTTTTAAAGAAGGCAGATAGGCTGCAGAGTCTCTTGACAAAGCCACTGCTAGAGGTGTGGGAAGGGGTAGCCACCAAGAAGGAGTTTATGTTGTTTCCGTCCCCGTTGTCACCATTGACGGATAATCGAGAATTCACGCCAGGGTTAGACACACAGGCATTCGCAGCATGGTAGTCTACTTCTTGCAGAGCGGCTGGACATCTATTCGACATTGAAGGGATCATCCCATTTACACAGTTAAAACAAGATTACTCAATACCTGAGTCAGAGCGTTTTCATTATATGCAAATCCGTCATGGTTACTCCACCAAGATGTCCAGCCAAAGGTCAGTCGAAAACTGACCAGATACGAGAAGTGGTTGGTCACAAAAAATTCAGATAAAAAGTTGGTCTCCGAGCTTTATGATATGCTGCGCCAAACAGCCCCTCTACAATCCACCAGTAGTCAGAGGCGGTGGGAAAAGGAACTAGGTAGGGAATTATCAAGGAAAGAATGGGGAGAAATCTACTACAGGGCCAAACACACGGCACGGAATACGGCCAGCAAAGAAACAGCTTTTAAAATAGCTACATATTGGTACTTAACCCCTGTTCGTCTCAATAAAGGGAACCCAAATCATAGCCCCACGTGCTGGAGAGGGTGCGAGGAGGAGGGAACCTTGCTGCATTTATTATGGGATTGCCCACATCTGTCAACGTATTGGCCCAAAATACTAGGTGTAATAGATCTACGATTTGACACACAGATCCCACGACTCCCGACGTTCACTGTCCTACGGCTACCTAACCCCTTAATGTTCCCATTGAAATCTCGCAAAGGGAAACAAATGGGTCTGGCCCTTGGGGCTGCCCTCCCAAATATCTTGGCACACTGGGGAACGCAAGTAACACCCAAATATATAGGCTGGCTCCACAAAATGTGGTATACCTTGGGGATGGAACGCATACATGCCTCAATGACATATTCTGAAGCGGCATTTAAATAGTTATGGAAACCACTCCTTGCCCTACTGTCAGCGGAATTTTATGAAATTACTTGTCCGAGATACCTCTGGCTTCTCCGGATAACCAGTACAGGAGAGCCCCAAGATACATAATGATTCCTGAAACGAGGAAGAAAGTAGTAAGACAAATCCAGAATAGGAATAGACAACACCAGTTGCCTGAACAACCATTCTGGCCATTTCCAGTTTTAAAGAGTTACTACAGACATGCTACGAGATTGTCTGAATTGAAAGAACAATTCGGTAAATATCTCTAGATACAGCTTTGCCCAGAGGAATAGCACTGAATTTATGTGTAGAGACTTTATCAATCCCGTACTTTTGCTTCGCTAGAAATATCGCAGATTGGATATTAAAGTCTTCGTGTTAGAATTCTTAGAGGCTCCATCGTATAAATGTGAAATCGGAGGATCCCTCACAGGAAAACGGAAAATAGCCACATTGAGAATTTCGCACATGGTAAATGAGATTATAAAAAGTTTTGCACATGAAGATTAAATGATTAACTAGTGCAGTAATAGCGTTTTCCTTTACCCCGTCATAAGTGTAGTTTCCAGAAACATATATCCTGAGACAAGCACTGATGCAAGGGTCGCCATCATTATTTCTCTACACTCCGGCTGGAGTGTAATCCCATAGGATCAGTGACAACAGGTATTTAAATCAATAGCGCCAACCGCCAACGGAAAGGGTGCTGTCACAACCTTTTTTCTCCCTGCTCTTTCCCTTTTCCTCTTTTCACCCATTTCGGATTATGTGTATGGCACATTATGTTTAGGAGTACTCACTTGATTCTACAAGGGTGATGGTGGCACCGAGAGAGAGAGGTTACTGAAAAGGGAATAACTAGATCATCAGAATATGTGGCAATTCTTACCTTGATCCTCTCTGTTTGGTGAGTAGCAGATAGGACGAGGTTCCAAACTTTTGGCACTACCTTTTTATTTTATTTTTAAATCACTGGTGATGGTCTCGCTGACGTAAATGGGCAAAAAGTATTCATATTTTAAGAGCATTTATATGGAGCAATGTAAGAGAGCTCCCGGGTCAATTAAATGATGAATTTTTCTTTTCTCCGCACACATTGTGTTTTTAGATCCCCTACTTTCCACCCATATGAAAATTAAGAACTGAAAGGTCCTGATGAAGATGGAGATAATTTATGTCCATTGAAACGTACGTCGACCAGATAGTGTGATGCCCCAGTTACCAGCACAGCATTTGAGGGTTGATGTTTTCACCCTGAGTATTTTCCACCTGTGCATGCAGTGTTGTACTGGGGGGTATGAATGCATGTAGTATGTGTCAGTGATATGATTGTGGATCATGTGAATGAGGTGTGAGTTTGGGGAAATTGTTTCATGTTTGGAAAGTGGTTTTAGTCTTTGAAGATGAAATGTCAATGATTTTCTGTACATACATATGACATACTGATCATGATTATTACAAGAAAGTTTAATCAGATTTGTTTACATATTGGGTGATGAGAAACAATGTAAAAGAAATGTTATAATGAGAATCATGGTCTTCATTAATTTGTTTTTAATGATATGAATAATAAAATAAATGAAATATAAAATATTGATTTATGTGTGGAGAAATCATGAGTAAATGACCCGTTTCTATGCTACATGTTAGCTAGTACTAAAGAAATTAAGGTCACGTGGGAGGTTGTTCATTAATCATAGACAACACCAGTGCCAGAGGGGGTGGGGAGGGGGAGAGGGCGAGGAATTGTTTGAATTTTTATTTTGTCTACTTTGGTTAAGTATGTCTTTAATACAAACTGTAACCCACAAATAGCATGTACATCAGATCAGAAGAGAGCTGTAATATGTAGACGAAGATTGTACTAAAGAATGTCTCAAGTATGAACGGGGTACAACAGATGGTGACATTGTCATAAGCCGATGTTTTGTTAATGAGATTAATAAAAAACAGAGCTAAACCTAAAATAGACTTCATCGAAGGAGCATGCTCTAAAGTGGACAAGGAAGAAGTTGTTTACTTCAGTATTTTCCTTTTTTCCCTTGACAAAGTGGACCACCAGAACTCCTTGTACTTCTTTGCATGACAAAGACGAATAGCTCCTAGAATGGGTACAGGCGTGAGTCCTAGGTCAGGAGGGTAATCTGGATTTTCATTTCACAGAAGCCACTATTAACTTGGACTTCCTTTTATCCTACTATTAACTAGATAACTCTTTACTGACTAACTTTGGATCATATGGCAAAGAGTTAAAAAGATGCTACATAATGAGAACTGCCTAGACAAAATAGGCATTCTTGTTGCACAGGTAACTAATAAAATGCCATATGGCCCAGCAAACCTCTCCACTTTGCAAAGGCTTCAAAAGAGAACCAGAGCAGAAAAAACATCTATGTTTTCAACCCTTTCTGGAGCAGGCAATACATAAAACAATTGAACTTAGTCAATCACCATCCCTACAAATTAAATATCTTTCAAGACTATGGGAAAATCATCAGCTAAGTACCAAAAATCACAATATCCAACATTTTTATAAAACGTGAAGAGCTAATGTCTGCCTACAAAGCAGAGCCTTGAATAGGAAATGCTGCCCCTAAACCATAAACCCTTCTCAAAGACACCAAGATTTGTGGCAAAATGGCCTTTTTTAACTAGTTTTCTATTTTGGGGCTCATGAACGGTCTACTGCAAAGTCCTTGCATTTGGCTGGCGGCATTCACTTTCCTTTTCCTGTTTGTACTTAAACGCTGGCATTAACAACGCTACTGCCAATTTATACCATCTACAAATATAACTCTAAATAGCACAAACAATTGTCAACTTTTCTCATGTAGACATTAGAGGCTCCATAAATTCATCAGCTAACGGCATAATGTGACACTGATTTTCATGACTTCTAAGCAAAATCATATGTCACTTTTTTCATGGTATTTCACAGTTTCTGGGGCCCTGAAAACCAGCATCTTTGATTCTGCAGGCAACTATCTGAATCAGGATCGAGCAGTTGAGCCAGAAGCCAAATCATTTTTAATCCAAAGGCCTTATAGTTCAAGGCTTCACCAGAGAGGATGCAATCAGTAAACACAACCACGACTAATATGTACCTGCAATTCCTAAAAGAGGAAAAAGTCTAATTTATATCACCATATCGGTTTTAAAAAACTTGGACATGAATGCAAAAAATGCATATAAAAACACAAAAAATACATATGAAAGCAGAAACATTGCAAATACAACCCAACCACTGGTAGCATTACAACCCAACCACTGGTAGCATTGCAACCATCTGTGTTCACACCAGTTGCCTGATCAGCTCTACAGACTACTTTCTCCGCTGCTACTTCAACCCTAAATTTGTGTCAGGGAAGCACTGATAAATCTGAAAACCCCATTGTGACACTACACACCCGGTCATGACTGACAATGAGGTCTTCTTATTGTTTTGCTTAGAGTGTCTGTGTTTAAAAGACTGATTCTCTCCAATACTGCTCCTATTATGTTTTTTCAGTAACAGGGCTGTTTTCCCTAGCATCAAGCTAACTAGATTCTTTCACATGGGAGCCCCATGCTCACTGGAAAGGAAGCCAGTACCTTTAACCTGAGTCAACAATACTTTTCTAGGGAAAGAAAGAAAGCAAGTGTGGAGGCATAGGGCAAAAGCTGAGATACGAGATAAAGCGCATAATAATTGAATGGGATGAGGGAGTTATCGGGAAGGGTAAAGAAGGGTGAGGAAGAGAGGGGAAAGTAAGGTGGGAAGAGCAGGCAAGGAAAAAGAAAAAAATAGTACTACAGGCCTTTTTCACAAGGTTCATTCATGCCGGTGTCTTTTAGAGGTCCAAAATCACCACATTCAGTGGTTTTGGTAGCCCATTTGTGACATAACTCTGCCACACATATAGTAATTATTCAATTTCAATGGCTTGCTACTTACAAACCAAATGTGAAAAAAATATGCCTGTTTCAAATTAATGGTTCAAGGGGCATGCATTGAAAAATGAATGGAGGAAATAAAACGCAAAAGGCATCCCGTACAACATAATACTTTCAAACATGACAAGAGTGAGGTAAAACTAAGTGAGTTATAGTCATAAATTGTAGAGAAAATGCCATTCATTTGAAATGGCTTTTTAGTAACTATAGAAATAATTAAGCAAAACTACAACTCCATCTTTCTTGCTTGCTTAATCTGTGGTTCTATGTGGTCTTTTTCTTTGCCATTTTAAGTTTTACTGCATATCAACTCGTTCTACTTGCAGGAGTAAGAATGCCATCATTTGTGATGTAAGAACATATCTTCTCAATTCCTTCAACTTCAATATCCAACATTATAACCCAAAATTACCAACAGACATTTCTCCCCATCGCTTCTACAGGTCTTGTCCTAAGTCATTAATCTATTTGCATCCTCATGCCCCACCTGTGGATCCTTCTTAAATCCATCGCTTTTAGGATTCATTCATCTTATACAAAAGACTTAGAAAGTAACTACATTTCACCAATTTCGGAAGACAAATTCAGTTCTTGCTCAATCAAGAATGCAACTTGGTACAAGTCTTTTTATATTGTATGGCCAGTCAACTGCTTAGTTTCAGTCACCGTAAATGACTTAGCATTGCATATATTTATCGTTTTCTACACTGAAAACCTATTTGACGTCATTTACCCAGATCCGGACATGAGATAACAGTCAAATACTCCTAGAAAATGTCTCCAATATATAATTAAATGCGTTCTTAACAGAGTATAAATTGTATATAAAAGTTTTTTTTTTTTTAAATTACTTGGAATACTCTTTCAATTCTTCAGATGTATCATCAACAACATCACTTTGCTTTGCCTCACATGCCATTGAACGACAGAGCTTGCAAGCAACCAATGCTTTAGCCATAGACTCCTCTCCATGTTGCCAGAAGAAAAGGGCCATGTTATGTCTTTTCATTAACACAGACCACACTAATAGTTCATTAAAAGGGTAAGGAAATCGTTTAGTTTCAGGATCATCGATGTCTACAATTTCATCTTTGGTTCTTTTCTTTTTTCCTTCTTCTGTCACGATGTCCATCTTACAACAAAAGAGAAAATAAAAATATATAAACTACTTATATATTATTTAGTCATGTTTATACTTTTGTAATGCATTTTTGAACTTGACTACATGCACACTATTTTTAAAATAAATCACAAGATGAAAGACTATGAACAAGTGCAAAACTCAAACATGGGAGCAAACATAGCAAGCAAAGTTGATGTGTAACTTCATGTTCATAGCCCTGAAAACATAATGGAAGTTTCTCAAATTTAATACCTATATCATCATCATCAATCAACTTTATTTTGGTTTAATGAACCATAAAAGTGTACAGTGCAAAAGCATTATAAATACATAGAAAAATGATAAATACGGATCACAGCTCATAACAGTGTAAGTATATAAAACAATTACAATCATAATACATTGATTGTCACAGTGCTACCACAATACTAACACAAAAACCAAAGGAACAAAAACCTCAGAAAAGTCCTTAGAAGTGAACTCATTAAGGGTCCGCTATGTCACCTGGATTTTCTGTATTATTTACTAGTATGGGCAGCTCAAAAATACTCACTGAGATAGGTTAGATAAAAATGAGCACTACAGTGGTTGAGAGAATAAAATTTTAAAACAATCAAATCTAAATAGATGTCATTATACTGATCATTTCTCCCAGCAGTTCTTGCCCTAATATAATCATAAAAGTATAAATAGATTATACAGCATACTATATCACTGGGAGTATCCCTTATCGTACCGCTTTATAAACTCCCACAAGAAACACTGATATGTTATAACATATTAACTGTAAATTTAACAGCTGAAAAAACAAAACAAGCTGGCCTAACATGATCAAAGGCATAATTAAAAAAAAAAAAAAAAGGTTTTAAAAATGTGGGACATAGCTGTTCAAACATAGGACATATCATCACGATGTGCAAGGTATCCAATTTAAAAGACAAATTACAGGAACAATATGGAGGATCAGTATACTTATACCATGTTCCCTTCGGATACAACAACTGATGAAACAGACACAGCCTAAAAAAAGTTAAAAGACAGCGCTGGTAAATAGGCATCTCAGAGTAAATATGGCTCTATCCCTGGAACTGTCTTAACCATAATACATTTTCAAAATAATGGTTTGGCCAGTGATGGAGCTTCTCTCTCAGGAGCCATTCTTACATTAAGAGGTTGTTTTAACAAGGCCACATCTTGTTTGGTAATATTAGATGGATTAAAAAATAACTCTGGTCTTCCCAAGTTTGTAAAATTATCTAGGATGTAAACCAGCCATGGTATATTGCATGCATTGTCTAATTTTATGCAATCAAGTATGATTAATCTGTTCAGGCTTAGAAATTCTTTTAATCAAACACTACAGCAGAGCACGAGGGGCCGCAATCTAATTTAATCTATAATGTAACTGATACCTAATTCCTCATGTATCATTTCAGTGGAGATATATTGTCCCAATCCCAAAAGCCCTCTGAGTTATTTATTATCTGCTATCAGTTGGTCAATGTTCACATAACCCCATATTTCACTGCCAAAGGTTGAAATTGATATACATTTGCCTTTATATATATATGCAGCATAATTTTCAGAGGTTTATGGGCCAAACGGGAAGGGAGTTAATTAACCCCTGCACAGCTCTCATAAGGGAACCAGTGTTCTTTTTAAATAATGGTTGCCAGCTAAGTTTGGAGTCTAGTAAAATACCTAAGTATGTAAAGTTATCCACCTTACTTAGAATATGGCACTGCCTAACCCCCTTACTAACTGCAAAATTCTTTGTACATTCACCCTTATTGCCGACACATACTGGGGCGTTAATCCATGGTGAAGATCGCTGAAGAAACTGACCAAACACTCATCCACCCCCATGGACCCCAACTCAGCTCAAAGTTTTTCCCAATGACCAAATCAAATGCAGAGCTGAGATCCATAAAGGCAAGATGGAGAGAGCCTTTCTTTGCCCAAACATATTAACTAATTATAAGGTGGACAGTACCCCTCCCTGCATGAAACCCATACTGAATATCAGACAAGATATTCTGTTCTTCAGACCACTGGGTTAATCTATTCAGGATGACTCTGCCTATGATTTTAACTTTAGTATCTATTAAACTAATGGGTCTATAACAGGAAGGGTCACTCCTGTTTCCCTTCTTGCAAACTGGGACAATAACAGAGTGTCGCCAGGATTCAGGGAATGTTTCACCAACAGCTACATTAAAATACAGTTTAAGGAGAGGAGCCCCTAGATCCACACAGGCTTTAAACAAATCCCCTGGGATCCCATTTCCCCTGGGATCCCATTTACCCCGGGAGCCTTACCCCTTGGTAGAGATTCTATAGCGTCTCTAACCTCTCCCCAGTGCAACAATAGTTTAGCTGCCTGGGCCCTTGGAAAAGAGCCCTGAACCAGACAATACCTATATCAGTCATGCTGGAGAAAAACCTTTCTGAAAGAACAAGTTACTTACTGTCAGAGGGTGCTTGATTTCCAACTTGCACAGGAGTAGAATTGCGGCTAAATCCCCACACTCCCTCCAGAAACACTCCGCAAATATTATCTAGTAACTACTTGCGAATGCGTTCCAAAGGGGGAGAGGGGTTGGAGACAGAGAAGAGACAGCCAGAAAACTGCGGTCTTCAGTCCAAGGATTTGTATTGCTTCTTTCCGTCTGTAATCCTTGTATTACCTGAAAACTGCAATTAATTAACAACTAATTATATTGTACATTTCTATTGAATTATATATATATGAACAAGACGGCAGGCTTGCGGGCGAAACGCGTCTATCTTGCCATGCTTGCTCAATAAACCAACATCTTGAGCACTACAACTGGAGTCTGTGCCCTTCTGTTCGACCCAGCGAGGTCTTACTCTGGGACTTTGCTTCGCATATATATATATATATATATATATATGCACTAAATACAATTATTCCTACCCAATGTTTCCTCAGCTATTGCTCCTCTTCTTTCTTAAGTTGTTCTTGTTATATAGAATATTTGTCTTTTTAAAACAACAATCAATTCTTAACTTAATGTTATTCTTTTCCTTCACAGGAAGCACTTGCATGCACAGGAAGCGGATCACTCTGGAACTGCTCTGGACGAGTAATCATCTTCAGGTAAGATTCTTTATTTTTATTCAGATAATAATTGCGCTTCTTTTCTTTAATTTTTTCTGTCAGGAAATGGTTTGAGAAATAAGCGAACTCCTTTATTAATGAATCTTTTCCCCATAAGCGCAAGCGCATTATAGGATGAAGATTCCTCTCTCTCTTTTGACCTCTGAAGAACTTAAAACGCAACGCGTTCGTCAGTTTGTGTATTTTTTATCACGGAATAAGCTCCACGTGTTTCTCTAAAAACGGAGCTTAAGTCTTTTGAAATAACCGGGCAACCACAAGACTCAACAGTACCTCGGTTCCTGAAAACTACAAGGTTGCTTAGTTACGAGACACTACCCAGTCTTTAGGGGGCATGCGCGGTTCGTAGACACAGTAATTTTAATCCGAAGCAACAAATAAACTACGACAACGTCGAAAAAGCTAGCCTGTATTCTAGCTAACCGACGGAGATCAACAAGAAACGTCTACTCACGAAGTTCTCAGGTGAAGTGCGCCGATCAGAACTCGGACGCGCTTCACATTCTAAACAGCCTTCAAGGGGGAAGAAACACTAGAGCGCAATTGGAAAGACCAAATTGGCAGGCATCTTGGTTTTCCAATGTCGCCAGCTTTCCCTCCATTTGCCTTTTGGACCAAGGTACTTATACCTCTTTGAGACCTTCCCTCCAAGTGTGCCTGCAACAACTAGGTTATTGATGGGAACTTTCCATGGGGCTCTGACACTTACCTTCCATAACCAGTACTTATGATGAATAGTTCTTCCTGCAGACTCCTCAACCGATTAAACAAAAGCCAGGAATTACCCAAAGGCGGTGGTTGTGAGGAGCCGATCATACAAAAGTCTTGCAAAATTACCTTTCCTGTGGGCCTGGGAGTTAAGGCAGCAGGGCCTAGTGAAGGTGTGCACCGAAGCCCATGTCGCCTCCCAACAGATTCACAGTCACAAATTTAGGGTTGGCTTTTATTTTGTGTGTGATAAATTGTGGTTTATCTTGTATTTTACATGATTTTGTTTGTTTTTAATGTGATTGGTCTTTTATGGATATCTGATTATCCGAATAAAGATGTCTTGACTGACTTACTCATTCACAGAACAAGAACACTCATGGAAAATGACAAGAAGGCAACCAAAAAAGAGGTGGAACACAGAATCCTTCCTGTGGGTTACTCCTTCTTGGCTAGAGCATGGCGCAATTTAATGCAGAGACCTATTAGGCAAAAAATCCTTTTGTGGACTGCCTTGTCCTTCTGGTGTCCCACAGAGCTAAGAAACAGGAATAGATGATCAATATGATGCTTCTTGGTTCTGTCACAATAAAAGTCTAGAGCAGGGTTTCCTAAACTGTGGGTCAGAACCCATTGGTGGGTCGCTAGCTGAATTTTGATGGGTCATTTTTGGTGATTCAATTACAGAGGTCAAATGACAGGCTATATGTCTTCTAACAAACTGCTACTTATGGGATTGGTGTTTACTTTTCTTTCTTCGACTGCAAAGTGAGAGGAGTTTTTAAAATGAATTATGCGACAATCTTGCTGGAGTATAGGAAAGTGTGATGTTGTGTACTTTGTGCACACACAAAGTGTAGATAGCTGTAAATGAACCATATTCATTCAGCAGTTAGGAAAAGAAAAAATGGATCAAATTGTTTTTGTAATTCTAAAGAGTGATGGAAACAGATTTTTATAGAACAAAACAAATCAAGACACTTTACTTGGTGATGCACAAATGATATTCACAGAAATCAGATTGCCAGATATCATTTGTGCGCTATATAGTTTTATCAGTAAAACAGGATGTCTCTGTAAAGTTAATGGCCACTTCAATAGAAAATGTGCTGTCTGTAAATGACAGTGCGCTACAGCATGATGCTTTCGTTTTTTCATTTTATTTTTTAAAATTTAATTTCAAATACAATAATATCAGGAGCACACATACATTGCAGTTGAGGATTACATGTTGACGTATTTACATCCCATATCAATTCTCTAGTCATTGTCAGTTTATATTAAACATGTTATCAGGTATAATACTACATTGTGGACATTACATATAATGCTAAAAGAAAAAAATTCTCATGTCCATTAAAGCAAATTTTAACATCTCCAAGCTCTTGTCATTCAATATCGCTATGCATGTTCATAGTGAACTGAAGGCGAACCCTTGTTCATGACTTCTCGCCCTGTCCTCTTTCTGTCTCATGTATCATTTTCACTCTTGTTCTACTTAGATCATTGTGGGTTATTCAATAGGTAAGCTCGTAAGGGATCCCAGAAATCTTTAGGTCTGGATGCAATTGGTAAGAGTTCTGCATATGTTAGCGACTGTTCTTGACAGAGTATAAGATCTTGAATGCATTCCCTAAATTTGGGTGCTCTTCCCCTACCCCACCTGCATGCCAACCTGCGCTTTGCCAGAGGTAGAGTCAATGCTATGTAATTCCTATAAGCTGCTTCTATTTTCTCTGTATATCCCAATAAAGCCATAATGGGGTTTATCTGCAAGGGGGATGCAATCATTTGCTACAGTCAACACGATGCTTTAGTTACATTAAAAAATCACCCTCCTCATGTCCATTAAAGTAAGGTGAGTCGTGAAAGTTTGTTGTTCTAAAAAGTGGGTTGTGATTCTAAAAAGTTGGGGAACCACTGGTCTAGAGCCCATCAAATGTCCCAACAATGCTGTCTCAACTCATTCCCGGCAGGATACAGAAGTTTAAAGGTGAACAAAGGATGAACCGAATAGGCTTTAGCTCGCTCAATCGCCACACATCAGTGTATGGGCTCAAACAATATTACCATCAAAAATATAGGAAGAAAAATCAGGTACTATTATAGCATTATGAATTTAGCAGGAAGAAACATATGGGTCATGTCTTTCAAAAATGACTGTTCACTCACCTTAATGATTCTATTGCTGCATGATTTCCTTGTAGGCAGATCATCCCGCTGTTTTGGGAGTTGCCTGGCTCCCGGCCTCACTGTGTGGGGGCCATCTTGAATCGTATGCTAGCCCGTTTTTACTGTGTGTTAGGATTTAACATTTCTCACTTTCCATTGAATTTTGCTTTGATTTTGACAGTAGGACAAGGTTTCCAGGATAGCCTGGGACTGGCTCCGGGGGTTGCTGGACCCCAGTTTGTTTATTAAATTATCCCAACTGTTTTAAAAAATCACGCCAAAGCGCGAGCAGGCCACGCCGCTGGCCCCACCCCCGCCCATGGAGCTCCACTTACACGGGCACAGAGCGCTTCTGCACAACGGAGTACTGCTGTATGTGTTCACTCACCTTGACAATTCTATTGCTGCATGATTTCCTTGTAGGCTCCGCCCCCGCCCATTAAGCCCTACTTACTAAGGCAAGCCTGCCTGTGCCCGCATGGACCGTGCCCAGTGCCAGCCCCCCTGCCAGTTTTGAGTTAGCCTCTGCATGCAACCTACTTGTGCGAGACTCTGTTAGCCTATATGCGTTCAGGTGAGTCCTTTGAATGCACAAAAATCAAACCCCTGACCTCGCCTTTGTCCCCCAGAGTTTGCTGTCCCGGCTGTGGGGCACTGATAGGTGGACTTATGCCCATCCCACCTACTAACCCTGGTATTTCTGCTACCACTCCTCTGAATAGCCCACTTGTGTTATGTGCTCATTAATACCAGATTCCTTATCAAACATGGAGTGGAATTTTCTCCACTTTGTGACACCCATACCCCTGGGCTAATCTTCATCACTGAAACATGGGCAGACCAGCTTCCAATCCAAATTTTCTCGATTTTACTTGCCCTGGCTACCGTTCCTGTAGATTTGACCGGGAAGGTAAACAGGGAAGTGGTATCGCTAGTTTATTTAGGTCTGAGTACTCTGTGAATTGGACCCCCTTCAGGTCACCACTCTGCGAGGCAGACGCAAGCCCTCCCATAATTTTCCCGTATCACTACATCAGGGTCTCGGTGAACCCAGATTCCCAGGTACTTTACCGAGTCTGACGTCCATATCAATGGGTAGTCCATGGTTGGAGGGGGGGTGCACGCCGTAAGAGGAATGACCACCGATTTATCCCAATTAATGTTCAGGCCCAATAGCAGTCCAAACCTAATGTACTCCCGTAATACTGGTGCCAAATATCGATTAGGTTCTCTAATAAAGAGAACCATGTCGTCTGCAGGGAAATACCAACTGGTCTGTGATTGAAGTTAAGTGCTGTTTCTCTGTGTCGTTGGCGTATCACACACGCCAGTGGCTCAACTGCAATAGCGAATAGTAACGGGGAGAGGGGACAGCCCTGGCGGGTGCCGCGTTTGATAGCGGTTGGCTCGGACGTCAGCCCTCCCACCCGAATACGCGCAGAGGGGTCTGCGTGTAGCACCCTCACCCATCCCAAAAATAGTGGAGGGAATCCCATCCGTTGAAGAATGCGGAACATATAACTCCACTCAATGGAGTCAAAGGCTTTAGCCGCATCGAGCATAACAGCCGCAGCATGGAGCTGTGGATTGAGGACATGCAACATTGCAAAAATGGTCCTCAAATTATGTGATGTAGAGCGCTCCGGGATGAAGCCGGACTGATCCGGTAGGATCAAGCAAGGCATCAGGGGCTGGAGCCTAGTGGCTAGTATTTTTGCTAATATTTTAGCGTCTGTGTTGATCAGCGAAAGGGGCCGATATGATTCGCATGCCGCCGGAGGTTTGTCTTTCTTAAGTAAGGTGATGATTAAAGCCTGCCGAAGGGACGGAGGGAGGACCCCAGACTCATGTGCCTCTGCATAGGTCTCTAGCAGATATGGTGTGAGGAGATCAACATATTCCTTATAAAATTCTATGGTAAGACCGTCCGGTCCGGGAGCCTTTGCATTAGGTAGGGCATAGATTGCTTTTTTAATATCGTCCGCAGTCAGTGGTTGATTCAGATATTCCTGTTGACCATCCGCCAACCACGCACAGGCAATGTCCTCTAGATATTCCCCCAGCGCAGAGTCCCATCCCGTTCCCTGTGATGTGTACATTGTGGCGTAGTAGTCCCTAAATTGTTCAACTATATCTAGTGGTGCATAATATTCCACTCCCTCGGAATCAGTTATTTTGTCTACTTGGAAATGGTCCTCATGGTGTTTGAGTTTCTCAGCTAGGTGACGGCTCGGTCTCCCACCCTCTCCATACTTCCTTGCAACATGTCGACGTGATATGTATTTGATTTCTGATTCAGCTAGCGTGTCATACTCCAGGATCAGTTCATGTATTCGTGCTAGGATGTCAGGGGCCGGTCGATTAGTGTAGGCAGTCTCTAACTCTCGTAGAGCAGTCTCCACCTTAGTAAGTTGACTTCTAAGGTCTTTTAGGATGCCAGCCGTAGTGCCAATGCAGACCCCCCGGATTGTGACCTTAAATGCCTCCCATAGCGTCGCTGCACTGTCCACTGTACCCCTGTTGATCTCAAAGTATTGCATTATTGCTTTGCGGATGGTGTCGTTGTAAATGGGATCTAGGAGGGCCGAAGATCGAAATCGCCACGTGAAGGGCCGGTGAATCATATTTGGAATATTAAGTATCAGCAGCACCGGGTTATGGTCAGAAAGTGTGCGTGGAAGAATAGAAATGTCCACTACCCACTCTGCCGCATTTTCACTCCGGAGCCAATAATCTAATCTTGACCAGCTGTTATGTGCAGGTGTGGCATGCGTACCCTCCCTCACACCTCACTGTTGCGAAGCCTCCAGACGTCTACCAATCCGAACTCTAACGCACAAGTTACTAACTTGTGTAACGATATATCTGTAAGAGACAGTAGTTAGTGACAGATTCCTTACCTTAGAATATCCCCAGGCGTAAGGCTGGATCCGGAAAGTTTTTGCGTAGCAGTACCCTTGCGCGTCGGTAGGCGGCGTCGTGCGGCTCCGCGTCCGTCGTCGGCGTCGTGATCGCCGGGATGACGTCGCGGGCAGTACTTAGGCGCCGCCCCTGCGCGCTGACGTCAGTTCTGTACACGACTTTCCGCGTCAGGAACGCAGAGCCATGCAAGAAGCTGACATAGGTGTCTGAAAAATACTAGGGCCCTGAAAGGGATGTCCTTAACCCTAGAAATCAGTTCGCAGAACGGGGAGGATGGGTGGGCGGTAAGGAATCTGTCACTAACTACTGTCTCTTACAGATATATCGTTACACAAGTTAGTAACTTGTGCATCTGAAAGAGACACGTTAGTGACAGATTCCTTACCTTAGAATAGATACCCCAGCAATACCAACCCCGGTGGTGGGTCTGCGAACAAAGATCAGACAAGGAAGTCCTGGAGGACAGAACGGCCAAAGAAGCCGTCCCTCCGGACCTGACTGTCAAGGCAGTAATGCTTTGTAAACGTGTGCAGCGAGGCCCACGTAGCTGCCTGACAGATAACCGGCAGCGGAACACCGCGGCCCAAGGCCGTGGTAGCAGCCGTTGCCCTGGTGGAATGGGCACGCAGCCCAACAGGAGGCTCCTTCTTAGCCAAAGAATAGCAGGTCTTGATGCACAAGGTAACCCAGCGGGAGATGGTTCGTTTGTGCACCGCCCGACCTTTTTGGCGCCCACGTAGCCAACAAAGAGCTGGTCATCCACCCGGAAGTGTTTGGTGCGGTCGATATAGAAGGAGAGCGCACGTTTTGGGTCCAGACGGTGGAGCCTCTCTTCCTCTCTGGAAGGATGCGGAGGCGGAAAGAAGGTAGGCAAAGTGATGGTCTGCCCAATGTGGAAGGCAGTAACCACCTTTGGCAAGAAGGACGGACGCGTCCGAAGAACAACCTTGTCTGGATGAACAGACAGAAAGGGAGGTTTGCAAGATAGAGCCTGGAGCTCACTCACCCGCCGAGCGGAGGTGATGGCCACCAGAAAGAAGGCCTTTAGAGTCAGAAGACGAAGAGGACAGTTATGTAGAGGCTCAAAGGGAGCGCACATTAAAAGGTAAGAACCAAGTTCAAGTCCCACTGAGGCATGACAAACGGAACAGGAGGGAAGAGGTGTGTAATGCCTTTTAAGAACCTGTTAACAACAGGGGACTTGAAAAGGAGGGCTGATCAGGGAGCCTGAGGAAGGCCGAGATAGCACAGAGATAACCCTTGATGGTACCCAGGGCAGAACCCTGTTGGGCCAGAGAAAGAAGGAACAGAAGGACCTCAGAAAGAGGGGCAGAAAGGGGTTCACAGCCTTTGCTGTGCACCATGCCACAAATTTGTTCCACCTGCAGGCGTATACCACCTTAGTGGAGGGACGCCTGGCTGCCAGAATCACATCACAAACTTCGGGAGGCAAGTCGAAAGGAATCAACTGCCGCCGCTCAATCTCCACGCAAGCAGGTGTAGACTGGACAGGTTCGGGTGGAGGACCGTCCCCTGCTGCTGCGACAGAAGATCCTCCCGAAGAGGCAGACGGATCGGGGGATCTACGCTCATACTGAGTAGCTCGGGATACCAAACTCTTCGAGCCCAGTCCGGAGCCACAAGAATGACTTGGGCCCGGTCGTGCCGAATCTTCTTCAACACTCTGGGTAGAAGTGGTATAGGCGGAAAGGCGTACAATAGACCGCAACTCCACTCGTGACGAGAAGCGTCGCCGAGCGAGTGCCGCCTTGGAAATTCCAACGCGCAGAACTGATGACATTGCGCGTTCTCTTCGGTGGCGAATAGATCTAACCAAGACTCTCCCCACTGTAGAAAGAGTCCTTGCGCCACCTCCGAGTGAAGACGCCATTCGTGATCCATCATGCACCTGCGGCTGAGTTCGTCCGCCCTGGCGTTCAGGGAACCTGCCAGGTGTTGAACCATCAGGAACATGCCCTGATGTTCCAGCCATGTCCAGAGGCGCAGAGCCTCCTGACAAAGGGTCCACTACCCCACCCCGCCCTGTTTGTTGCAGTACCACATGGCGGTGGTGTTGTCGGTGAACACCTGCACTACCTTCCCTTTGACAGAGGGAAGGAATGCCTTGAGTGCAAGTCGGATCGCCCGGAGCTCCAGAAGGTTGATATGGAGCCGGGACTCCGCCGGAGAACAGAGGCCTCTGATCTCCGCCTCTCCCATGTGACCGCCCCATCCCAGAAGGGACGCGTCCGTCACAACTGTGTGCTCTGGCTGGGGAAGGGAGAGGGATCTGCCCATGACCCATTGCCGGTTCGAGAGCCACCACTGCAATTGTTTTGCAGTCCCCTCCGAGATCTGGACGTGATCGGACAGGTTGCCCTGGTGCTGCGCCCACTGGAACTTCAGGTCCCACTGCAGAGCCCGCATATGCCATCTGGCATGATCGACCAGCAGGAGGCCATGAGGCCCAGCAGCCTCAGGGTCATCCGTACCGAAACCCAGGATAAAGGCCGAAAGATCGGAATCATAGCCTGAATATCCCGGACTCGCCGTTCGGGAGGATAAACCCGAAACTGCGTCGTGTCCAGAACTGCTCCGATGAAAAGGAGCTGTGGAGAAGGAATCAGGTGCGACTTCGGCACGTTGATGGAGAACCCCAGCGAGTGCAGGAGTTCGGCTGTAGTCTGGAGGTGGGAGACGACTGCCTGGGACGAGCCCGCCTTCAGCAGCCAGTCGTCGAGGTAGGGGAAGACTGGAACCCCTGCCCGGCGCAGATGGGCTGCGACCACCGCCATCACTTTCGTGAACACCTGAGGGGCGCTGGTAAGGCCAAAGGGAGCACGGTGAACTGAAAATGTTCGAGGCCTACCGTGAACCGCAGAGTAACGCCGGTGGGCCGGCATGACGGGGATGTGGAAATATGCGTCCTGCAAGTCCAACGCTACCATCCAGTCTCCAGGGTCGAGAGCAGTCAAGACCTGAGCTAGGGTGAGCATCTTGAACTTCTCCTTCCGGAGGAAGCGATTGACGTTCCGGAGGTCCAAGATAGGACGCATGTCCTCCTTGTCCTTTTTGGGCACCAGAATGTAGTGGGAGTAGCAACCATTCCTACTTCTGGGGTCGGAACACGCTCGATGACCCTCTTGGCCAAGAGGGCCGCAACTTCCTTTTGAAGAAGCACCAAGTGATCCCCTGACATGCGGTGGAATTGAGGTGGCATGGCTGGGGGGATGGTCACGAAGGGGAGGGAGTAGCACCTTCGGACAATGTCCAAGACCCACCTGTCCGAGGTGATGGCACGCCAGTGGTGAAGGTGATGGCGGACCCTGCTCCCTACTGGCATGCTGTGCACCTGAAAGGAAGGACTAGGAGGGCTTGGAGGCCGCGGACGGGGCGGGGTTGGTGGCCTGACCCGCACGCTGGTTACCTGACCCGCCACGGCGGGAGCCACGTCCTCGGCCACGCGAAGACGCTTGCTGCGCGGGCCGGTGGCTGGGCAGCGGACGTGACTGGGCGCCCCTTCCGTGGCCACGAAAGGGGCGAAAAGCAGACTGTTGCTGAGAGCGCACAGCAGAAAGGCCCAGGGACTTGGCTGTAGCCCGCGAGTCCTTAAAGCGCTCCAGCGCATGGTCTGCCTTTATCCCAAAAAGACCGACTCCATCAAAGGGCATGTCCATAAGAGAGTTTTGGACATCACCCGAGAAACCAGTGGTCCTCAGCCAGGCGTGACGGCGCAGCGCCACTGTCGTCGCAAGCGATCTGCCTAGCGAGTCGGCGGTATCAAGGCCACATCTGATGGTGTACTGTGCCGCATCTCTTCCCTCCGCAATGGTGCGGGAAAGCAGTGTCTGGACCTCCTCAGGACACTGGGGCAGAACTTGCGCCACGAGTCCCACAAGGAGTGGGAATATCGGCCCAAGAGGCAAGTGGTGTTGACTGACCGCAAGCCAGCACTGGCGGAAGAAAAGACCTTCTTCCCAAATTGATCCAGGCGTTTGGATTCCCTATCCGGGGAGCGGTAGGGAAGGCGCTTTGGGAAGCAGAGGCTTGGACCACCAAGCTCTCAGGGGTGGGGTGTAGAGAGAGGAACGGGGGTCGCCCGGAGCAGGGCGATGGCGTCGGGCCACGTTTGTGGGCTTGGACCAGGTGCCCAAAAGAACGTCTGAAAGCGCCTCGTTGAACGGCAGCAGTGGCTCCGAGGAGGTAGCCGCCGGCTGAAGCACTTCCGTCAGGATGTTAGTCCTGACAGCCACTGTAGGCAACTGGAGGTTTAAGGCCCCAGCTGCTCTACGCAACACCGTTGCAAAGTTTGCTCCCTCCTCCGTTGCCACGGATGGAGGAGACAGCATGCCAGAGTCAGGGGAGGTGTCCAGCCCACTGGCATCCCCAAGTTCCTCAGTCCCGTCCTGATCAAACTCGCACTGTTGCGTGAGAGGGTCCTCAGACCCCTCCCAGTTATCTCTGTCCTCCAATTCAGGTTCAAAATAAGGAGGAGGAGGGACATGTGGGACCCAAAGTCCCAGCGGCGTCGGAGCCGGCGTCGTGCGACGCCGGTCCGGCGCCATGTCCGGATCCGGAGAGAACCGGGGAACGACGCCGCCCGTAGCGGCGTCGGGAACGGCACCGGAGACATCGGCGCCGGTGGTGTAGTTAGGTCAACCGGCATCGATGGGGGTTGCGGCAGCACCGGAGCCGGGATCGAGGCCGGGGCCGAAGCCGGGACCGAGGCTGGTGTTACAGGCGGCGCCGGGACCGGAGTCGCCGGCGGCGCCGGGGAAACCCCATCAGGGCCCGCAGGCGCACCGGGGGGACCTTGAGGCCCGAAGAGGCGGGCCATGGCCGACAGGAATTCCTGTATCTCGGCCGGAGTCGCCCCGAACCCGGGAAGGGCGGGTAATGCGGGGGCGGCTCCACAGGCACTCCCGGAGCCGCGGGGACGGTGCCGATAGGAGCCTCAGCCGAGTCGCGAGACCGGCGAGGCGAGCCGTCGAGCGATGACGCTTCTTAGACTTTTTATGCTTCGACTTACCGGAGGAGTGTGAAGACTTGGACCCAGACGACCGATGAGGACTCCGCGACCGGCCCCTCGACATCTCACGTGACCGGGGCTTGGTGTGGCGCGGAGCCGACTGCCGGACCTCGAGGAGCTTTCGAGACCGCTCTCGCAAAGCCTTCGGGTGCAAGGCCCGGCAGTCGGGGCACGACTTCGTGTCGTGGTCGCGGCAGTAGAGACACTCTAAGTGCGGGTCTGTGATCGACATCATGCGACCACAGACGTCGCAGGGCTTGAAGCCGGGCATCCCTACCGACACCTTCGGAGTCGAGAGACTCGTGTAGAAAAACAGTGAAAAAGTTAGTCAAAAAAGATGACTAGGGCACTGCTCTTCCCGGATCTGCGCTTACTGGCGCGGAAAAAGAAGAACTGACGTCAGCGCGCAGTGGCGGCGTCTAAGTACTGCCCGCGACGTCATCCCGGCGGTCCCGACGCCGACGACGGACGCGGAGCCGCACAACGCCGCCTACCGACGCGCAAGGGTACTGCTACGCAAAAACTTTCCGGATCCAGCCTGACGCCTGGGGATATTCTAAGGTAAGGAATCTGTCACTAACGTGTCTCTTTCAGATCTAACAGTTACCGTCCTATTTCCTGCCACGCTGTGCCAGCAAAAATTATGGAAAATACTCAGTTGGGTATTTACATCGACACCAACAATCTTTTGGACACTACCCAATTTGGTTTTCGTGCGGGTCATAGCACTGAGACCGCGCTTATTAAGGTAACTGAGGAGATTAGGGCAACCCTTGACCAGGGCGGCTGAGCTGCACTGATCCTGCTCGACCTATCGCCTTTGATCCAGTGAATCATGGCCTGCAGTTGGAGCGGATAAGTGGGATTGTTAATGACTGGCTCAGCTTGGGAGTTACTGAACTCATTCCTTTCAGGCCGAGTGCAATCAGTCAGAATTGGTGGATTCTCATCTCCATCCTTTTCACTCCCTTACAGTGTTCCACAAGGATCCTCAAGAAGTCCTCTCCTATTCAACATCTATGTCACTCCTCTTGCTGAACCCATCAGATCATTTGGTTTTGCTTTGACTACATATGCAGATGACATACAAATTGTTGTGTCCCTGTCAACAGAGGACTCAGGAGTAGTGCAGCGTTTCTGTGATGCATGAAAGCAGTGGACAATGGATGGCTAAAAATTGCCTCAAATTGAATTCATCTAAAAACCGAGGTACTGCTGTTTGGTGCCCAGACGTCTTTTTGGACCTCTAATTGGTGGCCTTCTGAGCTGGGCCCTCTTCCAACTCAGTCAACTGTGTTAAGAATCTGGGAGTTTTGGTTAACAACAGAGTCTCCTATATAAATCAAGTCAATGCTGCGTCTTTCGCAGCTTTCTTTGTCCTGAAAATGATCAGAAAAATTCTTCCCTTCCTACCAGGGCATATTTGGAAAACCGTGGTATCCTCTCTTGTAATCTCAAACATAGATTACTGTAATGGTCTTTATCTCAACGCCCATCAGCAGGTTTTGAATAAACTGCAAACCCTACAAAATGCTGCTGCTCGGCTGTTGTATAAAATCCCCAACTACCATTTGGTCTCGAAATTTATTTCCAAACTCCATTGGCTCCCTGTGAGGCAGAGAGTCACCTTTAAAGCCCTGTGTACTGTATTCAAAGCATTGCACGGGATAGGCCCTGATTTCCTGAAGAAGAGTTTCACCTGGTATGCACCGGGCAGGTCTCTTCGCTCTTCATCCGCCAAGCTACTTACAGTACCCAGAGTCAAATATGTTAAGTGGGGAGGCAGACGTTTCGTGCTTGGAGCGTCTAAAGCATGGCATGATCTCCCTCTATATATTAAATCTCTTCCTAATCTTCTAGCATTCAGAAAGGCCTTAAAGACTTGGCTCTTCTCGTTAACTGTTTCACTTCTCATTATGTTTCTCTACTCAGCTAGCGCCATGACATCCTTTGGACAAGCAAGCACTTTACACAATTTCCTCACATAACTGCATCACAACAGAGGATTTAAACAATGACGGCTGGTCTGGTAAACCAGGAAAAGCAGCTGGGTAACTTTTCACTCTGTCCAGAGAAAAGCCTTGCAGCACAAAAGAAAGCAGAAGGCCTCAGACAAACATTCCTTATGAGGATCAATGTTCTTCTTGGCACACATTGGAAAACATGACCAGAAGCCAGAATACACTTATTTGGTAGAGGGTAGGCATGCCAGGAGGATATATTCCACAATCTCCAATAGCTTTCAAGCACTAAGATGGAGGCTGAAAATATTAGAGTGAAGCACTCTTGCTCAACCCCCCCACCTCCATTCACACTGCAACTGGAGGTCTTCCCTTGTCGTGTAGTTCCTATATTACCCATACAGGACCTGCGCGTTCCGGAAAACAAACTGGGTTTGGTGGCAGACTGGGTCTGAGCACCCCCACCGAGAAATGTTAGCCTGTTTGCATTAGCTAGCTCACAGTGCCACGAATGTCACCTCTTATCGGGGAGAGAATAGTTTTTGGCAACCTCCGAACATGACAACCCTGATCCCCCAGGATCGTGGAAACAATGTACTAGTTTTCGCTCAGTCACTCGTGCTTACTTATCTTGTCTCAGAGATACACAGAATAAACAGCCTGGGCGTTTCAATAAGGGTTTATTGAACAGTTGTTATTCTTGTGTAGAATATATGAGCTGCAACAACCATTAGACAGTAGCAGAGATATATGATTAGCAGTACAGCGAATATAAATGGATAGTACAGTTCTACCATTTTGCAATAAGCATGAATAAGTACATGAATATAAAATGCATGATAAAAGAAAGCGCGTACTCCTACGATGCCTATCTAGATGTACCTGAGTGTACCTAGCATGTGAGTAGGTGTGAAGCCAAGAATCCCTCTAGGATTTAGTCGAACCCCATTACCTGAAGTGTGAGAATGTAGGAGCCCTTTTTGGTCTCGAGTTGGACACCCCGCGAGGGATGCTCAGACCACTGTCAGCTGGAGCATCTGCATGCAGGAGCCTCAGCGTCTCTGGTCAGTGTCTCGGCCTGGAAGTCTCGGTTCCCTCCGCCTAATACTAGCAAGATGTGCTGTATTTATGCAGAAAGTATCTAGGGCTCCTTTGTCCCTTGTCTCATGTATTAGCCATTGTTGGGTTTGAGGATGACGTATGGGATGAACCTTGTACGCAGATATGGTGGGGTAGGTGGTGTAGCCCCTGCCTGGTTTCCAAGAACCCTTATGAATATTCATTCATACTGTGTGAGTCTATTGATGGAGTTATAGGACTCTATTGTTCAGGACAAACCCTCCTTCTGCACCCAGGACTAGAACTAGGTAAAGGTTCAATCCTAAAGGCTTGTTACTGTGTAGTATAAGGGGTATAATGTAGGTGACGGTGTATGATATTACCCGGGCCTATATTAGGGTACCTATATGAAACATAACACCCACTCCTCTTCCAAACAGTCAACAATGATAAAAATGTTAGCGAACCATTTCCTCTATTAGGTAGTAGCGCATTAAAACCATAAAAAACCATCACAGAGTGTTGTAAAAACATAGTCTTAAAATCAGATTTAAAAACAGTCTCAGAGGGGAAAAAAGAATTTCTTGGAACTGCTACTTAAGCCAAAGTTCTAAATGAGTTTGTTTATACAAGTCAAACCACTATAAGCGTCAGGAGGCCATGCTTCTCAGCGAAAGTGTCAAATTAAAGGAAATGTTCCAAATTTAGTTGAGTTTTGGAGAAAAAGAAAAAACTGAATTCTTTTTTTTTTTTTTGATTTTGCAAAAAAAAACAAAAAAAACTAATTTGAAGGCAAGAGTCATTGACCACAGCATGGTGCCTACATCCCTGGGTGGGCCGGCAACGCAAAGTGTTATTTTTCAAAGCAATATAGGCGAGGGGAAGATACACAGCAAGTCGCCTACAACCACAACGGGCCGGCCGCGTCCGGTGGGATCAGGTTAGCTAGTAGCATTAAGTGGTCATAAGCGTTTTGATCCGAAGAACAACAAAAATAAAAAACAGAAAAAGTGCAGGAACCAACTGAGAAAAACAACAACATTACCATTTAAGCATAGTTACAAGTGGAGGGTTGTCGAGTATGCCAATGAATGCGAGCAGTTCTATTCCAGAAACATATATTCAGTTTTTAGGTAAACATGCACAGCATACAGTAAGATCATCATTGTTCCTGCGCAATCAAACTAACAACGTAACAACCGTGACAAACGCATGTACAGCGCAGCAAAGAAAAAACAAAAAAGAACCGTGTGTGTGTACCTGCAATGTACAGTAGATTTTCATGCTTGCTATTATATACATGACAAGGTCAATTTGTGAGAGTGTCGGGGCTCATCCGTTGGTATGTTTCGTAAGTACTGCAGTAGGGGCTCTCATATGTCAGTGGGCCGGGAAGTGGAGGGGAGTTCCTCTACATAGAGAATTAATCTGTCGCGGCAGCTTGCTAAGTCGTGTAGCCATTGCGAAGTCGTTGGTGCCAACTTACTTTCCCAGGTCATTGCCACGCGCCTCTTAGCCATTAGTAGAGCCACCTTCACCAGCTTGCCAATGGCTCCTTTCACCGAAGGCGTCAAACCCAGCAAGCAGGTCTGTGGGGAGCAGTGCAATTCCAGACCAACCATTTTGGACAGTATTCGGGTAACCCCCACCCAATATTGTGCAATTCGGGGACACTCCCAGGACAAGTGCAAAAAATCGGCTGCTGCCGCGCCACACGGCTTGCAACGATCATCGTCACGAAGCCCATATCTAAATAACCTACTGGGAGTATAATGCACCTGGTGTAAATACTTGAAGTGTATTATTCGAAGGTTACCATTTGAAGTTAGTGCCCCCGTAAATTGACAACAGTATGCCCAGTCTGGCAGTCTTCCATGCCTCTAAGCTATGGTTGTGGTCTCTCCTCCCTGGCAGAACGGTATAGTTTAGTGAGTAGGTTGCGTCGCGTTGGGCTAGTGAGCAGAGTATGGAGAGTTTGTAGTGGGAGAGGCTCCGCAGGGAAGGTGTGATAGTGAGTTTGGAGCGCTTTCTTCAGTCTGTGAAAGAGAAACGTGAAGAGTGACGTTGTGTTTTGTATGTAGGTGAGATCGTCGTTTGATAGAAAAATGCCCTCAGGAAACGGGTCTTGCATTTTGACGATTCCCACCCGGTGAAAGGTGCGCATAGCTCCTGTCTTGTGTGTCACCGATAAGTTCGAGTGGAATGCAATGGGCAAAAGAGGGGAGTACGATGGCAGTTTGCCGGCCATGCGGCCTAGTGCCTGCCAGGCCCCGACGGTAGCATCGATTGTGTTGATTTCCGTACGAGGGGTCTGTCTCTTCACATGGGTCAATATGGATCCTAGCGGGATAGGATGGGCATCACCGTCCTCTATCGCTACATGTGGAATGAATTCATGTGCGCCCACCCAATAATGCGCATATTGTGCATGCGCACATTAGTACAAGTAAAGGTCGGGTACACTAAACCCCCCACGCTTGTAATCTAAGATAAGTGTATTCCAGGACACCCTGGCCTGTTTTCCCCCCCAGACAAGTTTAAGGAGCAAGGAGCGCACAGTGGAAAAAAATTGCTGGGTGAGGGGGATCGGTATATTACTAAAAAGGTACAAAAATTGTGGTAGCACCACCATTTTGATCAACGCGATGCGGTCAGCCAGGGATAGCAGAAGCCTTACCCAGGTGTCCACCTGTCGCTCTAGTTTGGCACATGCAGGACCATAGTTCTCACGTATCACCGTTTCGGGGTTTCTGTGCACCCATATCCCCAGGTATTTCACGGGGTCCAGAGTCCACTCAAGTGGGTATTCCAGGTCATGAGGTGTAGTGCACTCAGTGAGTGGTACTATGACCGATTTGGACCAATTGATCTGCAGACCGGAGAAGAATCCGAAACGGATAAATTCTCGCAAGAGTGGTGCCATAAAAGTGCGGGGTTCTCGCAGAAAGAGCAGCATATCATCCGCGTATAAGGAGATGCTGACTGGGCGATGGGCAAAACGAAGCGCCGTGGCGCGATGCCTCTGCCGGATCACGCAGGCCAGGGGTTCGAGTGTCAACGCAAAAAGGAGTGGAGAAAGTGGACATCCTTGGCGCGTGCCCCTAGTGATGCAAATAGGATCTGATGTGCTACCTTCCACCCGGACGCGCGCCGTAGGATTAGTATATAACAGTGTTATCCAATTTATAAACATAGGTGGGAAGCCCATTCGAAGCAAGATAAAAAACAAATAGCTCCACTCAATGGAGTCAAATGCTTTGGTAGCATCTAACATAACAGCTGCTGCCTGTAACCCAGGGTCTAGTATGTGAAAAGTAGAAAAGAGAGCCCGCAAGTTGTGTGACGTAGAGCGAGTGGGAATGAAACCAGACTGGTCCGGGAGAACCAGGCCCTGCATTAACGGTTGGAGCCTGGTGGCCAAGATTTTGGTCAATATCTTGGCGTAGGAATTTATGAGGGAAAGCAGCCAGTATGAATTGCAACTGTGAGGTGGTTTGTCCTTCTTGAGTAAGGTAATAATCAGCGCTTCCCGGAGCGTGGGCGGTAGTGTACCGGTGTCATAGGCCTCAGCGTACATTTCTAGTATGTGGGGCGTGAGTTCCTCCGCGTATTCTTTGTAGAATTCGCTAGGGAAGCCGTCAGGGCCTGGGGCTTTGTTATTCGGGAGGGATTTAATGGCAGCGCGCACTTCCTCCTCCGTGACGGGTTGACTGAGGTACTCCCTTTGCCCATCCGATAACCAGGCAATGGCAATGTCAGAGATATACGCATCCATGTCATCTGCATTAGCCGCTCGCCGAGTGGTGTATAATGATTCGTAGTTGCGTCTGAATTGTCCTAAAATGTCTGGTGTAGTGTAATGGTCGTGGCCCTGGTCGTCCGTGATCTTAGTGATCACATGATGGTTCATGCGATCCTTGACCTTACTAGCAAGGTGGCATCCCGGCCGCTCATCCTCCCCAAACGCGCGGGCAATGTGTCGCTGAGAAATATATTTGACCTCTCTTTCGGCTAACTCAGTGTACTCTAGTGTGACCTCCCTGATCAACGCTAAGGTCTGGGCACGAGGTGAGGCCTCGTATTCCCGCTCAAGATCCCGCAACATGCTTTCAAGTTTATGGAGCTGTCCCCGCAGGTCTTGGAGGATACCGGCGGATGTGCTGATACAGGTGCCTCGGATAGTGGCCTTGAAGGCCTCCCAGAGGGTCAGCGCATCTGTTACTGAGCCCTTATTATCTGTGAAATATTGTGTAATGGCGTCTCGAATGGTGGTGACATAAAGAGGGTCGAGGAGAGCCTCTGTATGGAGGCGCCATGTGAACGTGCGGCGCGCAGCACAAGGAAGGTGGAGCGTCAGGAGAACAGGGCTGTGATCAGAAAGTGTGCGAGGCAATATGGTTGTGTTAGAGACCCAACCTCCCGCCTCCCCGCTCAGGATCCAATAGTCTAGGCGAGACCAACTAGGATGTGCTGTGGAAACATGCGTGCCCTCGCGCGCCTCCATATTCCTCTGCCGCCAGATATCAATGAGACCCAGCTCCGACATACCGTCATTGATAACCTGGGCCGCTCTAGGTGATTGACCACCCCTACCACTGGCTTTGTCACGAGTGGGATCTAAATGTGTGTTAAAGTCACCCCCCCACAATATCATCACATCTGGCCAGGTGCGCAATACGGAAAGTACACCTTCGAAGAATCCCGGGTCATCTATATTTGGGCCATATGTGTTGACGATGGTAATGGGGTTGCCCGCCAATTTCCCATGTGCTATAGCATATCGTCCAGCGTCATCGATACAGGTGTGGATCATGAGAAATGGCAGGTTCTTCTTAACTAACGTGAGAACACCTCGTGAATAGGAGGAGTAGGAGGACGCTAAGCGATAACCGGCCCACTGTGACCCATCCCTGTGATCGGATTGGGGTGTGAGATGCGTCTCTTGAAGTACGGCGACTGCAACATCGTGCCCGTTAAGGAACGCCAGTACCTGACGAATTTTCTTTGGGATTATTCAGCCCCCGCACATTCCATGTGAGGCAGTTAACTACAGTGTCAGCAGTATGTGGTGTAAAGCTGTAGCAGAGCATGAGCAAGACAATGCGAGCTTGGATGAACAGACATTTGCAGTGAACACGATAATGACAAGAACAATAGCCACAAAATCAAACCCTCCAACCCCACCTCCCCCTCTTCACCCCCACCCACTTCAGCGACCCCAACATGCCAAAGCCATCCCGAACCTCCCAATACAGCCCTCGAATAAAGGTCCAAGGGAGACAATAGCAGGGACTACCCATAGGGGGTCGCAGGAGCACAATACCCCTCCCAGTGTGGTGGGAGGTGGCCGAGCAGTAGCAATGGGGCTATCTGGCTGAGGACACATAAAACTTTGTTAGTAACAAACAGCAAGCCTTTGCCATAAAGTTCAGTGCCGCAATGAATAGGACGTCGACTGCGGTACCGGACCATGTCCCACAAGAGATACTGAATACAGCATCTGGTCGCACTGTAGCTGAAAAGTAAAGGCACGCTCTAAACAGGGCAAACCATATATTAGGGGAAAGCACTAGTCGGTAGCTCACGAATCCCGACAATATCCTCATTCATCAGCCATGTCGTTAGAGGAACCAGCTGTATCCCCGCTGTCGCTGTGGGGGTTCGGCTGCGTCGAGTCAAAGACTTCGCAAAGTCCATAGCAGCTTTAGGAGTGGTGAAGATCTTGGGTTTACCATCAGCATCAATGAGCAGCCGCGCAGGGTAAAGCATGGCGTAAGAGATCTTTGCGGACTGAAGGAGTTTTTTAACAGGTAAGTATTCTCTTCGAGCCTCCTGCACCGCAGCCGTGAAGTCAGGGTAGAACGCAAGGGTGTTACCCTCATGGGTGATGCGGCCCCTCTCGCGAGCCAGGCGGAGGATAGTGTCACGGTCCCGGTAGTTTAAGAGACGGGCGATGATGGGGCACGGTGGCACGCCAGGGGGTGGGCGAGTAGCCAGAGATCTATGAGCCCGCTCAACTATTAACACCTGGGAGAAGTGTTCGGCGCCAAACAATTCCCGGAGTAGGTTCTCAATGTATGTCTCAAGGCGGCCAGTATTCGTGGATTCCGGTAGTCCAGTAAGGCGCACATTGTTACGCCTCGATCTAACCTCCAAATCCTCGTTGCACGCCTGTATGACGGCCAGCACCCTCTCCATAGACGTCATCTGTGTGGTCACCTGCAACAGGCCATCTTCTGCGTCTGATATCCAAGTTTCTGCCTCCCCGAGGTGGAGTGCATGCTTGTCCAGCTTCTGTGTCATGTGATCCATTCGGAGATTCAAGTTGTCGATCTTTCCATTGATTGACTGGAGACTGGACAGCAAGGAGAGTTTTATCTATGTTGGACAAATGATCACCAGGGGCGTCCAGTTCTGAGTCGGAGGCGGCCTGCTGAGAAGTCTTGGCGGCCCTACGGGGCTCAAAGGTAAGGCGCGACTGACTGCGCTCAGACTTCCCCATGTTGGCTCTCCCAGGTCAGGAAGCCGGTGGGCGTAGGAAATGCACGGAAGCAGTGGGCCCGACGGCCTCCAACTGCAATGGCTGAGCAGATGGGCCCAGGCAGCAGTAGAGAGGGCGACCCGGATGGATGGGGGAGACCCACAGCAGTGGTCCTGAGCACTGGGGAGAGGGGCAACACACGCCCACAGGCACTCACAGCAGCCGCGCTCCACCACCACCAAAGGCCCCAATTAGTCAGAGGCAGCCTGCCAAGTACAGTCTCTGCGGTCAGAAATGGTCCGGGCCCGCCAGCACTGGACAGAGAAGCGATGCAGGGTACAGGAGGCGATCGTCGTCGTGTGGCGGGTCTCGGGTCAGCACAAAATGGAGGCACTTAGCTGGAGGCGATGATCGCAATATGAGAAGCGGGTCCCGGCCGCCTGTCAGCCCAGTTCCCAGATGCTCGCCACTCTGCGCCGCTCGGTAATATGGCGTATTGGGGGCACCTGGGTCCGTCCAGCACTGCAGCAGTTGAGCCGGTGCTCACAAGCCAGTCCGTAGTTAGGCGGTAGGCGCACACGGAGCTGAATCCCCGAAAGGCACCGAAGCCAAATTACATGTGAGGGGCCCTCAGCAGCATACAGTCAAAGGCTCTGGCAGTAGGCAGGTGCGGCGCCGCAGCAAATGCCGGTAGGAGATAGACTGGGAAGCTGGAAACGGCGGATGCCGCAATGCGCGCCCAATACACCGGCCCGCGGTCGGCAGCACACCGCTATCGCGCTGCCCCAGAGCTGCCGCCGGGCCCCGAGCCTCAGGCAAGAAACACCGCCAGCCCAGCCCGCAACCAGAGCACAACGCGGGGCCCGGTAAGGACCGGTAGAGGTCCGGCGGCCAAGGCAACCAGCACTATCACCCGCCCTCACCAGCACCGTCCGCGCCACCCTCCCGGCACCGGCCAGGCAACGGCAATCTCCCCCCGCAGCACAAGGCCCTAGCCGCAACAGCGCAGCACTCACCACGGTATCGCCACCGGGGCCGGCGCTAGTCCGCCATGTTGGTGCCGCAGGCCCAGAAGTCTGCCAGTCTCTCCCACGGTTCAGCAGTCGTCCTCAAGGCAAGCGCGACACGCCGGAGTCCGGCCCCCACTCTCCGCACCTCGATCGCGGTATTTGAAGGGTCGATGGCACCAGATAGGCAGGATATTGGGCGGATTCGTGTCTCGGCCGGCGGAGCTGCTGTAAGGAGCGGCCATGTTGCTTTGCGCCCTCTAGCACCCCCCAACAAACTGAATTCTTTCCCAGCACACGATGAGCCAATTTTAGATTAAGTGTCCTGGCTGGGAGACGCAACATCGTCGTTGCTTGCTGCTGCAAGGGACGGTCCTTGTAACACCTCGCAATGTACGTCAATGGAGCACAAATGATATTCAGAGCTGCCAATAGCTGGTGTAGAGGCAGCTGGTGCTGTAGTCGTACCTGGGTGCTAGTGGTGGAGCTGATGCTTAACCCAGTTGTAAAAGGCACCTGCGGGTTCTCGAGGAATGCAGCCATCAAGATGGGAATACGCTGGGGACATTGCCCAGTGTGGGCCCTCAGGGGTTCCAGCCGGGTATTCAAGTCTACAGGCATGTCCGTTGAAAGTGTCAGACAGAGGTCCAACACGCATTCGTCACCGCAAAACAGGCATCGAAGAACAGGTAAGATGCAGTCCATCCAGACTGGTCTATACGATAGGAACCAAGAGGCGCTTAGTTCCCCTAGGCGAGGTGTGCCCAGATGTTGTACCATGCGCTCACGGTACTTGCACTCCAGGAGTGCTTTTGCCATCTCATTGGTGATTGTCATTTTTTCTGCTCCGCAATAGATGGCCCAATCAGGATTCCTGCGATAGAAAGCAGGATCAGCGGAAGACCTCCAAAAACGCTTCCCAATACGGAGTGTATAAAATTTTGAATAACTCCGAGGATTATCTGAAAGGTGCTTAGAAATCCTGACCCTATTGTCTTAAATAGGTGTACAATGCCACTCGTATCAGACATATTAAAGATACGACCCACCATTTCTGCGAAATGAATGGGGCAGTTTGTACGTATAAGTGCCTGTATCTCAGTCGAGGTCCATGCGATTTGAAGATCAAAGGTCTCTTGAGCGGAGATTAAGGGTACGGTTTGCTGCAAAAGCATGGCTTTCAGTCTGCTCAAAGTATCAAATTGTATAAAGGAAACATTCAACGAAGGCCATAACGGCGCCTCCCTGACTGTATTTGTTGGGGGAAACAATACTTGCATACAGCAAGTAATCCTTGAGTTCACAGTGACCAGATAGGCAATGCCCGGAAGCATCCCACAGCAACCTTGATCGTTCAGCATCAAGTAACTCCCATTCGAGAGCAGCTCGAATACCGGTTTAATCATGGCAGCTGGAGTCCCTTTCATGTGGCAGGACAAGTTTGCTACCGACCCATTACAAGCTCCGTGCAATGAAATGTCCTGGCACATGAGAACCGCTTAGCGCGTTCTTGCAGTTTGTACCGCTTAGAAACACTTCTCAATCCCCACTCCGGCATTGAAATCTGTATGGTAATTCCCAAGATTCCTTAATGTATTCCTTACCCATCTTTTCATATTTGCCCGCCTGCCTTTGCTCGAGGCAATATTGAAACTGAAAAGTAGTGACCGGTAGAGTGATGTGGCCATGGATAAGCCATTCCGTAGACGAAGATTCCGCTACCTTGAATGGTAACCTGTCCAGTTTTTCGATACGCAGCATTGTATATTTTGCTCCCCTTTGTGCCATTTCCATCTGTTAGATTATATTCAGAAAACAGAGACGTACTGTTGATAGAACGCCAAGGCACATAGCCTGCACGCAAAGATTGTAGCGTCCAGCCCAATAACATAACAGAACGTAACTGAGATTGCCCGTGTTGTAATATGGCTAATTCCTGTTCCAGTATGTCTATCGCAGAAGATACATTGTTGCCTAAGGAATATATCCTGGAGGTCAAAGTTGTTAACGCATTATCCACTACCGCTAGTGCCTTCTCCAAGTTAATACGGTCTATTTCCCGTATTCTCTCTGCGGCCTCTTGTTGAGATATTTTCCAATTTTCATTATAGGCAGCATAAATGCCAGCATATATGAAACTTTTCTGACGGGGTTTCCTGGGGCCTAGTAAAATATCCCTAAGATCTATGTCGTGTGAGAGTAAGGCTAAGTGTTGTTTCACTTCTGTGAGTGTTGAGGTTTCTAGCCAATCAAGGCACAACTTCCCAACACTGTAGGATGTCACTACCCCCAGGTGTTCTTTGTACATAGCGTGGGTCTGGCCTATGGATACTGAACCCTTCGGTGGTACCCCAGAATATTTTCGGACATGTGTTCGTGTCTAAGGGCCAAACCACCCACTTTTCCCAATCGGGGTCTGTTCTATTGTATTGTAAAATGTCATCTATTGTTGCCCCTTCTTTTGAAGTCGAATTTTGCCACCCCTCCATCTGCGATGGTGTTGGAAATCGAGGTGTGTTCAGGTCCTTGTTCTTGGCTAGTCCAAGACAGGATGTCTGTTGCACAGTGTCATTTAGAAATATCATCTGCTGTGGAATGAGGCATGCTCTAAATAGAGCTTCTGTTCCCTGGACTTGCCAGTCCCTAGAACCCCAGACTGATTTTAAGTCTATTGTGTCCTTCCATAGGTCAAAACCCTGTTCAGACAATTTGGCAATAAAGGAAGCAGAGTAAATCTGTTTGGTGTTTGCCAACATAATTTTCAGTGCCGATGTCGGTGTAACCTTATAATATGAGGTCGGATCAGTGGTGTTAAACACTGAAAAATATGAAAATGTCTGTGCAAATGTATGTGAACTACTTTTTGGTGGTGTAGGGCAATGTTCCCACTGGTGGTACTTAAAAACACGTCTAGGTGAAATAGATTTGTGCAGAAAATGATGACCATAATGTTGGTAACAATACAATGTGTCATAGTCTGAATTACCTTCTAACATTTCATTGTTCGGAAATGCAGCAGTTTTTTCTAAATCAGACAACATGTTATTAACAGTTTCAGAGTCCCAAGCATCAGAAAATGTACTGGAGGTAATGATATCACTTAATGAAATTTTAAATACATGTGAAAGTTTCAAAAGTTCAGTCGGACCGAATATATCAAAATCAACTTTGTCCCAAACTATACCGTCCGGTATAGGAACTGCTGTGATGTTCACTGATGACAAGTCTCTTTGTTCACGATGTGAAGATTGATGTGGTTTTAAAATCAGATTAACTTTATGGGCTCTAGAGCTTTGTTGAAGGTATCATCCATTAATAAGCATGCTAAAAGTTATAACTAAGCCTAGCCAGAAAAGAAAAATAGTATCCCAGTAATTACCCAGAGTTCTAACCAAGGCGATACCAGGTAAGTCTTTTTGAGAAAGTTTAGAAAGTCTTTAACTTGCTGCTTGCGTGATTTTTGGGCTGGCGTCGTTTCCGGTTCACTTGGATCCAAAGAAAACGTATCAAAGTTCATGAAGTAGCCAGAAGCAGTTTGATCAATTGTAGGAATTGCATCGGGATTTGTTGAAATCGCATTTTGCTCTTGTCGAGGCATGTTGACATAGACGTCTGTATTTGGACTAATTGCAACTTGTGTGTTATTTTGAGTTTGATTTTGAAGTTGAACTTCAGGTTCAAGGGGAACGAGTTCCATAGAATTGTTGCTTAGTCCTTCATTCCACACAGGAGGCTCTTCAAATGTGATGAGTCTTTCTGTTTGAACTTCTTGGATTATAGCTAGAGGATGGCGTCTGCTACTGTGGAGTCCACGAGGCCTACTGTTCAGTATCGGCCACATATTGTGGTTTGATTAAGTCGATTGAGACAAATCTTTTCTCCTTTTTCCCGGCAAGAGGCGGCAAAAGTACAGTTTTTGTTCCTTGAATTGCTAGGACAGGTACAGGCTTTCTGTATGATGGTCCAAATTCTTTTTTGTCCGCTAGTTTCTCTCTGACCAGATCCCCGACTTTTGGGATCCAGACAGGTCTTGCCGTGACTGCCTTGACTTCCCCAGTGGCGGTCTGTTTTAAGTGGACGCTGCTTTGTTGTGTCCTGGATTCTTTTAGATCCTGTAAAACAGCCAAACGATCATGGATATCAAATGGTTTCTCATCCGCCACTGTGCCTTCACAATCAAGATCAGGTACCCACATTCTTGTCCCAAATAGGACCTCATATGGAGTGACACACCCTAGAGAACTTCTTGGCTGGTTATTGAGTGCCCGTTGTACCCCATATAGGTGATTGACCCAACTACCGCCCTTGCCTAATACCCTAGCCGTTAAAGATTGCTTTAAGTCCCGGTTTTTCCTCTCCACAACCGAATTTCCCTCAGGATGGTATGGAGAGGAGTACCGCAATGCAATGCCCATACTTTCCATGGCCTCTTTGTAAGCCCGAGAGCTAAACGCCGGGCCACGGTCAGAATGTAACCTGCCAACTGCGTATGTCCCTATAAAGACTTGCAAATCTTTGATAACAGTTCGAGCGTCAGCCGAGCGCTGAGGCCAAACCCATAGGAATCTTGAGAATGAATCCACTGCAACCATGATATACTTGTAAGCCCCATCAGATTGTAAGGGGCCGCAGTGGTCCAGATGCACACATGCGAGAGGTTTGTCAGATATTAGTAATGGTGTCTGCGCCGGGCATGTTATGGTGGAGCCTTTCATCTGTTGGCAGATGTCACATTTCAAGACATAGTCTTTAGTTTGTTTTGTTAGACCTGGCCACCAATAGCGTTGTTTCAGCAAAGAAATAGTCGCTGTAACGCCTTTATCTGCAGAGCCCAAACCCTCGTGTGCAGCAATAATTAAACCTTGCCTACGATCCATATTTGGTATTACTCTATCCCCCACTCCAGGAATCTGAGCATATGGAATGTTGTTTGCATCCAACTTGTAGGAGTACTTGAGTGGAAATTTCTTTGGTACTGCTGAGCTGCCTTTGCGCGAAGTAATGACAGCTACCATAATTTCACCGTCTATTCTCGTTTTAGAACGAGTGATTGCTGCTACGGAAGCCGTGCGTATAGCCCCCTTTGCGGCTTCATCAGCCAATGAATTCCCTTCAACGTGAACGCCATCACGTTGATGACTCAGTGTATGGATCACGTGAGCCCTCGGTAGTTCGTTCAATTCAACTACCTGTTCCCATAGCATTTTATGCTTAATTGTGCCACCCTTTGCGTCTTTAAACCCGTTTTGTTCCCAATTATATAAATATTAATTGTATGACTGTACACAGTAAAAGGAATCACACCCAATTAGTGTGGGGAATTCGTGATCCGTATTTACAAGTGCCAGTATTAGTGCTTTTAACTCTGCCAACTGAGCCGTGCAGTCTCCTAGAGATTGCGTTTTTGTGCAACTCGGATGGAACTTTCCATCCCGCATGCGACCTTTAACGATAGCACATGCCGCGCTGTATTGTTGCTTACTCCTTATGGCCGGTTGAGCAGATCAGTCAGTGTAAATTATATATTCATACTGATCAAGAGGCAATATTTCATTTGGTAGAGGATATTCTTGTTCGTATTGCAGAAATGCTTGTGTCTTTAGACTTGGATCAAATCTGTATTCAACGTCCGTTGCAGTAAGAGAATTAGCCCATTGTATCCATCTTGGATGTAAGGCTTTTGCGTTTGGAATGCTTGCCTTTGTAACAGCTTCTAAAGTTGGTACTGGGGTTACAACAATTATGCGTTTCCCCTGAGCCAGTGCTTTTTCTCTTGCTACAGCGGTCTGCACTGCTGTCAGGACTTTTTCTGTTGAAGTGAAACGCATTTCTGCGCTTGTGTACAGGTGTGATTTGTAAGCGATTGGTACGGTTTCGCCTTCATTGAAGGTTAAGTAAGTGTACCCGCATTGACCCGCTATTATTCGGATCACTAAGTTGCGTACGTTTACGCGTGTCTGTAAGTGTTTGGAAGCTATCATGTCTTCTCGTAGTGAACGTAGGATGTTTGTGTGTTCCTGTGTCCAATGTCTGACTGAAAAGTCAGGTTTGATTAAGTCGTAGAAAGGTTTTACTCTTCCTCCGTAATCTAAAATGTATGTTCTGCCGAAATTTAGGAATCCCAGTATTGATTGTAGATTTTTTAACGATTTTTGTGGTTGAAGCAGCGGACACTTTTCTAAAAAGTTAGCTGCCAGGCTCTTCCCCTCACTTGACAGCTCATATCCTAAAAATAGGACATTGAGGTGGGCTATTTTAGATTTCTTAAAATTAAATGTGTAGCCCTCAGAGGCGAATCCCATAATTATGGTGCTCACCCTGGTCAAATGCCTTTTTAAGTCATCGTCCGTCAGATAAATATCATCCACATAGGACAATGCTTCTTCATCAAAATTTTGGAGTAACTCGGTTACTCTTGCTGAAAATACCCCCGGGCTGTTCTTATACCCCTGGGGGAGGTGACAAAATTGTCGCTGGGACCCAAACGCTGAGAATGAGGTCAAATACCTGCTTTCAGGTGCTATATTTTAGTAGAAAAATCCATTTGAGATATCACGTGTGGTTTTGTATTTCTTTTGCACAATGTTGTTCATTAATGCGGCACTATGTGCATTTTGGACAGGGAATGTCTTTGTGCAAGTGTTTAGATGTCTGTAATCTAAAACTAGACGATATGTATGGTCAGGTTTCATGACAGGGAACAAAGGATTGTTCATTGGTGAGGTGCACGTTTCAATCACCCCTTGGTATTCAAGTTGATCCAAGATCTCCCTGACCTGTTTTTTTAGCTTCCTACTTTATTGGGTATTGCCTCTGAGCATTTGGTGAAACTTTTAACGGGATCACGTGGTGGGTTGAATCCTCATCCCATCCGGCATGATTTTTGTATAGTGCTGGAGCTAGGGCAACCGCCCACTCCTGTGCATATGCATGTTTAAGATGAATGGGAACGAGGTCGAAGAATGCTGGAAAAATTACTGTTTCTCCACTAGGGCACTCCATAACAAATGCTGGCGGCTAATCTTGTTCTGCTAACAGGATGTCATAACCAGATGATAGGTTTTTCCAAAAGAGACCTTTAACTTTCCTGGGCTTGTCCCCCTCCATTTGGAGTGTTATGTTATGTTAAAAATCATTTCTAAAGCGCACGTTCACCAAACGGTTTCTTGGCGCTAAGGGCAAGACGGCAGCAATTCCAAACAGAAGGTAAGTGTCAGTTGTAGGCGTGGGAGAAAAGCCAGGTTTTAAGTGACTTCCTAAATTGGATATAGGAGTCCACAGTGCGCAGATACAGAGGAAGAGCGTTCCAGAATTGAGGGGCCAAGGACGTGTATCTAAGGCCACCATGTTTCTTCCGATTGAATGCATGAGAGACCAGTAGGTTCTTATTAGATGAGCGTAAGTCGCGAGATGGGAGATATCGCTGAATGTTTGAGCCAATGAAGACGGGACCACATCCTGACAGGGCTTTGTAAATAATGCAGCCCAGTTTGAACAGGCAGCGTTGAGGTATGGGGAGCCAATGGAGGCCTCTCAGCAGCGGTTTCACATGGGAATGCTTTGGCTGTCCAAGAATAAGTCTAGCTGCCTGGTTTTGGACTCGCTGTAAGCGGTGGACTTGGTACGCAGGTATACCAACGTACAGGGAATTGGCATAGTCAATGCGTGAAATCACCAGAGCAAGGACCACTTGGGTCAGGGCTTCGATGGAGAGGAATCTGCTAATTTTGCGAATTCTACGAAGGTGGAAAAAGCATGCAGAGACCACTGAGCTGATCTGGGCTTTTATAGTGAGATCATTGCTGATCATAATCCCCAAGCTTTTTACTAACGAAGCCGGGGCAGGAGGGCTCCCGAAAGATGGAGGCCAAAAGCTGGAGTTCCATGGGTTAGCCAGGCCTCCAGTGAGAATCAGCTCTGTTTTGTCTGGATTCAATTTAAGTTGATTCGCATTCATCCAGTCCCTGATAAAATTCATTGTGGAATGAAAGTTTGTAGTAGATGAGGCTGAAGAGTCGATGTTAAAGATCAACTGGAGGTCATCGGCATAGTTAAACACAATGACCTTGCTCTTGCGCAAGGCTAGGATCAGAGGGAGAATATACAGATTGAAGAGTAAAGGTGACAAGGAAGAGCCCTGTGGAACTCCACAAGTCAAATTCATTTGTTCTGCCCTAAAGTCAGCCAAGCGAACAGCCTGGGAACGGTTTCTCAGAAAGGAAGCAAACCATTTCAGTGGCAGACCCCGGAGCCCAGCGCAACCGGCACGGTCGACCAAAAGCTGATGGTCGACTGTGTCAAAAGCAGCTGACAAGTCAAGGAGCACCAGGGCCTGGGTAGTGCCCTGGTCCGCCCCTTTCTCAGCTCGTCGAGGACTGCCAGGACAACGGATTCGGTGGAGTGTTCAGGTCGGAACCCCGCTTGGTGAGGGTCCAAATAGTGGGTCCGTTCTACGAAAGAGCTAAAGCTATTGGTAACATGGGCTTCCATGACCTTGCTTAAATAAGGTAATAAAGAGATGGGGCGGTAATTGCCGGGTACCTGTGGGTCTAAACTAGGTTTTTTGAGGATGGGGACGACCTCGGCCATCTTAAACAAATCTGGGACAATCCCTGACGCAAGGGAGATGTTAATGAGCGATAAAGGAGGATCCGGACAGCGTAAGAAGACCTCCCGGAGAATATAGAAGGGACAGCTGTCAAGAGGGGAACCAGAGCCAACTTTCCTCACTAAATCAAAGAAAACTTCCTTGGTAACGGGGGGAAAATGGTCCAGGGAAGCAGAGTTAGTGTCGCAGCACAAGTACGGCAAAGGGTCAGTAAGTTTCGGTATACTAGCCTTAATAGTTACAATTTTCTCAATAAAAAAGTGATTAAGTGAATCACATAGAGTTTGAGAGGGGAAGGTTTTACAGTCACTCGGTCAAGTTTAGAGAGTTTGTCCACTATTGAGAAGATGTCCTTGGCTTTATTGGATGAGTTTAATATTTTAAACGAAAAGTAATCAGTCTTAGCCTGAAGAATCGATGTTTTATAGTCTTTGAAAAGGGACGTGAAAATAGCTTTGAGATTGGGGCAATAATTGCGTCGCCATTTGCGTTCCGCTTGCCTCAGGGTAAGTTTCTTTGCCTTTAAGTCAGATGAGAACCAGCGTTGCGCATCGTGGGGCCTCTTTATTTTCACTTTCTTCAGGGGTGCAAAGTTATCTCTGGCTCTGTCCAACCAGATATTGATGTTGGCCGCTTGGAGATGGGGAGATTCCTCCAGCACAGGAGGAGCCGAGGTAGTTAGTGAGGAACAGAAGTCCTCCATATCCACTCTGCTCCAAGTTCTGGCTAAGACGTTGCTTAAAGGGGGGTAGAATGGGGGAGACAGTGGGGACGGAAAAAGTAACCAAATAATGGTCCGACCATGTACAGGGGACCACTTGTGGGGGAAGAATATCCAGATTGGCGGACCAGACCTGATCTAAAGTGTGTCCCCTGGCATGAGTAGCGGTCTTTATATGTTGGATACAATTCAATCCCGTTAAAAGTTCAGTAAATTCGATGGAGCTGGGGCTCTCATGTGCATCGTTGGGCCAATAGTTGAAATCCCCCACGATTAAAATTCGGGAGTTGTTGACCACTAGTTCAGCTATCCTATCAGCCACCAACTGGGGAAAAGTGGGCATGTGAGAAGGAGGTCGATAGAGTAAGACGCAGATAAATGAGAGGTTGGGGGATTCAAATTTTAATAACAGACTGTCGACTAGAGGGATACCAAAAGGGGCCATGGAGGTGAATTTATGTTTCTGGTTAAAAATGGCTGCCACTCCTCCTCCAGCCTTCCCAGCAGGTCGGTCTGCCCGGAAAATATGATAGTTATCAGGGAGTGCTACAAGAATGTCAGGGCCCGATTCCTCAGTTAGCCATGTTTCAGAGAGAAGGAGAATATCTGGCTCAACAGTATCTAGTAGATAGAAAATCTCATGCTGGTGCTTTACCATAGAGCGCGTGTTCAAATAGCATACTAAAAGACCATTCCGCCCCTGGTATATAGGGCTAATAGGAGCTATTAAGCCTATGTGTTGTAAGGGAGTTTTATGGTCAGTAACTTTCAGAGGGTTTATAGGAATAGGATTCCCCTGAGAGTAGATCCCAAGTGATTTTAGTTTGTCCTTAATGTAGGAATTAATGACCGTAGCTCCTTGCAATAGCTTAAGTTCTGATGAGGAGTACGATACGAGACGGGCATGGTGTACGGCCCCTGGCCCCGGACGGGCTCGGACGAGCGCAGACGGGCTTGCCTTTGGCGCGCCTTCGGCGCGCCGCCGGCGCGCCCACTGCGCGCCCGCTGCGCGGGAGGGAGAGCATGGATTAAAGTATAGGTGCGGGGCTCCGCCCCCTCCGGTCTCCAACCCGGAAGGGGGGAATCAGGATGAGGTCGTTGCCGGTACTCCCTCCACACAACCGGGATAAGGACCCGTGGTGGACCGGGGAGCAGTGCGGATCAGGGTAAGTCAAACAAGATAGTACACGTGTTTAAAAACAGTTAAGATAAATTAAAATTAGAGTTTAGTTAAAAGCAACCACACAGTTAGAACAAACACACAGTTTAGCCCCAGCAGCCAGGTCAACGCACCTGCTCTGCCGACTGGTACTGCGCGCGTCCGCTGCGCGGGGAGGAGAGCATGGATTAAAGTACAGGTGCGGGGCTCCGCCCCTCCGGTCTCCAACCCGGAAGGGGGAATCAGGATGAGGTCGTTGCCGGTACTCCCTCCACACAACCGGGATAAGGACCCGTGGTGGACCGGGGAGCAGTGCGGATCAGGGTAAGTCAAACAAGATAGTACACGTGTTTAAAAACAGTTAAGATAAATTAAAATTAGAGTTTAGTTAAAAGCAACCACACAGTTAGAACAAACACACAGTTTAGCCCCAGCAGCCAGGTCAACGCACCTGCTCTGCCGACTGGTACTGCGCGCGTCCGCTGCGCGGGAGGGAGAGCATGGATTAAAGTACAGGTGCGGGGCTCCGCCCCCTCCGGTCTCCAACCCGGAAGGGGGGAATCAGGATGAGGTCGTTGCCGGTACTCCCTCCACACAACCGGGATAAGGACCCGTGGTGGACCGGGGAGCAGTGCGGATCAGGGTAAGTCAAACAAGATAGTACACGTGTTTAAAAACAGTTAAGATAAATTAAAATTAGAGTTTAGTTAAAAGCAACCACACAGTTAGAACAAACACACAGTTTAGCCCCAGCAGCCAGGTCAACGCACCTGCTCTGCCGACTGGTATCTGGTGTTTCCACCGTGATGTAATCATTCAAGTCCGCTGTCACCAGAAATTCCATCAGGTTCTGGCGAGCTATTGTTACTTCTGCCGCGCTAGCATCGTCCGAGCCCATTCCCCGTTCAGAAGCTGCGTCCTTAGAATTCTGGGCATGTCTGATCTTTAGCCCTGCAACTTTATTCTTCTTAAACTGAGTTTTGGATTTTGGCTTTTCTTCTTTCTTGGAAGTATTGTCTCTCGACTTTGTACGCTCTTCTTTGTGTTCTGACCGTCCTTCTCTCTCTGAGTTTTTCGTCGAGCCCTGAAAGGAACGAGAGGAACGTGTATCAGTATCCTGATACCTGTCAGGTTTCCTAATATTATCCCTATTCCTAAGGTTGTACCTCTTTTCAGAGGGCACCTGTGGAGGAGATCTACCTCGGGATTCAGATCTGTTTCCCTTAAAATTTGGTTGTTTTTTATTATCCCACTTCTTTTTAGAAGAAGTACGTGTCTGCTTGGAAGTGTCCATTTCAGGACTGCCCATCAGTTGTGGTTTTAAAGCTTTCCCACCCAAACTGTCTCTGCCTAATTCTGCATATGCAGTTTCAATTATTTTGGGTAATTCGTGTTGTTGATCCAACGGACTGAACTCCCTTAGGCTTTGGCGGATTGCCACTGAAGCTGCTTCCCCTTTAATATTAGCTAGTATTATGGCTGATACCTGGTCATAGTTATTCAATAACTTCATCCCTAAGTTCAGAGCAGGCTCTGCTCCGTACTCGTTCTGTATTTGTCTTAATACATCTGGTATCACCGCTAATGAAGGAACACCATGTGTCCTGGTATATATGGCAGCAAAGACTGTACCCCAAGAGGTGCAATCCTCTACTTGTGGTGTTATCCCTAGGGCAAGCAGATTGTTAGTATTCTGTGTTTTTCAAACGGGGAAGTATTCAGAAATACTGCCTCGAGCTGAGTTATTTTCTGAGCTACCCAGAATGGCATTTGTTCACGTTTCGTGGGCATCTTGCCCATTACCGCGTGTAACGTTTGTGGTGTGATTTTAGTTGCTGTACCTTGAGAATGAGTTCTATTGGTTGTAACTGTTGCTGGTTGGACTGTGAAAGTCCTCATGACGAATTGTGTCAAGTTTCTGTAAATTTTTATTAAATCCTTGTGTTGCAAGAGTAAGTCTGGCTGTGGCATTGTTTCAATGTCAGGATGTGGTGTGTAGGCTGCTAATATCGGCCATGTTGCCCCGTCTCCTCCGAGCGGGCCTAATCTTACTCTGTCTCTTATATGGGGTAGGGCGCCTTTAAACCAGTATAGGTGTTGCTGGTACCTGAGTGGAATTTCTATGTCCTCGCAAGGACCATATTCCAATGGTGCATCTCCTTCTGTGTAGTAGTGAAATGTCTGTGTTCTTGCATCTGCTTCTGGGAGTGTAACCCATGAAGAGAAAACCTCTGTTTTATTTGATTTGTGCCTCTCAATTACGAAAGCTACTATACCACACCTAGGTGTTAAACCATATTCTAGTAGTTTCAGGGTGATAGTACGTCTGAATTTAGGTGCAATGAGAATTCCATCCACCTCTTCGTCTCCTGTTGAGAGGCGCCTAGCCACCACCGGGTTATCTTCGCACTCAGTCATTTTGTAAAGGAGAAGTTTGTTCAAGGGAACTAAGATAAGGTGCTATGCACAATTTTAGGAACAAAATGTCCTTCAAGCTTGATTAACCAGCAGCCAATAAATAGGATATTTCGCCTACTCAGCTGTTGCGGAGTTTGTGCCCACCCACTCCAGACGTCTCTGATGTTTGTGAGTAGGGGGTCTCTGAGAAATAGCACGACTGAACTACTTAGATTCTACTGTTAAATAAGTACCCAACCAACGTTGGCGCCGCCATGTCGTGTAGTTCCTATATTACCCATACAGGACCTGCGCGTTCCGGAAAACAAACTGTCGGTTTGGTGGCAGACTGGTTCTGAGCACCCCCACCAAGAAATGTTAGCCTGTTTTCATTAGCTAGCTAACAGTGCCACTAGTGTCTCCTCTTATCGGGGAGAGAATATTTTCTGGCAACTTCAGAACAGGACAACCCTGATCCCCCAGGATCGTGGAAATAATGTACTACTTTTCGTTCAGTCACTCGTGCTTACTTATCTTGTCTCAGAGATACACAGAATAAACAGCCTGGGCGTTTCAATAAGGGTTTATTGAACAGTTGTTATTCTTGTGTAGAATATATGAGCTGCAACAACCATTAAACAGTAGCAGAGATATATGATTAGCAGTACAGCGAATATAAATGGATAGTATAGTTCTACCATTTTGCAATAAGCATGAATAAATACATGAATATAAAATGCATGATAAAAGAAAGTGCGTACTCCTACGATGCCTATCTAGATGTACCTGAGTGTACCTAGCATGTGAGTAGGTGTGAAGCCAAGAATCCCTCTAGGATTTAGTCGAACCCCATTACCTGAAGTGTGAGAATGTAGGAGGCCTTCTTGGTCTCGAGTTGGACACCCCGCGAGGGCTGTTCAGACCACTGTCAGCTGGAGCGTCTGCATGCAGGAGCCTCAGCGTCTCTGGTCAGTGTCTCGGCCTGGAAGTCTCGGTTCCCTCCGCCTAACACTAGCAAGATGTGCTGTATTTATGCAGAAAGTATCTAGGGCTCCTTTGTCCCTTGTCTCATGTATTAGCCATTGTTGGGTTTGAGGATGACGTATAGGATGAAGCTTGTACGTAGATATGGTGGGGTAGGTGGTGTAGCCCCTGCCTGGTCTCCAAGAACCCTAATGAATATTCATTCATACTGTGTGAGTCTATTGATGGAGTTATAGGACTCTATTGTTCAGGACAAACCCTCCTTCTGCACTCCGGACTAGAACTAGGTAAAGGTTCAATCCTAAAGGCTCGTTACTGTGTAGTATAAGGGGGATAATGTAGGTGACGGTGTATGATATTACCCGGGCCTATATTAGGATACCTATATGAAACCTAACACCCTGACCGGGTGAGGAAGAGGCAGGCAAATGCAGAGTAAAAAAACTCTGTACTAAACCCTCCTGGCTCAATCCGACACAGTCGGATTGCCTTCCTCAGAATCAGAGGAATCAGGGAATACAGGGGAACGCATAATGGACACTTAAAGTCAACCTCAAGCGAAACGTCTCCCCGGGCCCCTTGCAATGGAAACTGCGGAGTACAGACAACAAAAAATGACAATGATCATTTTCTAGTGTTAAACAGGCTCCAGGGAGTGAAGATCAATTGAACAATCTACAGAAGGGGACAACACTTTGGTCTGACAGATTAAGCCTGCTAAGCCTGCATGCCCTCCAGTTGAGAGGGCCTACCAGATGACTAACAGTAACATATTGTGAGTAACGGCCCAGCACCACAACTTCAGTGGCACCAAACAAAGGGGACAAGAGCCCAAACAGCCTTGCACGCTGGTATATCACAAACCTATAATTTAGGCAGTGAGGATTTTGGACAATCTGTCTGTGAATCAAAGCGAGGACTGAATCGCCAACAAGTAGAGCAGACTAATATTGCGCCTCTGACCTACAGGTGACTAAAAAACCCAAACTGGTCCACCCCAACCAAGGAAAGAAGGTTTGGCCACAGACGACAGCAGTGTTTCCTGCAGGCCAGATGGCCTTTCATAATTCAGCACTACAGGACGCTGAACACTTTTGGAGAAATCTGAATTATATTGGAAAGGTTCCCCCAGTGCTGAGCACACAGACAATACAGGCATCACTGAAGGGCATTTGCCACCTGAAATAAGAGACACAAAATGAATGATTCCTCAAACGTGTAAGAGCCAGAATATAAATTTCCTGCTCGAAACATCAGGTCTAATGTGGGACTTGCAGTAGTTGATTGAAATCCCAAGGTCTATGTGGAGAGACATTGCGATCTGGAGGCGGTCTGAAACCAGCTGTGAGGATCACACTTTCAGCAGCCGGCGGAGGGACAGAAATACATTTATTGATGACCAACGGAGATTAGTGAGAACCACCGGCATGCCCTTCATGAAGAACTCAAGAGCAAATGTAAGGGCGAAAGAAAGTGCAGCAAACTGGTAGCGAACGGAGACAAAAGCCGATATGGGAGTTGATTATTTCTGGGACCGGTATGAGCAAATACACATCTTCCATAATAGGTGTCACCATTCACTCTTCGGACTCCAAAACCAGTAGGACCTAAGCAAGAAAGAGCACACTTAAGAGTTCAGCACTCAAAGATGGAGAATAAGCCTACGACCCCCGTCCCTCATGAGGGGCAAATAGTGGTGGTCCTTCTCTGACTTAGGAACTAGCGAAGGCCTGCTTCCTCAGAAGTGTCAACACCTCCTTGGAAAGATTCTGGGAATGGGCGGGTGGCATAGCAAAGCAGCTGGGGGAACATGAGGAGAAGTTTCCTGAAATAGGAAGGCGTGACCATGCTCTACAATCTGGCGGCCTGCCAAGTTGCCGACCAAAATGTGAAAAGTGTACCCTCACTAGATGCTTGTAGTCACTCAACTGTGAACTAAAATGGCTCTGTGGTAAGAAGGTGATGAAAGAAGAGTACAACTGCTGCTGTTTTTGGTGCCCTATTCTGGCAACAGCCCAGGCCTGGAAGCTGAGAAAAAAACATTTTTCCGACAACTCCTAAAACAGGAAAATCCAGTGCGCTAGGGAACGATGTAACCTCGTAAGACTACAGGTTTCAAACCATGATGCAACTGTACAAAAAAGATGTCGGTCAAGGATCAACACAAGGTTTGTCTCTGGTATTTCGGCTTGGGCATGACTCAAAGTCATGAGAAAATTGTGCCTTATGTACCCGAATGTGATCAGGGGCTGAGAAGCAAATCTGTACGTTGTCAAACACAAGAGGAAGATTTGGACCTTGTATAAGGAGTAGTTTCTTACCTGTAACTCCAATTCTCTTGTAGGGGTATTTCCGTGATAGTCATAATCATGTGAACAGTCCCGCCCATGGACGTGGACCCCGGAGCACTTCATTAGATATATCTTCTTAAGTTGTCATCTTCTGCCTTTCTTCAGGAAGGCCTGCATAGACACTTAAGAGATAAAAAGACAATAATGCAGCCTAACCATCTAGGCTACACTGGCCATTACTTCATCTTGAAGTGAAAAAAGATAGCCAGTTTAACTTTCAAATTTAGCAATTTTACTGAGTTTCACACATAAAAAACTCCCCTTCACAAAACTCCATTTTTCATGATAGAGATGAAAGGGATTGGACAGAGAAGCCCCCATAGGCTGCCATTATGTGTCTGCAAATGGATACCGTGCCTTTAAGAGTCTCCAGAGACTCCCGGTATCCCATGATGCACAGCCAGAGGCAGTTAATTTCAGTTCTTTTTGAAGGCGTAAAGAAGCAGAGTCTGTTGAGTCTGGGGTACGTCTGTGTCTGCCACCGGGGAGGCGGGCGGGTTGCTTATGACTATCACGGAAATACCCCTACAAGAGAACTGGAGTTACAGGTACGAAACTACTCCATCTCTTGTAGGGGATTTCCGTGTATAGTCATAATCATGTGAATAGACTAGCAAGCCCATCCCAAAACAACTCCCCAGCGGTGGAAGAAACAGAGAACAACCACACAATTGTGCAAATAGATTCCGAAGTGAAGCCTGCCCAACCTGTGGCATCTGCCCTAGCATCAGTGTCTTGGTAGTAGTGCTGAGTAAATGTATGGACTGACTTCCAAGTGGCAGCCTTACAGATTTCTGAAATAGGTACGTTACGAAGTAAAGCCGCAGTAGCTGCTTTACCTCTAGTAGAGTGAGCTCTAGGCTTACTACCAAGAGCCTTGTTGGCTTTCTGATAACACAGCTGAATACAGGAAACAATCCACCTAGAAATGGATTGTTTAGAGGTAGCTAGACCAGTTCGGACCGAGCCATAGTTTACAAATAGCTGGTCTGATCTACGGATATCCTTAGTCTTGTCCAAATAGAACTTCAAGACCCTCCTGACATCAAGGGAATGAAGCGACCTCTCAGCAGGAGAAGAGGGATTCTGAAAGAATGTAGGCAATGTAATAGTTTGGTTCACATGAAACTCTGAAACTACTTTAGGTAGGAACTTAGGCTGAGTCCTCATAACTACCTTAGAAGAATGAAAGACTGTATAAGGCTCTTTACAACATAATGTCTGAAGTTCGCTAACCCTGTGGGCAGAAGTTATGGCCACAAGGAAAGCCGTCTTCCAAGACAGATGCTGAAGAGAAGCCTTATGAATGGGCTCAAACGGTTCCCTCATCAGTCGAGAAAGAACCACATTAAGCTCCCAAGGAGGCGAAGGACGCCTAATGGGAGGAAACACTTTCTTCAATCCTTCAAGAAAATCTCTGATGACTGGGATTTTAAAAAGGAAGTTTGTGAAGGACATTTCCTATAAGCAGTTAAAGCTGCCAGGTGAACTTTAATCGAATGAAACTGAAGGCCAGATTGAGCCAAGTGTAGTAAGTAAGGAAGGATGACATCTTCCTTGCAGGAGGTAGAATCCACATTCTTAGATGCACACCAGATGCAAAATCTCTTCCATTTATATGCATAGGACCTGCGTGTAGATGGTCGTTTGGCCTGCTTCAATATCTTCATACAGTCCCGAGGGAGATTCAAATGTCCGTACTGTACTAACTCAGGAGCCATGCCGCCAAATTCAACGACGAGAGATTGGGGTGCGTCATCTGTCCGCCGAACTTCGTTAGAAGGTCCGGCCGGCATGGAAGACGGAGATGTGGCAGGAGAGACCGGTGAAGCAGGTCTGTGAACCACCACTGACAGGGCCACTCCGGAGCAATGAGGATCATCTTGGCCCGTGATTGTGAGAGCTTGATCAGTACTGTCGGGATCAGGGGAATTGGCGGAAAAGCGTAGAGAAAGCCGCCTGACCAGTTGATCCACAGAGTCCCTGGTTGGTAAAACCTGGAGGCAAAGTCACAGCATTTGCTGTTTTCCGCGGTAGCGAACAGATCTACCTCTGGAGTACCCCATCTTCCGAAGATGTCTCGCACCACTTCGTCGTTTAAGACCCATTCGTGATTTTCTTGAATGAGTCTGCTGAGTGCGTCTGCCTGAGCATTTTGAACACCTGGGAGGTGAGTTGCTGTGATGGTCAGGTTCCTAGCCAACAGCCAGTTCCAAATGGCCTGGGCTTCCCGAGATAACGCTCGAGATCTCGAGCCCCCCTGCTTGTTGAGGTAGAACATTGTGGTCGTATTGTCTGTCTGGACAAGCAGGGAACTGGTGTGAAATGACGTCTGAAAGGCTTTCAGCGCCAAATGGACTGCTCGAAGTTCCAGGAAGTTGATGTGGTACTTGGTCTCTTTCCGTGACCACGTGCCCTGTATCTGAAGGTGGTCGGAATGTGCACCCCAGCCGTGGAGAGAAGCATCCGTCACTATGGTTTGCGTCGGTATCTCCTTGTGGAAGGGAATCCCCCGGAGGAGATTGAGTGGAGAACACCACCATCGGATGGACTGGAGAGCCTGCTGCGACAGCTGAATCCGGTCTTCCCAATCCCCCAGTTTCTGGTCCCACTGATCCTCTAGACATTCTTGCAGAGGTCTCGTATGGAGGCGTGCGTTCAGAGTGAGGAAGATACAGGAGGCCATGGAGCCCAGGAGAGAAGACACCTTCCTCACCGTCGGGGAGGGCATGGTCATGAGAGCCTGAGACTTCCGAAAGATCGATAAGCAACTCTCCTCCGAAGGACACACGTTTGCTGTGCGTGCATCGATTGGCTTCTGTCCAATGTAGACATTGGACAGGAGTCGAGACAGACTTCGTGAGGTTGATGTGGAGGCCCAAACGAAGTAGGAAATTGGAAGTCCAAATGAAATGCAGTTGTGCTTCCTGAGACGTAGCTGCCTTGATCAGCCAGTCGTCCAGATACGGGTATACGAACACCTTGTTCCTCCTTAGATGTGCAGCGACCACGGCCATGCATTTGGAAAATGTCCGGGGCGCTGACTTCGGGCCGAAAGGAAGCACGGAGTATTGATAGTGGTTGTTGCGCACGGCAAAATCGCAGGAACTTGCGAGGTTTCCTTGCTATGGGCACGTGAAAATATGCGTCTTGCAGATCTATTGCGCATAGCCAGTCTCCCTGATGAAGTTGAGGGTAGATTTGATGCAAGGACAACATCCGAAACTTTTCTCTGCGAACCCATTTGTTGGCCTGTCGCAAGTCGAGGATGGGTCTGAACTCATTCTTGTCTTTCTTGCGGACTAGAAAGATCCGAGAATACAGTCCTGTTCCTCTTTGTGCCAGAGGAACCGGTTCTATCACCCCTTTCTGTAAGAGGGTGTTGGCCTCCCTCTGCAGCTCGCGTAGCATGTAGCGTGAGCGAGTCGGAGGAATCGACGGAGGAGGGCTTGTAAAACGTAGCGAGTATCCACTGCGAACAATATTCAGCACCCAATTGTCCGGAGTTATTTTCTGCCACTCTGCCAGATGATTTTGAATGCTTCCCCCCACCGGAGTGGGTAACGGACGAGGGGGAAGGAGCCCTTCAGGGCTTGGAACCAGCAGGGGCCTTGTTCCCTTGTCCAGACTGCTGGTTGGACCGTCCTCGCGATTGGCGTTTCTGAAACGGCTGAAAAGACCGCTGAAACTGCTGTTTGGACTGGCGGCCCCGAGAGCGTTGGAACCTCTGGGAGGAATAACGCCGTTGGAAGGGTCGGAAGGTTTTTCGCTGTTCTTTAGGTTTCTCTAGACCTACAGCCTTCACAGTCTCCATTTCAGTCTTCATGCGGGCCATCTCGTCATCCGCATGGGAGCCAAAGAGAGTCGTGCCAGAGAACGGTAGATTTGAAATGCGCTGTTGCGCCTCCGGCTTCAGCGAAGTAAGACGAAGCCAAGCATGTATCCGTAGAGCAATTCCGTGGCAATACCCGTGGGCTGACAGGAGTGAAGTATCAGCTGCAGCGCTGATGACTTGATTCGAAACCATCAGGCCCTCGTTCACTATCTCCTGAAAATCTTCCCGCTTGTCCCTGGGTAGGAGGTTAACAAATTGTTGAAGCGACTCCCACAGGGATCTGTCATACCGGCCCAGCAAGGCAGTAGAGCTGGCCGCCTTCATGGATGTAGCCGCGGTGTTGCAAACTTTTCTACCCACCGAATCCAGCTTACGGCTTTCCTTATCCGGTGGTACCGTGGAAGTCGGAGGCGTAGCATGCTGTTTCCTTGCCGCCACCACTATGACAGAGTCCGGGGTGGGGTCCAGTCGGAGGAAGGCAGGTGGGCGATATTTCTTCTGTAACCTGGAAGGCGCAGATTTTATAGAAGATGGTGTCAAGAACAGCTCCATAGCCGGTTCCACCAAACCAGGCACCAACGGAAGCAATGGACGAGATGTTTGTCTCTGCTGGAGAGTTTCAAATATCACTGATTTCGATGGCACAGGAGTCGACAGGGGAATGTTAAGCTTCGACGCCCCTCTGACCAGAACCTCCTGAAAGGTGGAGATATCATCAACAGGAGACACTCTCTGAGGCGGAGAATCAGTGAGAGTAGGAGAGTACCTCCCCGTACTCGTGGAAGACATATCCCTGGTATGCCGGGAGCGAGATCTCTCGTAGCGATGGCGATGAGATCGTGTGGAAGACCGGTGGTGTCTATGGGAACGATGTCTCGGCCGAGACCGTGACCTTGGTCGCCGAGGCTCCGCAGGAAGCGTGGGCTGAGGAGCCGTGGGCCCAGGTTGCGGCAGAGGAGGAGGAGGCGGCGGTGGAGGAGGAGGACTTGGCGATGGTGGCGGTGTCACTGGCAGGGCCACCGGTTGACGAGGAGCAGGAGGCATCCTTGATGGTGAATAGGTATGCGAGTACACCGAACCTGAAGAAGAGACCAACCCCCTCCGTTTTCGAGCTGGCTGCGAAGAATGCGTCCTGGACTCAACGTCAGACCTCCCCCCCTCGACGTTGATCTACTGCTCGACGGCGAGCGTTGACGTCGTCTGGAACGTGAACTCCCTGTCGACGTCGACAGGCTCACTACGGAGCGAGTCCCAGAACGGTACCTCGACGTCGAATGTCGGAGTTGCCTCCTTGACGTCGACCTTCTCTGTGACTTCAACCTTCTCCTCGACGTCGACCTTCTCGTAGACGTCGACGGCGGTGACGCATCGACGGCGACCGCCGTTGCCTGTGTGACTCCAATTGACGACGATGATGTATCGACGGCGATCTTCGTTGAGTAGACGTTGAACGCGGGGACACCCTTGACGGCGATCTCGTCCAAGACCTTGCCGTTCTTCTCCTCGACGTTGATCTTCGACGTCGCTTCGACCCAGAGCCCTGAGTCGACGGAGAGCATATAGTAGTCATACCTGCTCTCGACGTCGTTGTCGTCTTCGACGTCGATCGGGACCAGCGTAGTTTTTCCGTCGTTTTTGGACTGGGGACCCCCCCGGAAGTCGAAGCATGGGTTTTGGTAGAGCACTTACCCTCTCCTTGCCCAGAGGCTGTAGATGCTGCCTTCTGTCTTCTCTGCTCCAACCCTTGGAGCCGGATCTTCTCCCTGTCACGCAAGGTGTGCCTAGAAAAGGTCTTGCAAATAGAGCAGATGTCAGGGACATGAGACAGGCAAACAGAATATAGACTCTGTGTGCATCAGACTTGGCCTTCTTCCTACCACAGTCAGGACACTTGTCAAACAGAGAAGGCATTTTGACAAGGAAAACTGTAGAAATTCTGCCAAAAAAGCACAGCAGAAGGTAGATAAAAGCCGAAGATGCTGAGTGAAGCTGCAAAAACTCCAAATACTGAATTAATTTTGAATAGAATACCAAAAAAAGGTAGAGCTCAATGCTCCAGGGTCCTGCTAGCAGGAGCCGGAAAATAGAACTGAAAGTAACTGCCTCTGGCTGTGCATCATGGGATACCGGGGGTCTCTGGAGACTCTTAAAGGTATCCATTTGCAGACACATAATGGCAGCCTATGGGGGCTTCTCTGTCCAATCCCTTTCATCTCTATCATGAAAAAAGGAGTTTTGTGAAGGGGAGTTTTCTCTGTGTGAAACTCAGTAAAATTGCTAAATTTGAAAGTTAAACTGGCTATCTTTTTTCACTTCAAGATGAAGTAATGGCCAGTGTAGCCTAGTTGGTTAGGCTGCATTATTGTCTTTTTATCTCTTAAGTGTCTATGCAGGCCTTCCTGAAGAAAGGCAGAAGATGACAACTTAAGAAGATATATCTAATGAAGTGCTCCGGGGTCCACGCACATGGGCGGGACTATTCACATGATTATGACTATCACGGAAATACCCCTACAAGAGAAGTTCTGTTCCTGTTCCACGTTGGGGTTTCAGTCTCGCACCCGCAAGAATTTTATTTCGAGTTTGACGTGTAATCTGTGGTTGTCAAAGTCCAAACGGAAGCACAGGAAGGCGAAGCGGGACTAAGTCCCATCCGACCACTCTTACAAAGAGAAGGTGTAAGGGTGTCGCAATGTCAGTCTGTCTCCCTCCAGATCTCTCGTTGAGCAACCAATCCCACAGTTGGTCTCAGTGCACCTCAAAGTTCAAAGGCCATTAGCAACGCCGCAGCAAACTGATGCATTTAGGAGGCCATGCTTCGACATTCTTCCGGGTCCCTGTGGCGCTCCTTCTGGCCCCAACAATCCGCAGGGGCCTTCAGTTGGGTTACCACCGGTGGATCTGTCTGATCACCTTGGACTTGTTATGGGCCCCATACTGGCTCAAGTACAGACTTCAACCTCCGGCTCCAAGGTCTATGTCAATCCCTACCTCGTCGACGCCAGCACTGACACCACCGGTAGAGGATCTGATGCTGGTTCCGATGTCTGACCCCCAAACCGACTTCAGCATGATCCTAATCAAGGTTACACTACGAAATTGCAACTGGTCAACATACAGTCTGACTAGACTCCTGTGTCTCTACTAGACATGCCCTCTGAGGCGCAATTATCTTTTTGACTCCGATTCTGACCAAAGCTCGTCACGCCCGGAGATGATTTACCCTTTCATTATGAGGATGAGAATTTTTACATGGGCTAACCAGATGCCAGTGGGCTTGATGCTTCACCTGCTACAGGGTTGAACTTGCCAATTGGACTCCCAATGGAAGAGTGTGTATCATTTGCAGACAATTTGTTGAGCTGCCGGGAACTTGGACTTACAGTTGCCCTCTATTGAGGGTAAGACAAATGTCCTTAAGGAAATCTTACAACCTGGGCCAGCCACATTTCTGCCCTTGCTCCCTTTCAATGAGTACCTCACTGACATGGTAATTGGACCTGGTCAAAGCCCTGTTCATGCCCGCCAGTTAATAGGCAGGTGATCAGAGTCACACTGGTGCCTCACTAAACATTCTACTCCACAGAGTCCATTTGTCAGGCGTAAACCCTTTAAGGTGATGCAAAATTCTTCTGTGGGGAATTCCCACTGACATGGTGTGAGTAGGACACACAATTTGGGGATCACCTGGCATATGAACAAAGAGCAGATACTTGGGTTCAAATATGGGCCAGTAATGGTCAAACTGACTTCCAAAATAGACAGATGGATTAAACTTTCACTTTCCATGGCTGGCCGCATAGCCATAATTAAAATGTTGGACCTACCACAGTTGCGCTATCTACTTAATAATATCCCTATTTCCCTAACGAATGCATTTTTTGCCCAGGTGCGTACAAACTTGTTGCGTCTCATTTGGGGTGGGCGGCAGCCACGTGTTGGGTGGAACACACTAGATCTTCGATATGAAAAGGGAGGGCTTGGTGTTCCGAATATACAGTTATACTGTTTAGTAGCACAATGTAGCTATGCGCGGCACTGGTATCATCCAGATGCACATATACCTTATTCCAATCCTGAAATAGACCTGGTGACCCCAGTGCCGTTGCGAGCCCTATTGCCAGCGGCTTTGCCACAAGACAGAACCGATATCCAAACTATGTCCACCACAAGCTGGGCCTGGAAGAGACTGCTCTGGAAGACAGAGGGCACAGTACTGTATTCCCCTGCACTTCCCTTAATCGACAACCAATGGCTTCCAATCACAAAAGAACCGCTAGTGAAGCGCACCCTTAGGCAATACGCATTCCATACGTTTGGGGACGTCTTTCCCAGAGGCCACATTGTCACACGCACTGAAGACTCTTGTTTTATAAATGCCACACACCTTGACCACTTTGTATTGGCTCGACTCCAGCATGCACTTAGAAGTACAATATCAACATACCCTATAGAGCTGAATATTTTTACACCACTCACACTGCTTATTACAGATTGGGCGGGAGATAGGCTGGTCTTCATATTATATCGTATGGGGGGTGGGGAGGGGGGCCACTACTGCCCACACGAGATAAACTGAGAACTGCATGGGAGGCAGACTTGTGGGCACCAAATCACAGATAAAACTTGGTATGCTTGCTGTCAACAATCATGCCTGGTGTCCTGCAACCACAGACACAAACTGATCCACTACAAATTTCTAAGTATAATATACTTACACCCAATACAAAGGGGGGACCCCTGCAGGCAGATAAAGGGCGGGTGGAGCAGGGGAACAATTCAATGAAAACTCGCACTAACAGTTGCCCGCCCCTAGGGAAATTTACATGAAGGCACAACAAGGGGTCCTAGTATTATAGAACAACAACCACAGCTGTCAAAGGCATATTATCAACAAATTCAAAAAACAAATTGTTTTACAAAATTAATTTTTTTATTTTATTTTCATAACATCATAAGATAATTAACAAATTACAAAAAATTCATAAATAATTGCATCTATAAAGTCTAATAATAGGTCCCACACACCACAATCATATCATCAATCATACTAACACTCACTCATAAAGCTATACACATTTATTCCTCAAGGCAAACATTTATAAAGCATCACAGGTTCCTCCAGATGGTAGAACCGCCATTAGAAGATAGAATGGTACATTCTCGTGAATTCTCCTGGTAATGGATGGAAATAAGGTCCAAGAGCACGAGAGGAGTAAACGCCAGCACGCGTTTCGGTGTGAGGCCCTAGGTAGGGCAACACCTTCATCAGGGCGGAGGTAGATAAAAGGTGTGGGACACACACACTCACCTAAAATCAAATAGAACTACATTAACAATTTATACATTCATATATTTATTTATAGTAAGCAAAATAGACTTAGTTTTTAATATCTAGATATATACAAGGATTTAGCCAAAGAACAGCCAGGAAGTGAGACTCGATTCGTTTTTTATAATGTTATAATTAGGGAGACACAATGGTCAGGACACGAAAAATGAAGTGCAAAAAGAAGAAAAATAATTCCAGATTAAAATACCGAAAGGAAAAAGAAGGAAATAACCCAAAATTTCACAATATTATACATAGACTGTGAATAGTTCAACAAATCAGGTTCCAAAGAGTGTGATGAAAGTTAAACATGCATGTGAGGAAAGACCCTGCCACACATAACAGACAAAATTGCAGACCCTACTCACTCGTCAACTATAACTTGGTAAAATGGCAATATTCGCTCAGGTTCTGTTTGTAAAATCCTCAAAGGAACGCATCAAATGATAGAGACGATATCTGAAACAGAGGCCCAGACAACGCTATAGATATAAATATATGGCCAAAGTTCAGATATATCGGATATCAGCAATCCTATTCAGACTTATACGGACAAGGAGGGAAGGAGGTACCCATGTGCCCAGAAATGCATACCTAAAGTCCAGAGTACTTCGTACGAATACGTCAAGAGTTTGGTCCAGAGATTTGAGACAACTGTCAGCAGCACCGCAGAGAAGATCAGTAATGGATCAAATAGAAAGGCCCCTCCAGAAACATCAGTGGGAGCCAAGGGTATTTCTAACCAAGATAACGAGAAAAAATTAATTAAATTAGAAGAAGTTTTGCCTGCAGGAAAAAAAGAGAAGTATTTTGGATCTATCTTCTCAATTCTGTCAACAAGGGCCTGAATGAACAGTGCCCCTGGGAAAATGCTATCATCTAATGGCCATCGTCGTTTTTCCTGTAGGGTGTATTTCATTTGGTTTTTGTTTTGGTTTCATCAAAAACAAATCTTTTGAATTTTATTTGATATTTTAAACAGACTCTGTTTATTCTGTAATGTATTATATGTTCTATGATCTTGCTTCTATTATCTAATGGCCACTTTCGTTTTTCTTGTAGGGTCTATTTTATGTGGCATTTGTTTTTTTGTCATTTAATACAAATCTTCCTGAACTTTGTTTGAGATTTCAAATAGATTCTGCTTATTTTGTCATGCATTATATGTTTTATGACTGTGTTTCTACATCTGGGAACAATCTCCTTGAGGGATCTTCTATGTTAACCCTGCTATTAATCCATCATTAAAAGATGGCCGCCGTATTTACTTTCCAATACAAGGGCTCTCTTGTCCGTTCTCTATTTTTGCATGTCTATGTTTTTCTCTCCTATTGGAGAGTGGGCGCTGGCGAGATATATTTAAACTGCTTAGCCTCTTCAGTTTGTTCCGATCGGAGGAACCCCTTTCCGCCGCCCGACAGGAGAAATACCGCGCAATACGGAATCCCTATCGCTATCTGGTGAGTCGAGCCATCCTTGTGGGGCTCATTGTAACTGTTCATTCACTTAGGCTATCGCCTGCCCAAACCCTTGCTATTTTCAGTTTTACTTTTTCTGCCGCAGTCCTAAAAATGACCTCACCCGCCTATATTTCTGGGTGGACCTGCGCACACTTGCCAGCCTGAACTCCAAGCTACCTTATCTATCCACCAACTTATCGGGTTTATACCCCGTATGAGTTTGCATTCGATATTTGATTATTTATATATCGCTTCGTTGGGTGACATGTGATAGTTGAGAGATACTTCTTCACCAGTTAACATCTTTGGATTAGAAGTATGTTTAGATCAGAGGTGGCGTTCTCAGGCTTAGATATTTTTAGATACTTAAACAGCCTCTAGTGCCGCTATTGATGCTCAAAGCCATAACTTCTTCTAATTTAATTAATTTTTTCTCGTTATCTTGGTTAGAAATACCCTTGGCTCCCACTGATGTTTCTGGAGGGGCCTTACTATTTGATCCATTACTGATCTTCTCTGCGGTGCTGCTGACAGTTGTCTCAAATCTCTGGACCAAACTCTTGACGTATTCGTACGAAGTACTCTGGACTTTAGGTATGCATTTCTGGGCACATGGGTACCTCCTTCCCTCCTTGTCCGTATAAGTCTGAATAGGATTGCTGATATCCGATATATCTGAACTTTGGCCATATATTTATATCTATAGCGTTGTCTGGGCCTCCGTTTCAGATATCGTCTCTATCATTTGATGCGTTCCTTTGAGGATTTTACAAACAGAACCTGAGCGAATATTGCCATTTTACCAAGTTATAGTTGACGAGTGAGTAGGGTCTGCAATTTTGTCTGTTATGTGTGGCAGGGTCTTTCCTCACATGCATGTTTAACTTTCATCACACTCTTTGGAACCTGATTTGTTGAACTATTCACAGTCTATGTATAATATTGTGAAATTTTGGGTTATTTCCTTCTTTTTCCTTTCGGTATTTTAATCTGGAATTATTTTTCTTCTTTTTGCACTTCATTTTTCGTGTCCTGACCATTGTGTCTCCCTAATTATAACATTATAAAAAACGAATCGAGTCTCACTTCCTGGCTGTTCTTTGGCTAAATCCTTGTATATATCTAGATATTAAAAACTAAGTCTATTTTGCTTACTATAAATAAATATATGAATGTATAAATTGTTAATGTAGTTCTATTTGATTTTAGGTGAGTGTGTGTGTCCCACACCTTTTATCTACCTCCGCCCTGATGAAGGTGTTGCCCTACCTAGGGCCTCACACAGAAACGCGCGTTGGCGTTTTACTCCTCTCGTGCTCTTGGACCTTATTTCCATCCATTACCAGGTGAATTCACGAGAATGTACCATTCTATCTTCTAATGGCAGTTCTACCATCTGGAGGAACCTGTGATGCTTTATAAATATGTTTGCCTTGAGGAATAAATGTGTATAGCTTTATGAGTGAGTGTTAGTATGATTGATGATATGATTGTGGTGTGTGGGACCTATTAGTAGACTTTATAGATGCAATTATTTATGAATTTTTTGTAATTTGTTAATTATCTTATGATGTTATGAAAATAAAAAGAAAAAAATTAATTTTGTAAAACAATTTGTTTTTTTAATTTGTTGATAATATGCCTTTGACAGCTGTGGTTGTTGTTCTATAATACTAGGACCCCTTGTTGTGCCTTCATGTAAATTTCCCTAGGGGCGGGCAACTGTTGTTAGTGCGAGTAATATACTTACACCAACAGCAGTGGCTCACATAGATCCCTCCCAATCCTCAAAGAGCCCTAAATGTCAGACCCCTGATGCAGACTTTTTACATATGACCTGGACCTGTTGCAAGAAAGCAGAGTACTGGAGGCAAATATTGACAGAATTAGAACAAATGATGCAATTACAGATCAAACCATCCCCCCCTTCTGGCACTGATAGGCTGCATCACAGATATCCTCAAGGTGGCGCGTAGATTTGTTGCGATTGCCTTGCTACTGGCTAAAAGGTAACTGGCTATAAATTGGGGATGCAAATGCACTCCAAAGGTGGGACAGTGGATTAACATTATCTTATCTTATGTATTGCAATACTAATATTGAACGTTATGCTACAATGTAGCTCCCTACATCCAGATCTAAAGATATTTGGCAACCCCTAATGGACTATTTACGAGAAACAAACCCTAAGAGGTACCCCAGTGATGTTACATAGATGTTGGTCCTTTTTGACTTGGTGGAGATCCTCCAGTGTTGGGTTATAGGTAACCGGGATAGGCTAGACTCATTATGGGGACAGAACGGTACCAAACTATTATAGTTACCCGCCAGGCGAGCTCTGCTTTAACTGATGTGCTTTCAGATATACTGATGGACATGATGTTTGTATTATAAATGTACATGGGAAATATGTGACTATATACTATGGATCATCAAGAGTACTACATAATAAAAAACAAAAAGAAAAAAAAAAAAAAGAAAATGGTGATACCAAATTCTATTCCCATGTCTCCCCGGAAAGGGAGTCCAAGAAGATTGAGGTGTTAAGATAACAAATGTTCTCTTTGCGGGCTTAGCACTGACATCGGTCAATGGAGTTTGCTTATTGGGCTGAAGTACACATGCCCTCTGGGATATAGCCAGCGAGATCTTCATGGTAGTCCTGGAAGACCTTATGGCCTCACAAGCTCAAACCATTCAGGATTGTCAAGATATGGTCAAATATGTGATTTGTGCTGGCCTCGACATAACTTGTTTGCTGGGAAGGGTGACTGGCACTAGTATGGTACTCCACTTCCGCGCATGGATGCCACTCTACAGTATTCTCTGGAGACATAAAGGCCTCTCCCTTGGATATGCATTTCTATGGCTCTCACTTGTCTTGCCAAAAAGCTGATTCGGCCTAGAAACATTTCAAAGAATATATCCAGGGTATGCTCTCTGGGTCTTTTGACTCCTGACAAATAATTTCCTCACCATTTTTGGAAATTTGAAGGCTACTCTGGTGACTGGCATGAAAGCAACGTCAGTCTCCCAGCCTCTATTGCAATCACTATAGCAAGAACAACAAGAGGTCCCGACGTAACCCCTTCTTTTTTCTTGGGGGTAGACAAAGAGGATGTGACTCTAAAAATTAATTGGCTGAGTCACTAACAAATTAATTCACATAATTGTTTACACATGAAAGAACCAAACTTTCATCAAGTCACATCAGGGAAAAAGACACGATAGCTGTATTCTTTAGACAAAATCTATTTTATATTCTTTTTTTGGGAAAGCAGTCAATAGGACATTTCAAAATGTATCAATACGCGGTTGTTCTAGAAAAGGGTGCAAAGAGAAAGTGCTCATACGTGAAGTGAGTAAGAGAAGGGAAAAATCAAGGAGAAAAAGTTGGAAAACATAGTATGATCATTTTATACACTGGACACTGGCTGAAAAAAGGAAAACCAGTGTTTGTGGGCCTGTCTACACAGTAGTTGGTGATCTATTCTTCCTTATTTGTTTCACAGAATGATGCTGGAAAATTAAGAATGCATCATCAGAATACTGGGAAGACCAATAGGACGTAATACAGGCCTGAGATGGGGGATGTCGACGTTTCGACCAGTCTTGGGGAGTAGAGGGAAACTTAAAACCTCCGCTTGCGGGTCTTCATCAGGACAATAAGGTATATGAGAGACAACCTGAATAAAATGAAGAACAATTACAATCTGTCTCCCTGGTGTGTGACTATATAAGTGTCATGGTAGAATGTAAAATCTACTGACCGTTCACGGGCGCCCAAATTAACAGACCCGATGCACAAGTTACTAACTTGTGTAACGATATATCTGTAAGAGACAGTAGTTAGTGACAGATTCCTTACCTTAGAATATCCCCAGGCGTCAGGCTGGATCCGGAAAGTTTTTGCGTAGCAGTACCCTTGCGCGTCGGTAGGCGGCGTCGTGCGGCTCCGCGTCCGTCGTCGGCGTCGTGATCGCCGGGATGACGTCGCGGGCAGTACTTAGACGCCGCCCCTGCGCGCTGACGTCAGTTCTGTACACGACTTTAGTGGGAGTAGCAACCACGTCCTACTTCTGGGGTCGGAACATGCTCGATGGCCCTCTTGGCCAAGAGGGCTGTGACTTCCTTCTGCAGAAGCACCAAGTGATACCCTGACATGCGGTGGAATTGAGGTGGCATGGCTGGGGGGGTGGTCTCGAAGGGGAGGGAGTAGCCCCTTCGGACAATGTCCAAGACCCACCTGTCCGAGGTGATGGGACGCCAGTGGTGAAGGTGATGGCGGACCCTGCCCCCTACTGGCGTGCTGTGCACCTGAAAGGAGGGACTAGGAGGGCTTGGAGGCCGCGGACGGGTTGGAGGTGGTGGCCTGACCCGCACGCTGGTTGCCCGAACCGCCACGGCGGTATCCACGTCCTCGGCCACGCGAAGACGCTTGCTGCGCGGGCCGGTGGCTGGGCAGCGGACGTGAATGGGCGCCCCTTCCGTGGCCACGAAAGGGGCGAAAAGCAGAGGTTAGCGGAGGGCGTACAACAGAAAGGCCCAGGGACTTGGCAGTAGCCTGTGAGTCCTTAAAACGCTCCAGCGCATGGTCTGCCTTTGAACCAAAAAGACCGACTCCATCAAAGGGCTTGTCCATGAGTGTATTCTGGACATCACCCGAGAAACCAGTTGTTCTCAGCCAGGCGTGGCGACGTAGCGCCACCGTCGTTGCAAGCGATCTGCCCAGCGAGTCGGCGGTATCAAGGCCACAACGTATGGTGTATTTAGCCGCATCTCGCCCTTCCGCAATGGCGCGGGTAAGCAGTGTCTGGACCTCCTCAGAACACTGCGGCAAAACAGCCGCCACCGAATCCCACAGGGAGTGGGTATGTCGGCCCAAAAGGCAAGCGGTGTTGACGGACCGCAAGCCAGCACTGGAGGAAGAAAAAGCCTTCTTCCCAAATTGGTCCAGGCGTTTGGATTCCCTATCCGGAGGGGCGGTAGGGAAGGCGGTTTGGGGGCAGAAGCTTGGACAACCAAGCTCTCGGGGGTTGGATGTTGGGAGAGAAACAAGGGGTCGCCCAGAGCAGGGCGATGGCGTCGGGCCACGTTCCTATCCACAGGAGCCCCTGTGGTGGGCTTGGACCAGGCACCCAAAGAACGTCAGTGAGTGCATCATTAAACGGCAGCACGGTCTCCGAGGAGGAAGCCGCCGGCTGAAGCACTTCCGTCAGGAGATTAGTCCTGACAGCCACAGTAGGCAATTGGAGATGTAAGGCTCCAGCTGCTCTACGCAACACCGTTGCAAAATTAGCTCCCTCCTCCGTAGCCACGGGAGGAGACAGCATGCCAGTGTCAGGGGAGGTGTCTAGACCACTGGCATCCCCAAGTTCCTCAGCCCAGTCCGGATCATACTCACACTGTTGTGTGAGAGGGTCCTCAGACCCCTCCCAGCTCTCCTGGTCCTCCTCTTGTGCAAAATATGGAGGAGGAGGGACATTTGGGACCCAAGGTCTCATCGGTGCCGGAGCCGGCGTCGAGCGACGTCGGACCGGCTCCATGTCCGGAGCCGGGGACCGACGCCGTCCGGAGCCCCGGACGGCGTCAGGAACGGCACCGGGGATATCGGCGTGGGCGGAGGCGTGGTTAGGTCAACCGGCGTCGATGGGGGTTGCGGTACCACCGGAGCCGGGATCAAGGCCGGGGCCGGAGCCGAGGCCGGGATGAAGGCTGGTGGGACAGGCGGCGCCGGGACCGGAGTCGACGGCGACGCCGGAGCAACCCCATCAGGGCCCGCGGGGCCCGAAGGCGCACCGGAGGCCCGAAGAGGCGGGCCATGGCCGACAGGAATTCCTGTATTTCGGCCGGAGGCGCCCCCGAACCCGGAAAGGACGGGTAATGCGGGGGCGGCTCCATAGGCATGTCCGGGGCCGCGGGGACGGTGCCGACTGGGGCCTCAGCCGAGTCGCGAGACCGGCGAGGCGAAGTCTTAGAGCGATGACGCTTCTTGGACTTTTGTGCTTCGACTTACCCGAGGAGCGCGAAGACTTGGACTCCGACGACCGGCGGGGACTCCGCGACCGGCCCCTCGACCTCTCCCGGGACCGGGGCTTGGTGCGGCACGGAGCCGACTGCCGGACCTCGAGTAGCTTTCGAGACCGCTCTCGCAAAGCCTTCGGGTGAAGTTTCCGGCAGTCAGGGCACGACTTCGTGTCGTGGTCTCGGCCGAGACAAAAGAGACACTCCAGATGCGGGTCTGTGATCAACATCATGCGACCACAGGCTCCGCATGGCTTGAAGCCGGGCATCCCTACGACACCTAGGAGTCGTGAAGATTCGATGAAGAAACAGTGAAAAAATTCACCAAAAAAAAGTCAAAAATTGACTAGGGCACTGCTCTTCCCGGATCTGCGCTTACTGGCGCGGAAAAAGAAGAACTGACGTCAGCGCGCAGGGGCGGCGTCTAAGTACTGCCCGCGACGTCATCCCGGCGATCACGATGCCGACGACGGTCGCGGAGCCGCACGACGCCGCCTACCGACGCGCAAGGGTACTGCTACGCAAAAACTTTCCGGATCCAGCCTGACGCCTGGGGATATTCTAAGGTAAGGAATCTGTCACTAACGTGTCTCTTTCAGATCAGGGCCAAAGTTCCCAATGATGGGTAGTCTGTAATACATATAAATCGAGATGGTTACATGAATGAATCATGTTAATTTGAATTAATTTATATGTGTGATTACATCAAGGTGTGTAGGCCAGGCTAAACTCACCACTGCGGTCCTGTCATTTACCTCTAATCACTAGGGGCCTCCATAAGTTGTAATAGATATCCAGTTGGGCATCCAGTAAGGGCAAAAAGGGAATAATCAACAGATTCCCTCGATATTCTAATTGAAATAGACAGAAAAAAGTGGTCAGGATTGCCCGGGACTTATGGTTTCTGAACCTCAATAATGTATGGCAACAGATAGAACTTACTACTGCAGATGTGCGCTGAAAAACAATTTAATTGTAGATTCCTTAAATCCAGGGGATGACTCAACAGTCAGGAAAAAATGAAGTCACTTAAGGTAAAGTGAAACGAATCACCAGGGATTTCTAAATAAGGGAACAAAAAAGGAAATCTAACCATGTTCCGATACGCGGGCAAACTAGCCCAATTCCAAACATTATAGGGGTATGGGAGTAAGCGAGCCGAGACGCACCTTGTAAGCCGGCTGGCCGGCAACACACAGACGCTCTGCTCCAGGCAGCAGCTGTCAGAGAATGACAAGCGGGAGTAGCGGGCCAAAGGAAAAAAGTTCTCAGCGTGCACGCAACACGTGCAAGTGTAGTCGGACCACCGTGAGGCGGCCTACGTTGCCTGTCAACCTTGTCCTGTTTGACCTATAGCTACCGGAGGCTTCATTAAAGCGGTGATAGTATTGAAAAAAGACTATCTAAGAGACCAATGAAACTTAAATTTCTAGAGGCACATCCTCTTTGTCTACCCCCAAGAAAAAAAGAAGGGGGTACGTCTGTACCTCTTGTTGTTCTTGCTTTACTGTATCCATGGTCCTTTGACGTGTTTTGGTTTATCCCATTAGTCTATAATGGTCTACTGCAATCACTATCAGAGCCAGGGGACATGTTCTGACAGGCAACGAGCAAGTTGCCAAGGGCACAAGACAGCCTTGGTCCTGAATCTCAGTGAAAGCAGCTCTGGTTTAGCATTTAGCCTCCTGCATCCTCCTTGTCGACTATGCTGGTGACATTTGCAGGCTCTGCACTGGAATTGAATTTTGAATGGCCCCAGCACCCATGGATGCCATTCAAATATCAGAGGAGACTGTGGACGATCAGCAGTACTTTATTCTAGAACGAATTGGACCAGCATCAGGCCCCTCTCCAATTCCCCACCCAGATTTGACGGTAGTGACAGATTTGTCTTTGCTGGATTGTGGAGGTCATCTCGGGGAGGTGGAGATCGGAGGAGACTCATCTCTGGCAAAAACAGCTCCACATCAATCTGTTGGCGCTGCGGGCTATTTGGTTGGCGTTGAAGGCCTTTTGGTCACCCATCATAGGCTGAGTGTCAGGGAATTTCGCTAATTGTGAATCACTTGGCAGGATCCTTGAATGCTAGGGCAGACTAGCTCAGGCAGTGGCATCTGGCATATCACGAATGGCGTCCACATTCCATGGTAACGCAGGGCATCTTCCAGCAATAGTGAGACCTGGGCTAGATCTTTTTGCCAGCGTCGAGAATGAGCATGCCAAAAGTTTTGATAAGTTCTGAAAAGTTTCCACACACTGGACCGCATTTGTCCCTGAAAGAAGACATCAGAATGCTGCTGACAGAACCTATTCTTTCTCATAAAGCAATAGAGCTTGGCAAGAATGTCTGTGGGTCTTTGTAATGCCCTTCCATGTTTGAGACCCACCCTAAAGACCATTTATAGTGTGAGCCTCCCACATATTTGTCTACCTCGCAAGAACAAGAGAAGGCTCACCTCCAGATCTGAACCCTAAAAATAATCTTGTAGCCAATGCACCCTTATAGTGTCTCTGCGGATGTGATTTTCCACCTCCTCAGTGCTGGACAGGGCCATCTCAGATGACACCTGGAATTTGTAAAATAATTTTTGTAGCTCCGTGTGGACATCTTCAAAATGAAACATTTGGCTTCCGCAATTCTGCTGCTATGCGAGTCTAAATATTTGTCCAGAGCATCATTCTCTTTTTCTAGTTCATAGAGGATTTTAATGCAAGGCACGGAGGCCAATAGTATGCATCACCTCTTTGTTGCTACCACACACAGCAGCAACCTTTAACATTAACATTAGAATTAGAATCCCTAAAACATTCCAACATATATAAATAACCTAAACATGCAGCCATCTTCCTTCATTGTTGCTGCCCACACACAGATAAGTACTCTGCTTGAGTGGTCAATTTTTTCATGTGAGAATGCTTGAGGCCTTGTTGGGGAAGTAATGGTGCGAAGGAGCAGAATGTGAATTACAATTTCTAGTTGGTTTACTGTGTAGACACTTTATGTGGGAATTTTGTTGTAAAGACTTTTTTCAGGCTCAGTTTCATTGTTAAGAGAAGAAATATTTGAGTCTGATATATTTGGTTGTAGATTATAGTGAGCGTTCAGGTATTTTGTTTACCTCTTTTGGGTTTGTTGAGTTTTCATGCCAATAAAGCAGTTTGAATTGGCGGTTAGGCATCGCCCGCGCAAGCAATTCCTGACAGTCATGCAGTGCTTTAGAACTGATTTGTTCTCTCTGCCTAGTGTCAGTCATTGCTCGCATGAGCCCCTTCATGCGCGGTCTGTGATCGTGCGCTTGAGAGGAGGTCTTGAGGGTCGGCCAGCTTGCTGTAGAGTATGTTGCTCGAGCGCTGGAGGATATTTTGGATTGGGCAACATTTGAATAAAGGTATATGTGAATATTGGTGGCCATATTTGGGGATAATTCACTGTAATTTAAGGTGAGGGCACAGCATTGGAGGTGGCGCAGTGAGGAGATTGAGGATTTGAGTTGAGGAGTCGAAGAGACTTAAAGGGTTGTTCTCTACTACAGTTATATTTGGAGAGTTATATGTCACTTATTACTTTCAAAATTTGAGGAGGATAAAGCAGCAGATGTCTGTGGAGGGCCAGTGCCTGGATGAGAAGCTGCAAGTAAGTGTGGACAAAGCTTTTGGAGCGTTAGCTTCCCAGTTGGGTGAGACATTGGACGACTGTGTAGAAAAGACTTATGCCCACGTTGGGGAGCACAATGAACATGACTAAGGAAGAATTTTGGTTGGAGGAAGAGACTGATGTGAAGGCAGGTATCCCTTAAGTTGGATGTAAAGTGTTTAAAAAAAGTAAGCATTTATTGGAAGAAGGGATAAAAAGGCTACATTGAAAGTACATAATGGTCCACAAGAGAAGAAAAAACAGGCAAATCAGTTGGAGTTAGTGGATAAGGCTAGAAAGGCCACAAAGCGGTTGTTTGTGAGGAGTCATCCAGTAATGGGGACCTGGAGATTAGTTATCCCTCTGATTTAGAGGGAGTCAGATCAGTGGGAATTGAAGGTAAAGAAGCAGAAAAGAGATATTAAAAAGGACAGAGGAGATAAAAGGATTAACAAATCCTTTGGGAGAGGTTATTTTTGATCCCCACCGTATTCAACACCTCTTACATTCACAATGGACACCAACAGATCATGTTGCTGAGTATGTGGAGCATTGCACTAGGTGAGAAACGCCTGAAGATGTAAGGAATTGGTTGACATCAGAGTGCCCAAGACCATCTTTGAGCCACAAGGTGGTTTATACTCCCAAGCTGAACCCCCAAGATGATGGCATTTCTGAAAACGTGTGGTCGAGACCCTAGAAAGGAGTTGAACAAGGGTCTCAAAGGCAGTCAGGATAGATTGCTGGATCTCTTTGGATCTCTGATGAAGATTTTTGATGTGTGAGGATGCATATTTAAAAAAATATATATATATATTAATATTGAGTAGTTGCGCCAATGGGTGCAGTGGGACATTTGTTTATTGGGTAATTCTATAGCTGCTCTATGTATGAAAAGAAGGAAGAGCAGTCTCATAAAAAGTGATCCAAAGTTGGCTGAATTGGCAAGCAAGGAGTCGGGCTTAGAAGCCTATGGTTTGCTTTTAGATGAGGAGTTTGTGAAGGATATGGCCAGATAAGGCGGAACATTTAATTCCATTCATAAAGACAATAGGAATTGTTTGGGAGGGGCGGGTCGATTCTCTGGCCGTGGTTATGGAATCATGCAAGCTTCCTTTTAGCGAGGATTTAGACCTTCTGGTGGATATCAGTCACCAGGGATTTTTACACCACGTCGGAGAGGAAGAGCAAGATCTTCAAGGGGTGACAGAAAGGCAACAGGTTCACAAGGTATGTTTGGTAAAAGACTCTCTATGTACACCAATAAAGATGGGTGGCAGACATGGCCACTTTTTAACACAATGGAAGGAGGTTACAGCAGATCAATGAGTTTTGTAGATAGTTCAGGGTTATCATATAGAGTTAGATAGCAACTATCTCTAATATGTATGCAATACTGATTGCTCTTTACGGCAGTAGGCTCATATGCAAAGTTGGAACACAGATATGTTAAAAGTAATTTAGGATAGGCATCACTGTGGGATGATAAGTACTGGAGAAGTGTACCAAACAGTTACAATATAAGGAGCTACATGGCTGCTATTACATCCTTCAAAAGTTACAATGCATGTAAACCTTTTCAAATCCCAATTGCTGGAGGGATTGCTGAGTGACAGATGTGCACTGTTCCAGGCTGACTATTTTTGTAAAGTCGCCCTCCGCACCTTAAAACATACATCGGGATACCTAATTCATGCAGCTCATGAACTTGTTATACTAGGATTTAGGTCCACCTCCATGAAAAAGATATTGAAAGGTGACAGAATTTTAATTAGGCAATATCTTTCAGATGCAAAATGTTCCATAATCTTTAACTGGAGGAAACCTGATCCCATGTCTGAAACACAAACACTGCTGTCTTTGGAACGTCTTGGCCATGGAAGGACACCTTTTTAATTATGGGGGAGCTCCAATAAAAAAACAAATATATATATTATATATATATTATATATATAGTGACGAAGTAATCAAACTAAGGGAGGAAATGACCATCAGACTGCGTAAAGAGGAGGACAAAGTGAAAGAACGCAAAGCGTTCAAATTCCACCGAGATCGTGTAGATTACGATACAGGAAGAATTTTACCTTTTCAAAAAAGTATGATGCGATGAAAACCAATAAATATAAATCCAAAGGTGAACAAATGCAAAGTGGTCAGGCAAACAAAGATGGGCAACTCCAAACATCAAACTCGGATTTGAGTTCTGCCATGGAGAGCGAGGTGGAGAATGAACCGGCCCAGGCATCTACAAGCGGAGCATGCCCGAAACTCTCACCAGCGGAAGAACTTGATTTTTTAGCGGAGGAACGGAGGCAATCTCTCCGTCCAAGAACTCAAAGGAAACAAGTAGGAAGAGGCGAAACTACCGGCGGCGGCAGAGGAGAAAGGCAAGAAGAAAGGCCTGCTCCCAACAAGAAGCGGGGACGAGGCTGGTGGAACCGCAAACAATAACTGATGAGGAAATTGAAAAAACCATCATAAATCTGACCAATATTAATCTGAATAAAGCAGAACAGATTTTAGCGCTTGGCCTATCCTACTGTCCTGAGTCCAATTTTGACTATGCTAACACACGAATGGACATATATAAGTTTATATGTAAGCTCAAATTAAAAAAAGCACCATACTTTGTTACAACAAGCTAAAACAAATGAAGAGGCCAATGTGGAAGAACAATCTGTCCAGGGACAAGTTACTTCAATGGAGCAAAATCTCCTCGATACCCTGGTGGCTTTACAGAAAGAAACAGATGAAACCAGTAGCCAAAGTATGAGTCTGGCTGTAACATCAAGGGAAAAAGAGAAGAAATCTCCTTTCAAGAAAAAATCGACTTTTACACCAATCATGATGGACGGAATTTATATTTTTAATGAGAATGTGGTACAGGAAATAAAGAAATTAAATTCAAAAATACAAAATCAAAAACAAAAAAATAACAACAAAAATCTTCAGTACCATCAATTGATATCTAAACTCCAAAAAAATGAAAATATTATTGTGCGAGGCTCAGACAAAGGAGGAAATGTGGTTTTATGGACAAAAAAAGATTATGTTGAGGAGGCTCTGTCTCAATTAAACGACAGGGAACGCTATCGCACGAGCAATTTCCTAGCATTAAGGGGAATATATAATGATTTTTACAGTAAACTGGTAGCCTGGAAAAGTGCGGGACTATTAACAACCGACGAATATAAATTTATCAGGAATGATAACCCCAAAACACCGAACATTTATTTTATTCCCAAAATTCATAAAAGCACTACAAAACCCCCAGGAAGACCGATTATATCGGCCCAAAACAGCCTCTTGGAGAATGCTTCAATATATGTGGACTATTTTTTACAGGATTTAGTCAAAAACCTTCCGTCCTACATAAGAGACACGAGTGACTTCATTTCCAAATTGAAGGATTTTGGTTGGAAAATAATTAAATTACGAATGACTTTAGATGTCATGTCGTTATATACATGTATCAACCACAAAGATGGGCTACGTGCCCTTGAATTTTATTTAAGAACTAATGATAACATCTTGTCCCCCACACAGCATGATGCTGATAAATACGATCAGTTTTTGTCTTTACAACAATGTTTTATTATTCGATAAAACTTATTATCAGCAAATGCGGGGAGTGGCAATGGGGGCCAGCTTCTCTCCCAGCTATGCCTGTTTATTCATGGGCTGGTGGGAGGAGCTGGTCCTGGAGGTATCACACAAAGGTTACATGGAGAAGAATGTGAAGGCACTTTATCGTTTCATTGATGATCTGTTCATTGTATGGGAAGGAACGGTGGAGGAAGCCAATGATTTTGTAACAGCCATTACCAAAAACAGCGTTAATCTAAAATTCACTTCCACCATCAGTGAAAGTAATATTTGCTTCCTAGATGTGGAACTGTACATAGAGAACAATAACATCGAAACTAAAATTCATAGAAAGGAGACGGCAGGAAATGCGGTGTTGCACTCCAGCAGTTTTCACCCCAGACATCTAATTGAAAGTATCCCCTACGGGGAAATGATAAGACTAAAAAGAGTGTGTAGTAACCCGGTTCATTTAATTGCTGCAAACAAAAGAGTAAAAAAAGATTCTTAGCACAGGGGTACTCCAAAAAGACAATAGAAGCAGCCATAACCAAATCCAACATGAAAGATAGATCTCTGCTATTACAAACAAAAAAGAGCGGTGAAAATATTACTCAGTCACAGGAACCTGAAGTTAGGTTAATACTAGCTTACAATGCCCAACATAGAGAAATTAAAAACATCATGCAACGCAATTGGCAAATCGTGAGGAGTGACCCAGTAATAGGTGACACACTACCACCATATTTAGGAGTGACTTATAGGAGAGCACCTTCAATGCACAATAGCCTAGTCAGCAGTAGTCCCGAAATAAAAGAACAGAGAAAATGGTGGCTGCAAAATGGATTTACGAAATGCAAAAACTGCAAGGCATGCCAATATGGCATAAATATGAAAACATATAAGCTGGCGTCCAGTGATAGAGATTTTAACATCAATAAACCACTGAATTGCAAAACAGAATGTCATTTATATTTTAGAATGCTCTTGCAAACTTAAATATGTAGGTAGCACAAAACTTCCCGCGCACAAAAGAATTCTGCAACATATTAGAGCGATTAATAATAATGATCAAACGTATCCAGTTGCAAGGCATTTCAGGGACGTGCACCAAAGTAACCTAAGGACCTCTCTTATTATTTGATTGACTCCATCCCCATGAACAGAAGAGGTGGAGATAGAGAAGGGCAACTTAGAAAGCTAGAAACAAGGTATATACTTAACCTCAATAGTAAAGCCCGGGAGGTCTCAACACGACCGAAGACCTCTACACATGCCTTTAAACAAATACGGTTTTTATTTGCCAGGTTTTTTATAACTAACTGTGAAATCAAATCCCAAGGTTTAACCGCATCATAGCTTATTTTAAGAAAATCTGAGGAGAAAATCAAATCGAATTGAAATCAGTATTTAAAAGAAAACAGTAGGCCGCCTGACCAACCTTAACCACAGGTATAGTGTTTTTTTATATTTAACACCCAAAAAGAATAGTGGAAAAATCGAATAACCATGGTTTTAAAGTATTGATTTTGGTGAAGGAGTTTTGATATATTATGTAGCACATGCACTTTAAACAAATAGGCCAATGATTTTGAATAGACGAAATCTGGGGAAGCCCAAGACAAGATATAAACACACTAAAAGGATTTAAGACATTACCACACTATGTAAACCCATCATTTAAGCTAGGATTTTTGACTGTAAAAATGAAATTGTTTTGAATTATGTCAGGCCCTTTTTACTACAAATTTTAAATGAATATTTATTTATGTATTTATTTAAAATTGATGTCATGAAATGAATATGTTTTTATGGTATTTTACATTTGATACTATTTATATATTTCATGTACATAAATTAATTTATAGATTTTTATGATTAAGCTATATTTGTATTTAACAAAGTATTTCACTACCTGAATAAGCAATTTTAAACTATGGAGGTTTTTTTCAGTTTTTACTTTGTGCATCATTGAATGAAATTTATCCTATATAGTATGTTTTTTATGTCTATTCTAATTGTCCAATGGCTGGAGGCACAAGTCACTTTAAAAGGGTGGAAAAAAAGCATAGCGTTGTCATGTGATCAAGGTCCGGCTGGACCGAAACGCGTTATGGCCGATGCTGAATAAATAATGGAAAACACACAAGATGATGGACGGAATGTTGCACATTGGCAAACATTCACCCCCAGTCACAGATCTGGGTTTAATCCATCGTTATTTTGCTTCACCACGCCACCCCAGTTCAGACATAGCCATATGCAAATCAGTCTTGACCCTGTGCCTCATGGGAACAGTCCAGACCGAACTGCCAAGCCATGTCTTCCCTGGACCGGAATCAAGCATCCTAGGACCGGTTTCGGGCTTTCAGCCCTCATCAGCCAAAATAGCTTGACTCCAGTGGCATAGTGAGCACGGGACCCACGTCTGGGCATACCCTTCCCACTTAGGGCAAAATGCAAAACACACAAGATGATGGACGGAAGGTTGCACATTGGCAAACATTCACCCCCAGTCACAGATCTGGGTTTAATCCATCGTTATTTTGCTTCACCACGCCACCCCAGTTCAGACATAGCCATATGCAAATCAGTCTTGACCCTGTGCCTCATGGGAACAGTTCAGACCGAACTGCCAAGCCATGTCTTCCCTGGACCGGAATCAAGCATCCTAGGACCGGTTTCTATTGTGGTGATACTTCCAACCCACAAGGGGTTCTGTTTCTTGCGACATTTAAGATCCTGTTTTGAGATACTGTCCTACATTGTTTTGATTTAGAATCAGAAATTGCTTTACATACTTGGACCATTTGATATACGCAAGACTCTTAGTGGACGTCGCAAGAAACAGAACCCGTTGTGGGTTGGAAGTATCACCACAATAGAAGTAGGTGATGAGTACTATTCGTATAATTTACACAGTATTTACAGTGCTACTGGCTAGAAGTCTTTACTCATTTAGAGTTCTTGTCTTTTGTTGTTGTTACAGAGGAATATATACTAAGAACATAGGTATTTATCGAGATCTCCTTTATTTACTATTTGGGCTCACTAGGGTCTTAATACTTTTCCATCACTCACTTGCTCACTATAAAGATACATATAGGAATAATTTCATCTTCGGTGTGTAGTCACTTTTCCCAGACTAGCCACGCATTTCTGATATTTCGAAATTGACTTTCTTATTTCTCACGTGTGCATTACGTTTCTCACTCCATTTTTTTTTTTTTTTTGGTATTTGGGATATATTTTTATATCCTTTTAAAACGGGATTTTCTTAAGAAAATATATAGGTTTTACACCTTGTGCTATTTCTTGAATCAGATTTACCTAATTCCTTTTCACCGTTCACAGGGTGAATTTGTAGACGCATTAAGTACTTCTGTTAAATGTATCTTGTGATACATTGCCTATTCTATTTGTTTCTGTGCAGCCTTGATAAAGTCGCGGGACGATTTCCCTTGTAAAAGCAACGAAACACGTGTCGGCTGTTTTGAAGTTCCAAGGAATAAAAAGAAAAAAGAACAAGAATTTACTTCTCTGTGTAGACTTTTGTGCTCACATCTTGCACCTTTTAATAATTACTGTGACTTTATTTTGTGTGCCGAGGCTTTTCTATTATATGTTTAAGTTAGCTTAGGCTACCGCTTTGGGGAGTCTAGTGGTTCTCCTCTCCTTGCAGCACCAAGAAAAAGATAGGCATTCTTTTATCAATATCTGTGTTATTCTCCTGAGTAGGCACCATATTCCTAAACAATACCACTGCTCATTAGTATGTGTATATATATATATATATATATATATATATATATACACACACACACACACACACACACACACACACACACACACACACACAATCTCTCTCTCACAAGGTTGCCCCCAGTGAGGAAGGCCATCCCAGAGGCTTTACTTCTCCAACGCGGGCCCCAGCAGCTTCAGCTCACAACTATTCCTCATGTACGCGGCTCAACGCGTTTCGGGCCAACGCCCTTGCTCACGAGCCTGACCGAACTGATCATGGACATTGGCACCAACCCACTGGGGAAATTACATTGATTTTGACTGCTTTTACCAGAATGCACTAGTTTGCATAACGCCGTGAGTGGCGAAAGTACACGCCCACAGGGGCGGGACTTTTTTGAAAATAAATAGCAGGTGTTCAAAATCTAGTGGTTGCAGTGTGTTCAGTTCGGTCAGGCTCGTGAGCAAAGGCGGTGGCCCGAAACGCGTTGAGCCGCATACATGAGTAATTGTTGTGAGCTGAAGCTGCTGGGGCCCGCGTTGGAGAAGTTAAGCCTCTGGGATGGCCTTCCTCACTGTGGGCAACCTTGTGTTATATATATATACATATATATATATATATATGTATATATATAGATATATATGTATTTTTTATGAGTGTTTATACTAGCAAAGAGCACACTTTCATCATCATAGTTCTCATTGGTCTGCAGGAAGAAATATGCACATACTACACTCCACCTAACCTCGGTGTCCCCAATAAAGAGCTGTCTATCAAGCTCAGGATGTTGTCATGTGGTGTTCACAGTACTTCCTCCTTCCCAAAGTCTCTCAGGCGAATCAAGTCCTCTAAACCCACATTTGGGTATGCTTCTAGGGACATCCCTTTAGATTTGTATATTGGTATTTCAAGGGACATACAGTGAACCATAATTTGCACCAAGGAAGGAACTACGGTCATCCTTCTGGATTATTTTATGTTCCTGCTGCCATCAAGAGTCCTGGTTTCAGAGGATGTCCTTACGCTAAGCGTAAAATAATCCAGAAGGATGACCGGCTAAAAAAAAAAAAAAAAACTTAGTACCTTTTTTGGGCTATTGCTGACACTGCGACGGCTGTAAGACGGCCTCACACACGACACTTAGAATTATTCCAAGGAAAACCCTGTGGGTCTGGGGGTTTGCTGCAATGAAGCTAGACCATAAGTTCCCTAGAGGCACCTTCATGAAGGCTGTCAGGCCAGTTCAGTCAGGAGGTTCTTTCCTTGCATACAATATTCGTTAGTAGGACGTGAAAGCATGACCAATAGCTTATCTGTCACTTGCTTACTTCCAGTTTGGGTCTGTCACTCAGCCAATGCACCTCTTTGATTTGTCTTGCATCAACAGCCTATGTAGCTTATAGCCAGCCTTTATTCCCCCATTGGCGTACTCTGCTCCTTGAGGTGAGCAAGGCTGCTCCTGCTTAATCATTCAGGGTCTGACTCAGCACTGTTCTGTTGTGCCCCACATGGCAAAATGTTTCAGCTTCCGGGGGGGGGAGGAGGGCCTAAGTATCGGGTCTGTATATCCAGCGAAAGGGCCTCTAGACCTGAGATTTCCTCCCTCTGAAATCTTGTGTCCTGCGATGCAACTCATAATTGTGCCTCTAATGAAAACTTAAACCTTGAAAACCTCCCATAGGGGACTGCCCCAGACCCTGATTCAGCATGAAGAGAAGTTCAACCACTGATCCTAAATGTGCTTTAAAGACCATATATGCCAGCCACCATGAAATAAATCGTCACCACTCACCCACCCCAAATCTAGCATAAATACAACAAGTGAGTAGTCCCTACATCCCCAATCACTAGTGGTTCAAATGGGAGTCGCACCAGTAAGGCCCCAATCTGTTTCAGTAGAGTTGGGCTCATTGGGAGTGGGGATTACACACAAATATAGACAAGGTCCTCGACCTAGACTTTCTGTGACTGTGATGTAGCATTTCTGAGCCATCCATGTACACTGAGGTTGGAAGTGCAGGTGGTGCTTAATCAGAATTGCCTACCCTAGGAAGTCCTTGTGAAACCTGCATGGAACGCTGTAGCAAAGGAGTGACACGCCAAAAAGTTACATTATTGACGAAGAGTACATTCCCGCTGTGGATCTTAGTATTATATGTGGCTAAACTATGCATATATTTATTCTCGTCCCAAACCAGTGCAAACTAAGCATAATTGTAAAAGAAAACCAGTGACTGCCCCAAATGTCACTGCTCCTACACCGGACACTATACTTCGAGAACTGAGACAGGTGCTTGTGGCAACGCCACAATTTCAATAGCAAGGTATATTGCTCCATATCCACTATCAACCAACTCCTAAACCTCATTATAACGCAACTCTGAACAAGAAGAGGGGAAAGGTAGGAACACTGGAGCGAAGGCAAAAAAAGAGGTGAGTACAGGTAGGGGTGATGAGAAGTAATATCCAAGGGATAGGTGGCATAAGGGGGAAAGGAGGGAGAAGAAAAAGGTGAGGGCAGAGACAATCAACAGCCCCCCAACACGTCTCCTAGGTCTCTGAATGAGAATAAGAAAGGCATGCCCCACTCCGTTCTTCACCTTCTGGGCACTTCTTCAGGCTTCCAACAACTCTGCGTTCAAGAGGCATTCTTCACTCTTCAGCACATGCCCACGGCATCATGCCAGCCTACCCCGAAGCCTGACTTTATTTTGTGAGATAGGTCAGCACAGGCCATCAGTCAGGCCCCTTGATCCATCTGCCACGGCCCCCTAGCCTCTTTCCTCCACACATCGGGACTGAGTGTCTGCTAGGGCAGTGCTTCCTTACTGCAGGGTGGCCTCAGTCTCACAGCTTCAGAGACAGGCGAGGCTTACAGTTGGTCCCACAACACTCATCTCCTAACATGTTGTGTCATCAAGGGAGGTAAGGTGTGACTAGGTGCCTGGGTGACGCAACATATTCACTGCTTGACTCTCTCACTACATTATTCATCACGTTTTTAGCAGCTAATCTTGGGCTTTTGGAGCGGGAGTGAGTTATAGAGAAAAGTGTCCGGTATATTGGCCTGCAATCCACAGCCACTGCGAGCTCCAAATTAGATAGGATTTGGAAACTTGTTATTGCATACAGTTTACTCTCTGTTGTCAAGTTTCAGGGACTGGAATTATTTTCTTGAACATTTGTTCCAACAGTAATCTGTATTTTGATTTGGCAAAGACCTAGCTCCCTCTTCCAAAACTGTGGAGTTACAAGATACTGCCTAAAATACTACTATAGCTGTTGAAAGATTCTGAATGCTAAGAATAATCTGTGCAAAAAAGTAAAGCACAAATTAGGTACACTGGGGGAGTGGGAAGGTTTAGTTAACTATTCCAGCAAAACTGAACTTGGACTCAGTGGACTGTACTACTTAGAAATATGTGTTGTCCTGTACTCTCTAATAGAAAAAAAAGCTTTGGTGAACACAAACTTGTGCCTTCTAGGAATCGAGACACAAGGAGTATGTTACTTACCCTGTAAACATCTATTCGTAGCATGCAGTGTTGCATATTCACATGCTATGCACACTCCTGCCATCTAGAGTTGGGCCCGGACTTTGTAATTTGCTTTTCTTGAGGAAGACTTTTATGGTCGAAGTGGTGTGTCGTATCTCCACCTCCTTGAGGATATCCTCATGTTTAACAGCTCCTTTGTTAGACTGTAATTTTTTTCCCTGCCACGCGGGAAGTGAGGATATAGTCTGCTAGGTTAGCATTTGCAGTTGAACATGTTTACATTTTTGTGTATATTTGACACCATCAAATACCTGCTGGGGAGCGGGAGGGTGCATGTGAATCTGCAGCACTTCACACTACGAATAGATGCTTAGAGGGTAAGTAACATACTCCATTCGTAGAGTGTGTTGGCTGCAGATACACATGGTATGCATAGACTGGAAAGCAGTACCCCTCTCGAGGTGGCTTTAGGCATCAGATGGTGTATTTGCTTGAAATAATGTGCGTAGAACTGTTTGTCCCACTAGAGCTTATCTGGCTTTTACATCCACACACTACTGTTTGGTAAAAGTGTGTTGATTTGTCCATGTTGCCGCTTTACAAATGTTTGTTAGCGGGATATTTCCCCAGAAGGCCACTGATGTTCCCTTTTTTCTTGTGGAATAAGCCCATGACGTTGTGGTTAGTGATCTTTTTGCTTTGATGTAGCAAATTTGTATACATTTAACTATCTAGCAATTCCTGCTTTTGAGACAGAATTCCCATCCCTTGGGTTTGAAAAAGCTACAAATAGTTGCTGTGTTTTTCTAAATGTTTTAGTTATTTCCACATAGTACATTAGGGCTCCTTCAACATCCAGTGTATGTAGTGACCTTTCTTCAATTGTCTCTGGTTTCAGGAAGAAATCCGGAAAATCTAATGATTGATTTAAGTGGAAAGGTGATAAACCGTTTGGCAGAAACGTAGGGTTTGTGCGTAGTTGAACTTTGTCTTGGAACATCAGGTTCCTCAATAGTTAGTGCATGTATTTCGCTAACTCTTCTTAGGGATGTAATTGCAACAAGGAAAGCCACTTTCCATGTTTGAAACTGCAATGTGCATTTATGCACAAGTTCAAATGGTGTGGACATTAATCATGTTAACGCACAAGTTACTAACTTGTGTAACGATATATCTGTAAGAGACAGTAGTTAGTGACAGATTCCTTACCTTAGAATATCCCCAGGCGTCAGGCTGGATCCGGAAAGTTTTGCGTAGCAGTACCCTTGCGCATCAGTAGGCGGCGTCGTGCGGGTCCGCGTCCGTCGTCGGGCTCGGCGGGATGACGTCGCGGGCAGTACTTAGACGCCGCCCCTGCGCGCTGACGTCAGATCAGTACACGACTTTCCGCGCCAGGAACGCAGAGACATGCAAGAAGCTGACATTGGTGTCTGAAAAAATACTAGGGCCCTGAAAGGGATGTCCTTAACCCTAGAAATCAGTTCGCAGAACGGGGAGGATGGGTGGGGCGGTAAGGAATCTGTCACCAACTACTGTCTCTTAGTAACTTGTGCATCTGAAAGAGACACGTTAGTGACAGATTCCTTACCTTAGAATAGATACCCCAGCAATACCAACCCCGGTGGTGGGTCTGCGAACAAAGATCAGACAAGGAAGTCCTGGAGGACAGAACGGCCAAAGAAGCCGTCCCTCCGGACCTGACTGTCAAGGCAGTAATGCTTTGTAAACGTGTGCAGCGAGGCCCACGTAGCTGCCTGACAGATATCCTGCATCGGAACACCGCGGCCTAAAGCCGTGGTAGCAGCCGTTGCCCTGGTGGAACGGGCACGCAGCCCAACAGGAGGCTCCTTCTTACCCAAAGAATAGCAGGCTTTGATACACAAGGTTACCCAGCGGGAGATGGTTCTCTTGTGCACCGCCCGACCTTTTTTGGCGCCCACGTAGCCAACAAAGAGCTGGTCATCCACCCGGAAGTGTTGTGTGCGGTTGATATAAAAAGAAAGCGCACGTTTTGGGTCCAGACGGTGGAGCCTCTCTTCCTCTCTGGAAGGATGCAGAGGCGGAAAGAAGGTGGGCAAAGTGATGGTCTGCCCAATGTGGAAGGCAATAACCACCTTTGGCAAGAAGGACGGGCGCGTCCTAAGAACAACCTTGTCTGGATGGACAGACAGAAAGGGAGGTTTGCATGAAAGAGCCTGGAGCTCACTCACCCGCGAGCGGAGGTGATGGCCACCAGAAAGGCTGTCTTCAGAGTGAGAAGACGAAGAGGACAGTTATGTAGAGGCTCAAAGGGAGCGCACATAAGAAAGGTAAGAACCAAGTTCAAGTCCCACTGAGGCATCACAAACGGAACAGGAGGGAAGAGGTGTGTAATGCCTTTTAGAAACCTGTTAACAACAGGGGACTTGAAAAGGGAGGGCTGATCAGGAAGCCTGAGGAAGGCTGAGATGGCACAAAGATAGCCCTTGATGGTACCCAGGGCAGAACCCTGTTGGGCCAGGGAAAGAAGGAACAGAAGAACCTCAGAAAGAGGGGCAGAAAGGGGATTCACAGCCTTTGCTGTGCACCATGCCACAAACTTGTTCCACCTGCAGGCGTATACCTCCTTAGTGGAGGGACGCCTGGCTGCCAGAATCACATCACAAACTTCGGGAGGCAAGTCGAAAGGAATCAACTGCCGCCGCTCAATCTCCACGCAAGCAGGTGGAGGCTGGACAGGTTCAGGTGGAGGACCGTCCCCTGCTGCTGCGACAGAAGATCCTCCCGAAGAGGCAGACGGATCGGGGATCTACGCTCATACTGAGTAGCTCGGGATACCAAACTCTTCGAGCCCAGTCCGGAGCCACAAGAATGACTTGGGCCCGGTCGTGCCGAATCTTCTTCAACACTCTGGGTAGAAGTGGTATAGGCGGAAAGGCGTACAACAGACCGCAACTCCACTCGCGACGAAAAGCACCGCCGAGCGAGTGCCGCCTTGGAAATTCCAACGCGCAGAACTGATGACATTGCGCGTTCTCTTCGGTGGCGAATAGATCTAACCAAGGCTCTCCCCACTGTAGAAAGAGTCCTTGCGCCACTTCCGAGTGAAGACGCCATTCGTGATCCATCATGCACCTGCGGCTGAGTTTGTCCGCCCTGGCGTTCAGGGAACCTGCCAGGTGTTGAAACATCAGGAACATGCCCTGATGTTCCAACCATGTCCAGAGGCACAGAGCCTCCTGACAAAGGGTCCACGACCCCACCCAGTCTTGTTTGTTGCAATACCACATGGCGGTGGTGTTGTCTGTGAACACCTGCACTACCTTCCCTTTGACAGAGGGAAGGAATGCCTTGAGTGCAAGTCGGATCGCCCGGAGCTCCAGAAGGTTGATATGGAGCCGGGACTCCGCCGGAGACCAGAGGCCTCTGATCTCCGCCTCTCCCATGTGACCGCCCCATCCCAGAAGGGACACGTCCATCACAACTGTGTGCTGTGGCTGGGGAAGGGAGAGGGATCTGCCGATGACCCATTGCCGGTTCGAGAGCCACCACTGCAACTGTTTTGCAGTCCCCTCCGAGATCTGGTCGTGATCGGACAGGTTGCCCTGGTGCTGCGCCCACTGGAACTTTAGGTCCCACTGCAGATCCCGCATATGCCATCTGGCATGATTGACCAGCAGGATGCAGGAGGCCATGAGGCCCAGCAGCCTCAGGGTCATCCGTACCGAAACCCAGGATAAAGGCTGAAAGATCGGAATCATAGCCTGAATATCCCGGACTCGCCGTTCGGGAGGATAGGCCCGAAACTGCGTCGTGTCCAGAACTGCTCCGATGAAAAGGAGCTGTGGAGAAGGAATCAGATGCGACTTCGGCACATTGATGGAGAACCCCAGCGAGTGCAGGAGTTCGGCCGTAGTCTGGAGGTGGGAGACGACTGCCTGGGACGAGCCCGCCTTCAGCAGCCAGTCGTCGAGGTAGGGGAAGACTGGAACCCCTGCCCGGCGCAGATGAGCTGCGACCACCGCCATCACTTTCGTGAACACCCGAGGGGCACTTGTAAGGCCAAAGGGGAGCACGGTGAACTGAAAATGCTCGAGGCCTACCGTGAACCGCAGGTAACGCCGGTGGGCCGGCAGGACGGGGATGTGAAAATAAGCGTTCTGCAAGTCCAACGCTACCAACCAGTCTCCAGGGTCAAGGGCAGTCAAGACCTGAGCTAGGGTGAGCATCTTGAACTTCTCCTTCCGGAGGAAGCGATTGACATTCCGGAGGTCCAAGATAGGACGCATGTCCTCCTTGTCCTTTTTGGGCACCAGGAAGTAGTGGGAGTAGCAACCACGTCCTACTTCTGGGGTCGGAACATGCTCGATGGCCCTCTTGGCCAAGAGGGCCGTGACTTCCTTCTGCAGAAGTACCAAGTGATCCCCTGACATGCGGTGGAATTGAGGTGGCATGGCTGGGGGTGGTCTCGAAGGGGAGGGAGTAGGCCCTTCGGACAATGTCCAAGACCCACCTGTCCGAGGTGATGGGACGCCAGTGGTGAAGGTGATGGCGGACCCTGCCCCCTACTGGCGTGCTGTGCACCGGAAAGGAGGGACTAGGAGGCCGCGGACGGGTTGGAGGTGGTGGCCTGACCCGCACGCTGTTTGCCCGAACCGCCACGGCGGTATCCACGTCCTCGGCCACCCGAAGACGCTTGCTGCGCTGGCCGATGGCTGGGCAGCTGACGTGACTGGGCGCCCCTTCCGTGGCCACGAAAGGGGCGAAAAGCAGAGGTGAGCGGAGGGCGTACAACAGAAAGGCCCAGGGACTTGGCAGTAGCCCGTGAGTCCTTAAAACGCTCCAGCGCATGGTCTGCCTTTGAACCAAAAAGACCGACTCCATCAAAGGGCATGTCCATGAGTGTATTCTGGACATCACCCGAGAAACCAGTTGTTCTCAGCCAGGCGTGGCGACGTTGCGCCACCGTCGTCGCAAGCGATCTGCCCAGCGAGTCGGCGGTATCAAGGCCACAACGTATGGTGTATTTAGCCGCATCTCGCCCTTCCGCAATGGCGCGGGTAAGCAGTGTCTGGACCTCCTCAGAACACTGCGGCAAAACAGCCGCCACCGAATCCCACAGGGAGTGGGTATATCGGCCCAAAAGGCAAGCGGTGTTCACGGACCGCAAGCCAGCACTGGAGGAAGAAAAAGCCTTCTTCCCAAATTGGTCCAGGCGTTTGGATTCCCTATCCGGAGGGGCGGTAGGGAAGGCGGTTTGGGAGGCAGAGGCTTGGACAACCAAGCTCTCGGGGTGGGATGTTGGGAGATAAACAAGGGGTCGCCCGGAGCCGGGCGATGGCGTCGGGCCACGTTCCTATCCACAGGAGCCCCTGTGGTGGGTTTGGACCAGGCACCCAAAAGAACGTCAGTGAGTGCATCATTAAACGGCAGCACAGTCTCCGAGGAGGAAGCCGCCGGCTGAAGCACTTCTGTCAGGAGGTTAGTCCTGACGGCCACAGTAGGCAATTGGAGATGTAAGGCTCCAGCTGCTCTACGCAACACCGTTGCAAAATTAGCTCCCTCCTCCGTAGCCACGGGAGGAGACAGCATGCCAGTGTCAGGGGAGGTGTCTAGGCCACTGGCATCCCCAAGATCCTCAGCCCAGTCCGGATCATACTCACACTGTTGTGTGAGAGGGTCCTCAGACCCCTCCCAGCTCTCCTGGTCCTCCTCTTGTTCAAAATATGGAGGAGGAGGGGCATTTGGGACCCAAGGTCTCATCGGGCGCCGGAGCCGGCGTCGAGCGACGTCGGTCCGGCTCCATGTCCGGAGCCGGAGAGAGCCGGGGACCGACGCCGTCCGGAGCCCCGGACGGCGTTAGGAACGGCACCGGGGACATCGGCGGAGGCGTGGTTAGGTGAACCGGCGTCGATGGGGGTTGCGGTACCACCGGAGCCGGGATCGAGGCCGGGCCGGAGCCGAGGCCGGGATGAAGGCTGGTGGGACAGGCGGCGCCGGGACCGGAGTCGACGGCGGCGCCGGGGCAACCCCATCAGGGCCCGCGGGGCCCGAAGGCGCACCGGAGGGACCTGAAGGCCCGAAGAGGCGGGCCATGGCCGACAGAAATTCATGTAGTTCGGCCGGAGTCGCCCCGAACCCGGAAAGGACGGGTAATGCGGGGCGGCTCTACAGGCATGTCCGGGGCCGCGGGGACGGTGCCGACTGGGGCCTCAGCCGAGTCGCGAGACCGGCGAGGCGAAGTCTTAGAGCGATGATGCTTCTTAGACTTTTTGTGCTTCGACTTACCCGAGGAGCACGAAGACTTGGACTCCGACGACCGGCGGGGACTCCGCGACCGGCCCCTCGACCTCTCCCGGGACCGGGGCTTGGTGCGGCGCGGAGCCGACTGCCGGACCTCGAGTAGCTTTCGAGACCGCTCTCGCAAAGCCTTCGGGTGAAGTTTCCGGCAGTCAGGGCACGACTTCGTGTCGTGGTCTCGGCCGAGACAGAAGAGACACTCCAGATGCGGGTCCGTGATCGACATCATGCGACCACAGGCGCCGCATGGCTTGAAGCCGGGCATCCCTACGACACCTAGGAGTTGTGAAGACTCGAAAAAGAAACAGTGAAAAATTCACAAAAAAGTTAGTCAAAAATTGACTAGGGCACTGCTCTTCCCGGATCTGCGCTTACTGGCGCGGAAAAAGAAGAACTGACGTCAGCGCGCAGGGGCGGCGTCTAAGTACTGCCTGCGACGTCATCCCGGCGATCACGACGCCGACGACGGACGCGGAGCCGCACGGCGCCGCCTACCGACGCGCAAGGGTACTGCTACGCAAAAACTTTCCGGATCCAGCCTGACGCCTGGGGATATTCTAAGGTAAGGAATCTGTCACTAACGTGTCTCTTTCAGATACACAAGACGACCCAGCGGGAGATGGTCCGCTTGTGTACCGCCCGACCTTTTTGGCGCCCACGTAGCCAACAAAGAGCTGGTCGTCGCCCGGAACTGTTGTGTGCGATTTAGATAAAAAGAAATCGCACGTTTTGGGTCCAGACGGTGGAGCCTCTCTAGAAGGATGCGGAGGCGGAAAGAAGGTGGGCAAAGTGATGGTCTGCCCAATGTGGAAGGCAGTAACCACCTTTGGCAAGAAGGACGCACGCGTCCTGAGAACAACCTTGTCTGGATGTACAGACAGAAAGGGAGGCTTGCAAGAAAGAGCCTGGAGCTCACTCACCCGCCGAGCGGAGGTGATAGCCACCAGAAAGGCTGTCTTCAGAGTCAGAAGACGAAGAGGACAGTTATGCGGAGGCTCAAAGGGAGCGCACATGAGAAAGGTAAGAACCAGGTTCAAGTCCCACTGAGGCATCACAAACGGAACAGGAGGGAAGAGGTGTGTAATGCCTTTTAGAAACCTGTTAACAACAGGGGACTTGAAAAGGGAGGGCTGATCAGGAAGCCTGAGGAAGGCCGAGATTGCACAAAGATAGCCCTTGATGGTACCCAGGGCAGAACCCTGCTGGGCCAGAGAAAGAAGGAACAGAAGAACCTCCGAAAGAGGGGCAGAAAGGGAATTCACAGCCTTTGCTGTGCACCATGCCACAAATTTGTTCCACCTGCAGGCATATACCACCTTAGTGGAGGGACGCCTGGCTGCCAGAATCACATCACAAACTTCGGGAGGCAAGTCGAAAGGAATCAACGGCCGCCGCTCAATCTCCACGCAAGCAGGTGGATGCTGGACATGTTCGGGTGGAGGACCGTCCCCTGCTGCTGCGACAGAAGATCCTCCCGAAGAGGCAGACGGATCGGGGGATCGACGCTCATACTGAGTAGCTCGGGATACCAAACTCTTCGAGCCCAGTCCGGAGCCACAAGGATGACTTGGGCCCGGTCGCGCCGAATCTTCTTCAACACTCTGGGTAGAAGTGGTATAGGCGGAAAGGCGTACAACAGACCGCAACTCCACTCGCGACGAAAAGCGTCGCAGAGCGAGTGCCGCCTTGGAAATTCCAACGCGCATAACTGATGACATTGCGCGTTCTCTTCGGTGGCGAATAGATCTAACCAAGGCTCTCCCCACTGCAGAAAGAGTCCTTGCGCCACTTCCGAGTGAAGACGCCATTCGTGATCCATCATGCACCTGCGGCTGAGTTCGTCCGCCCTGGCGTTCAGGGAACCTGCCAGGTGTTGAACCATCAGGAATATGCCCTGATGTTCCAGCCATGTCCAGAGGCGCAGAGCCTCCTGACACAGGGTCCACGACCCCACCCCGCCCTGTTTGTTAAAGTACCACATGGCGGTGGTGTTGTCGGTGAACACCTGCACTACCTTCCCTTTGACAGAGGGAAGGAATGCCTTGAGTGCAAGTCGGATCGCCCGGAGCTCCAGAAGGTTGATATGGAGCCGGGACTCCGCCGGAGACCAGAGGCCTCTGATCTCCGCCTCTCCCATGTGACCGCCCCATCCCAGAATAAGCGTTCTGCAAATCCAACGCTACCAACCAGTCTCCAGGGTCGAGGGCAGTCAAGACCTGAGCTAGGGTGAGCATCTTGAACTTCTCCTTCCGGAGGAAGCGATTGACGTTCCGGAGGTCCAAGATAGGACGCATGTCCTCCTTGTTCTTTTTGGGCACCAGAAAGTAGTGGGAGTAACAACCACGCCCTACTTCTGGGGTCGAAACGCGTTCGATGGCCCCCTTGGCCAAGAGGGCCGCAACTTCCTTCTGAAGCACCAAGTGATCCCCCGACATGCGGTGGGATTGAGGTGGCATGGCTGGGGGGGTAGTCACGAAGGGGAGGGAGTAGCCCCTTCGGACAATGTCCAAGACCCACTTGTCCGAGGTGATGGCACGCCAGTGGTGAAGGTGATGGCGGACCCTGCCCCTACTGGCGTGCTGTGCACCTGAAAGGAAGGACTAGGAGGGCTTGGAGGCCGCGGACAGGGCAGAGGTGGTGGCCTGACCCGCACGCTGGTTACCCGACCCGCCTCGGCGGGAGCCACGTCCTCGGCCACGCGTAGACGCCTGCTGCGCGGGCCGGTGGCTGGACAGTGGACGTGACTGGGCGCCCCTTCCGTGGCCATGAAAGGGGCGAAAAGGAGACTGTTGCGGAGGGCGCACAGCAGAAAGGCTCAGGGACTTGGCTGTAGCTTGTGAGTCCTTAAAACGCTCCAACGCATGGTCTGCCTTATTTCCGAAAAGGCCGACACCATCAAAGGGCATGTCCATAAGAGTGTTTTGGACATCACCCGAGAAACCAGTTGTTCTCAGCCAGGCGTGACGACGCAGCGCGACTGTCGTTGCAAGCGATCTGCCTAGCGAGTCGGCGGTATCTAGGCCACATCTGATTGTGTACTTTGCCGCATCCCTTCCTTCCGCAATGGCGCTGGAAAGCAGTGCCTGGACCTCCTCAGGACATTGGGGCAGAACCTGCGCCACCGAATCCCACAAAGAGTGGGAATATCGGCCCACGAGGCAAGTGCTATTGACAGACCGCAAGCCAGCACTGGAGGAAGAAAACACCTTCTTCCCAAACTGATCCAGTTTTTTGGATTCCCTATCCGGGGAGCGGTAGGGAAGGCGCTCTGGGAAGCAAAGGCTTGGACAGCCAAGCTCTCAGGGGTGGGGTGTTGGGAGAGAAACAGGGGGTCGCCCGGAGCAGGGCGATGGCGTCGGGCTACGTTCCTATCCACAGGAGCCCCTGTGGTGGGCTTGGACCAGGTGCCCAAAAGAATGTCAGAAAGTGCCTCTTTGAAAGGCAGCAGTGGCTCCGAGGAGGTAGCCGCCGGCTGAAGCACTTCCGTCAGGATGTTAGTCCTGACAGCCACTGTAGGTAACTGGAGGTGTAAAGCCTCAGCCCTACGCAACACCGTTGCAAAGTTTGCTCCCTCCTCCGTTGCCACGGAAGGAGGAGACAGCATGCCAGAGTCAGGGGAGGTGTCCAGGCCACTGGCATCCCCAAGTTCCTCAGCCCAGTCCTGATCGAACTCACATTGGGCAGTGAGAGGGTCCTCAGACCCCTCCCAGGCCTCTTCGTCCTCCAAAACAGGTTCACAGTAAGGAGGAGGGGCATGCAGAACCCAAGGCCGCATCGTCGCCGGAGCCGGCGTCGATCGACGCAGGTCCGGCGCCGTGTCCGGATCCAGAGAGAACCGGGGTACGACGCCGCCCGGAGCCCCGGGCGGCGTCGGGAGCGGCACCGGAGACATTGGCGCCAGTGGAGGTGGCGTCAGGTCAACCGGCGTCGATGGGGGTTGCGGCAGCACCGGAGCCGGGGTCGAGGCCGGGGTCGGGACCGAGGCTGGAGTCGCTGGCGGCGCCGGGACCGGAGTCGCCGGAGGCGCCGTAGGAACCCCAGAAGGGCCCGCGGGGCCCGAAGGCGCACCGGTGGACCTTGAGGCCCGAAGAGGCGGGCCATGGCCGACAGGAATTCCTGTATTTCGGCCGTAGTCGCCGCCGAACCCGGATAGGGCGGGTAATGCGGCGGCGGCTCCACAGGCACTCCCGGAGCCGCGGGGACGGTGCCGACAGGCCCCTCAGCCGAGTCGCGAGACCGGCGAGGGGAAGTCGTCGAGCGATGACGCTTCTTCGACTTTTTGTGCTTCGACTTACCGGAGGAGTGCGAAGACTTGGACCCCGACGACCGATTTGGACTCCGCGACCGGCCCCTCGACCTCTCACATGACCGGGGCTTGGATTGGCGCGGAGCCGACTGCCGGACCTCGAGCAGCTTTCGAGACCGCTCTCGCAAAGCCTTCGGATGCAAGGCCCGGCAGTCGGGGCACGACTTGGAGTCGTGGTCGCGGCCGAGGCAGTAGAGACAGTCTCGATGCGGGTCCGTGATCGACATCATCCGACCACAGGCATCGCATGGCTTGAAGCCGGGCATCCCTACTGACACCGTCGGAGTCGAACGACTCGAGAAAAAACAGTGATAAAAACCACAAAAAATGACTAGGGCACTGCTCTTCCCGGATCTGCGCTTACTGGCGAGGAAAAAGAAAGAACTGACGTCAGCGCGCAGGGGCGGCGTCTAAGTACTGGCCGCGACGTCATCCCGGCGATCCCGACGCGGACGACGGACGCGGAGCCGCACGACGCCGCCTACCGGCGCGCAAGGGTACTGCTACGCAAAACTTTCCAGATCCAGCCTGACGCCAGGGGGTTATTCTAAGGTAAGGAATCTGTCACTAACGTGTCTCTTTCAGATACTATATTTAGGAATGCGTTTATCACTGGTATGCGAAAAAGAGATTTAGGTCTTCTGTTTTACAGATATGCAGCGATTGCTGCTAAATGCAGACTTATAGAAGTGTATGCTAGATGTGAGTTTTGAAGATGTAACAAGTACCATACCAGTTGTTGTTCAGATGGAGAGCAAGTGTTTATATTCTTTGCAACATAATAGAGGACAAAGCGTTTCCATTTTGCTGCATAACACGCCCTGGTGGTTGATCTTCTGGCTTCTTTTAGAATGTCCATATATTCTGATGGTAATTGTAAGTACCCAAATTCTATGACCTTAGGAGCCAGATTGCAAGGTTGAGTTGTGAGTGAGAAGATATGGAATGTTGGGAAGCTTCTCGTGATGTACTAGAGACAGCTCCAGTAGTGTTGTGTACCACGGTTAGCGTGCCCATGTTGGAGCTTTCAGTATCATTTTTAGTGATATTTGTTTGAGTTTCCTGACCAGATGAGGAATGGGTAGGAGAGGTGGAAATGTGTATGCAAATATCCCTGACCAGTTCTTCCATAGAGCATTGACTTTGGATCGTGGATGTGGGTGCCTGGATGCGAAGTTTGGACATTTTGCATTTTCTGCAGTGGTGATGGTCTATTGTTGGTGTCCCCCACTGTTGGAAGTATGTTTATAGGACTTGAGTGTGGACTTCCCATTCGTGAAATTGTTGTTGCATCCTGGTTAGTAGGTCTGCTAGCGAGTTGTCCACCCCTGGTATGTATTGTGCCTGGAGGTGGATTTTGTGCCTGATGGCCCATTTCCATAGGAGTTGTGCTAGTTGAGACAGCTGTAAAAAATGGGTCCCTCCCCGTTTCTGGATGTAGTACATAGCAGACATATGGTCTGTGAGTAGAAGAACATTCTTCCCGGTTATGTTGGGTAGAACTTCTTTGAGAGCCATTTATATGGCTAGTAGTTCTAGAACATTTATGTGAAATGTCTGTTGTTGTGCAGACCAGTGACCCTGTACTGTAATGTCCTCCATGTGAGCACCCCAACCCATGAGTGATGCATAGCTGGGAACTGTCACATACAGGATTGTGTCCTTGATGGCTCTTCCTTTTTGTGGGTTTTGTGTTTTCTACCACTGTAGTGCCTGATCGACTTTGGGTGTTCCTCCATGTTGCCCCTCACTTGTGATCATTAAGATGCTAAGCACTCCTGTAGGGGGTAGCATATGTACTCTTGCATGTAGAATTATCGCTACGCAAGAAGCCATCATACCTTTTAGGCTCATTACCATTTGCACTGAGAGGCAACGATGTGACTGAAAAAGAGCCAGCTTGCGCTGTGATCAAACGGAGTATGGCTCCCAGATATGCTTGCATTTGGAGTGGGAGTAAATGAGATTTTGTTGCATTTATTGTAAATCCCAATCCATGTAAGAGGTTGGTAGTGGTTTGGGTGTCCTGTAGACATTTCTTTTTCCTGGAACTCTTGACCAGTCAATCGTCTAGGTAAGGGAAGACATGGATGTTCTCCCTTCTCAGACTTGCTGCTACTACAGGTAGACATTTTGTGAACACACATAGGGATGTTGTTACACTGAATGGTAGTACCTTGAACGGACAGGGAAGTCCACTTATCACAAACCGAAGGCACAGGCAATGTGCCGGATGGATTGGTATATGAAATTACGAGTCCTTCAGATCTAATGTGGTCATGTAGTTGCCTTCCTGCAGTAGCTGTATCACATGCTGTAGTGTCGCCATGTGAAAATGGGACGGAGCATTCCATCCTTTTTGGGTATTAGGCAGTACAGGGAGTATACTCCTTTCCCTTGATGTTTGAATGGGACAGGTTCAATGGGCCCTTTTTGTAGTAACAGTTTTAATTCTTGCGGCAGATGTAGAGGAGGATTGAGGGTGTGTTTATTTGGTGGGTGAGTTTTCAACTCTAGGCAGTATTCTACACTGATGAACACCCACTGGTCTGATGTTACTACTGGACACCACTGCCTGAATTATTGTAACCTTCCCCCGACAGGTGATGTGTGATTAGGGGGAAAGGTTGGGAAGTCACTGTTTTGAGGTAGAGGCTTCTTTTGTGGGTGTTCCTCAACCGTTGCCTCGATTTAAAACTACCTTTGTAATATCCTTTCCCCGATTGCTAGTGGTATTATCACTGTTGTTGCTGGTAACTTGAAGTCTTGGGGTGTTATTCTTTGATGCCCCTTTTCCTTGGTACCTCCGAAAGGGCTGGTGTTTTTGCTAAGTGGACTGCAAGGCTCCCATTGATTTTGTGGTCTGTGTCTCTTTTCTGGTTTGCTGGAGTTGCGGGTCAACTTCTGGACCAAAGAGATGCTTGCCATCAAATGGTATACTTAAAATGTGCTGTTGCACTTCTGGTTTAAACCCTGATATGTGAAGCTATGCATGTCAACATAGCATCACCAAGGAATTAATGCCTCTTGCAGCTGTGTCTGCACTATCTAGAGCGCATTGTATTGTTTCGTTAAATATTTTTGTCTTCCTTCCGTACCCAATTCGTCCCATTTTTTCTTATATTGGTCATGGAGATGCTGTAATAGTTCTTCCATCTTATCCCATATAGCTCCATTATAGCATGATAGGAGGCCAACGAAATTTCCAGTTCACCAGTGATTGGCATGTCCTGTTGCAACCCTTTTTCCAGCAGCATTAATGCGCTTTCTCTCCTTGCCAGGTGGTGGAGTATCCGCAGTGCTTTGTGATGCTGTTTTTTTTACGTGGTGTCGACAGGACTAAAGAGTTTGCAGTAGCGAGACCACTGATGTAAAGAGGGTCTGAAGGTTAAGGCCTGTAATTTCTTTCAATTCTGGGTGTAAGTACCCTTGATTTGACTGGGTCTTCATAAATATCTTTAGATACTGTCACCATAGAGCCTATCAAACAAGTTACTTACCTTCGGTAACGATATATCTGTAAGAAACATTAGTAGTGATAGATTCCTTACCTTAGAATATCCCCAGGCGTCAGTCTGGATCCGGATAGTTTGTCAGCAGTACCCCTGCGCGTCGGAAGGTGGCGTCGTGCGGCTCCGCGTCCGTCGTAGGCGTTGTGATCGCCAGGATGACGTCGCAGCAGCTACTTAGACGCCGCCCTTGCGCGCTGGCGTCAGTTCTGTACACGACTTTCCGCGTCAGGAACGTAGAGCCATGCAAAATACTGACCACTGGTGCATTGAAACTAGGGCCCTGAAAGGGATGACCTTAACCCTAGAAATCAGTTCGCAGAACGGGGAGGATGGGTGGGGCGGTAAGGAATCTATCACTACTAATGTTTCTTACAGATATATCGTTACCGAAGGTAAGTAACTTGTTCATCTGAAAGAAACACGTAGTGATAGATTCCTTACCTTAGAATAGATACCCCAGCAATACCAACCCCGGTGGTGGGTCTGCGAACCAAGATCACACCAGAAAGTCACGGAGAACAGAACGGCCAAAGAAGCCCTCTCTCCGGACTTGGCTGTCAAGGCAATAATGCTTAGTAAAAGTGTGCAGCGAGGCCCACGTGGCTGCCTGACAGTAGCTGCTGTTGCCCTGGTAGAATGGGCGTGCAGCCCCACCGGAGGCTCCTTTTTAGCTAGAGAATAGCAGGCTTGTATACACTAGACAACCCAGCGGAAGATAGTCCTATTGTGTACAGCCCGGCCTTTCTTGGAGCCTACGTAGCCAACAAAGGGCTGGTCATCCACCCGGAACTGTTGTGTGCGGTTGAGGTAAAATGAGATCGCACGTTTTGGGTCCAGACGGTGGAGCCTCTCTTCCTCTTTGGAAGGGTGCGGAGGCGGAAAGAAAGTGGGCAAGGTGATAGTTGTCCCAATATGGAAGGCAGTAAGAACCTTTGGCAAAAAGGATGGACGTGGTAGTAGCACAACCTTGTCCGGATGAACAGACAGAAAAGGAGGTTTACATGAAAGAGCCTGGAGCTCACTCAAGCGCCTAGCGGAGGTGATGGCAACCAGGAAAGCAGTCTTCAAGGTTAATAAACGAAGAGGACAGTTGTGAAGCGGCTCAAAGGGAGCGCACATCAAATAAGTAAGAACCAGATTCAAGTCCCACTGTGGCATCACAAAAGGAATAGGAGGGAAAAGGTGAGTAACGCCTTTGAGAAATCTATTTACAACAGGGGACTTGAAAAGAGAGGGCTGATATTGCAGAAAGGTAGCCCTTAATAGTGCCCAGAGCAGAGCCCTGCTGGGCTAAAGAGAGAAGGAACAGTAGGACCTCAGAACGAGGGGCAGAAAGGGGATTCACAGCCTTTGCTGTGCACCATGCCACAAATTTGTTCCACCTGCAGGCGTGTACCAATTTAGTGGAGGGACGCCTGGCTGCCAGAATGACATCACAGACTTCAGGAGGCAAGTGAAATGGAATCAACTGTCGCCGCTCAATCTCCACGCAAGGAGGTAGAGGCTGGACAGGTTCGGGTGGAGGACCGTCCCCTGCTGCTGCGACAGAAGATCCTCCCGAAGAGGCAGACGGATCGGGGGATCCACGCTCATACTGAGTAGCTCGGGATACCAAACTCTTCGAGCCCAGTCCGGAGCCACAAGAATGGCGAGGGCCCGGTCGCGTTTGGTCTTCTTCAGCACTCTGGGTAGAAGTGGTATAGGCGGAAAGGCGTACAATAGACCAGAAACTCCACCGGCGATGAAAAGCGTCGCCGAGCGAGTGCCGCCTTGGAAATTCCAACGCGCAGAACTGCTGACATTGCGCGTTCTCTTCGGTGGCGAATAGATCTAACCAAGGCTCTCCCCACTGTTGAAAGAGACAACTTTATGAAAATATCAGTCACTGGTACCGTTTCATTGATGATATTATTTTCATCTGGAGCAGTACCAGTGATGATTTGGAGGAGTTTGTTGCTTGGCTCAACCTTGGCAATGCCAATTTGAAATTTACAGTACAATGGAGTAATAACAGGATCAATTTTTTAGATATCTGCATCAAAAATAGTGGCAACAAACTTGCAGTCGAATTGTATATAAAGCCCACTGATAAAAACACACTTCTCCATTACAAACGCAACCACCCCAAATCACAAAGGGATAATATCCCCTTTGGGGAGTTTTTACGATTGCGACGGAATTGTACGACCATAGAGGACTTTTATACTCATTCTGAAGTGCTCAGACAAAAACTCAAAGATAGAGGCTACCCTAAGAAGCTTATTAAAAACTCCTTTAAGCGAGCGAGGTTCTATGATAGAGACTATATGCTCGATATGAATAGGGATAGGACGAAAAAGAAAAAAGAGACTGAAAGGATAGTATTTGTCAGTCAATTCTCCCATGTGAGTAATCAAATTAAGAACATTATAAACAGAAACTGGAAAATTTTGAATGAAGATAGAGGCAAACGCTTAGACAAACCTCTTTTTGCCTTTAGGCGTAATAAAAACATCCGCAACTCACTGGTCCACACATATAAAGATACCGAAGATAACATACAACTTAATATCAACAATAAGAAAGCTGTTGGTAATCACAAATGTGGAACCTGTTCAAGTTGCGATTTGTGCATAGTAGGGAAGACCTTTCAATTTAATGAAACTATATTTTCACTGAATACATTAAACAATTGCCGAAGCAAAAATGTGGTATACCTTTTAGTCTGCCCATGTGGCTTAGGCTATGTGGGAGAGACTGGACGGGAGCTTAGAATACGACTGTTGGAGCACAAGTCCTCCATTCGGACTAAGAAGGAGAATGCCCCACTTGTCGATCACTATATTTCAGCAAATCACAACTGTTGTGAACTCAAGTGGTTCATTCTGGAAAAAGTCAAGATTAGGAGACGTGGGGGTGACATTGAAAAGAACAGAAAAAAGAGAGAACAATGGTATATTTGTAAACTAGATACCATTAATAAGGGCCTTAATTCGAAGGAAGACTAGATGTCTTTTATAGTATGATATTCTTACTCCTTTGGGTTTACAGGCCTGTATGTAGTCAATGTACCCCTTATTTAGGTGAAATACGCCATCGGTTATGAAGTAAGCAGGAGTAGGACTGTATCCCTTTTGCATTCTATTGTTATTGATAATAGAACCTGCTAAGTACATTAAGGATAACAATTTTAGTATCCTAAAATGGACTGAGGTGTGCCTCTTATGAACTACAGGAAGCATGAGGCAGGGTGAGGTATGGCATTAGGTCTATGTGAAATACAAAAGAAAAATATATTCATATGCAGATTGGATTTATAAGGGATTATAGCTTCAAATTAATTATTTACAATTATTGAAGATCTTCTGGTATATCGTATCAAATAGATAGAATTATCACAACATTTTCCCCTCAATATTATGGATTGTTTATTAATTTTCGCTGTATTATTAACTTTTCGAATACAGCGTTGACGAGTTTAAAGAACGATAGAGGATTAAATTGGCAACTCTGTGTTTTCGTTCCTATATCTATTAGGCATCAAGTAAAGGCTAAGCGCATTTTTATTGAGATTTGTCTTTAACTAGTTTAAGATGGCGGCCAGCGGTAATTTTGTTGCTACAGGGGTAAGAAATAGAAAGCCGTCCTGTCTTTCGACATTCTTTTACCGGAAGCGAGTTGGTTGCATCGAGTAAGAGAATATAGGACCGGAAGGCACATTGGAGATAAACGCAAGTACTCACAGGTGGACCTATTTTAAGAGGATTATAAAAAGGGAGGTAAGAGTTGTATTAGTCCACATTCGAACCGATCGAAGGAGAGACGTAACGCACGGCGTACTATCGAGGTAAGTACCGGAGATACGATAATATAGCAGAGAGGAAGGAGCAACAGCTGATGTTTAAAGTTAGGCGCTCATTCAGCCGCCCGTAAACTTTAAGTATGTTTGTTCTACACACGCTGTCGTAGGCAGCCAAACAAGGGACAACGTGTGTATGTGTATATATATATATATATATATATATATATATATATATATATATATATTTCTTGGTAGAGTAGTGGCGCTGAGGCAGTGGTCCTCCTTCTTTCTAATAGGGTTGGCAAATCAACAAGACTGTTTATATTGTGTAGAATAATCTTTAATAAAAAGGAATTGCATAGAGGGGTCATATTATGTTTCTTTCCCCCTTCTTTGTTCTCTGCAGACCCGACCATAGTGAGGGTATCGTCAAGGTCAAGATTCCATTTACAGTATCCATGGTGTAGTAGAACTAAGTACCAGAGATACTAAGACTTGTACTTAAGGTATTTTTTCTATCAATAATGCGACTTATAATATACATTACCAGTATAAGGGTAGGAAATATAATTGTTATTACCCTTCTTATATTTTGTTAGATTCATCACAATATAAATAACCAGATTAATCTGTTGGAATGACATCATGGTTCTCCAATTTTAGAAAAAGAGCAGGTAAGAAATAAATAGAATATAATTTCTGCAGTGAGAGCCACAATTAAATAGCCCTAATGATAGGCAACATTATAAATAACCTTAGTAATTTTGATTTTTCAGAAACATTGCGAAACAAGGTATTTTTATGATACAAAAGACTGGAATCTTCGCATTAGGCAAACGAAATAATTAATTACGTTGCCGTATTCATGTAGGAGATCTTTCTGGATTTCAATGAAATATCTGGTGAGAAACAGAGAAACAGCAAGTTAACCTAGCAATTGGTTTCTATGGGATTTGTAAGATCCTTGTGTTGATAGGTAGTCTGAAAGAGTTTTTGTGAGAGTGATGTGAGAAGTGGAAAAGGAGGACAAATGGGATTTAGACTAAGTATATGAGAAGGGTCCGTGAGGTATGCCTTCCCTTTCCTTTATTTTCCTTCTCCTTGATTTTTACTACAGTAACACGAGTGTATGGAAATGAGAATAGTGATATAAACCCTGAACTATTTTTAAATTGTCTCTTTTTGGGTTGATAGATATTTAATAAACAAATAATTGCAAGATAAAGAGCATTGTGCTAAGAATGTTGATTTAGATATATATACAAATCAAATTTCCGTCATTCTTTCCTTTTCTTTTTTCGCCCTGATGTTTTTATTTAAAAACTTGAGCGAATGGAAACACGAACAACTAGGTCGAGAGACATTTTATGAAGGTTGCAAATGTATTATGAATAGCCTTGTGATATAGATAGATTTACAAATGACATTCTCTGTCCTAGATAATGGTTCATATATAAGATAAAGTGAAAAGAAATGTCTCTTTATGTATATTGATTTGTATATTTTTGTCACACAGGTGTTTTGTTGAGAAAAAAAATCTTTTACAATAAATACGAATCAAGAGAGTTGCAGAAAATTTGGTCTTGATAAAGATGGTTTAATAATTTCTGATCCATCGAAACGCGTAGACGCTCCCCTTTTTTGCACAATCTGTGTACTTTCTGGAACCACATAATTAATTTGACGCGATTTCGGGTTTCAGTTGGTGTTTATTGTTTTATCACAGATGTGTGTTGTTTATGACAAAGTTTAGTGTCTAATTTTGTGTGTACTCTCTTTATGTAAATTCCAATATCACACAATGGATTGCTAATTTTAGATTGTTTTAATTCATTTTTAATTTGTTTGTATAAAAAATTTGTTTTTTCCTTTTTATGTTAATGAATAAATTGATGTATTGATATTTTAGAGCATTTGAAGTTGGGTTTATCTTTCTACTCTCATTGTATGGATGCGGTTAATGAAATGTGAATAGTTTAAATGATTAATGTGACCATTTTCTCATGGGAGAGTGTATCAAGTGATAACGTCAGTTGTGTGAGACTTATAGGTAGTAGTCCAAAGGAAATCCTCTTTGTGATACTGAAAGAGACCTTGTGCCACGTCCGAGTGAAGACGCCATTCGTGAACCATCATGCACCTGCGGCGGAGTTCGTCCGCACTGGCGTTCAGTGAACCTGCCAGGTGTTGAACCACCAGGGAAATGCCCTGATCTTCCAGCCATGTCCAGAGGCGCAGAGCCTAATGACATAGGGTCCACGACCCCACCCCGCCCTGTTTGTTGCAGTATCACATGGCGGTGGGGTTGTCTGTGAACACCTGCACTACTCTCCCCTTGACAGAGGGAAGGAATGCTTTGAGTGCAAGTAGGATCGCCCGGAGCTCCAGAATGTTGATATGGAGCCTGGACTCCGCCGGAGACCAGAGGCCTCTGATCTCCGCCTCTCCCATGTTGCCGCCCCATCCCAGGAGGGACGCGTCCGTCACCACTGTGTGCTCCGGTTGGGGAAGGGAGAGGGATCTGCCGCTGACCCAATGCTGGTTCGTGAGCAACCACTGCAACTGTCTTGCAGTGCCCTCCGAGATCTGGACGTAATCGGACAGATTCCCTTGATGCTGCGCCCACTGGAACTTCAGGTCCCACTGCAGAGCCCGCATACGCCATCTGACATGATTGATCAGCAGGATGCAGGAGGCCATGAGGCCCAGTAGCCTCAAGGTCATCCTGACCGAAACCCAGGACAAGGGCTGAAAGATTGGAATCATAGCCCGAATATCCCGGACTCGCTGTTCGGGAGGATAGACCCGAAACTGCGCTGTGTCCAGAACTGCTCCGATGAAGAGGAGCTTCTGAGAGGGAATCAGGTGCGACTTCGGCACGTTGATGGAGAACCCCAGCAAATGCAGGAGGTCGGCCGTAGTCTGGAGGTGGGAGACGACTGCCTGGGGCGAGCCCGCCTTCAACAACCAGTCGTCGAGGTAGGGGAAGACTGAAACCCCTGATCTGCGACCACCGCCATCACTTTCGTGAACACCCGAGGGGTGCTGGTAAGGCCGAAAGGAAGCACGGTGAACTGAAAATGCTCGTGGCCTACCGTGAACGGCAGGTAACGCCTGTGGGCCGGCAGGACGGGGATATGAAAGTAAGCGTCCTGCAAGTCCAACGCTACCATCCAGTCTTGTGGGTCTAGGGCAGACAAGACCTGAGCAAGTGTGAGCATCTTGAACTTCTCCTTTCGGAGGAAGTGATTGACGTTTCGAAGATCCAAGATAGGACGCAGGCCCTTGTCCTTCTTTGGAATCAGAAAGTAGTGGGAATAACAACCACGACCTACTTCTGGCATTGGAACGCGCTCTATGGCCCCCTTGGCCAAGAGGGCCACAACTTCCTGCTGGAGAAGTGCCAAGTGATCCCCCGATATGCGGTGGTATTGAGGTGGCATGGCTGGAGGGGTAGTCTCGAAGGGGAGGGAGTAGCCCCTTCATACTATCTGTAAAACCCACCTGTCCGACGTGATGGTGCGCCAGTGGGGGAGGTGATGGCGAAGCCTTCCACCCACTGGCGTTTGGTGGGCCTGAAAGGTCGGACTAGGAAGGTTTGGAGGCAGTGGTGGCTGGGGTGGTGGTGGACTGACCCACCCGCTGGCTCCCTGAACCGCCGCAGTGGTTCCAGCGGCCGCGCGTGGACTGTTGCGCCGGCCTGTGGCTCATTTGCGAACGTGGTGGGTTGCCCCTTCCGCGAGCACGAAAGGAGCGAAAGGCAGAAGGCTGCGGAGGCCGTGTGGCCGATAGGCCCAAGGACTTGGCCGTAGCCCGCGAGTCCTTAAATCTCCCCAAAGCACTGTCTGCATTGTTGCCAAAGAGGCGAATGCCATCAAAGGGCATATCCATCAAAGTGTTTTGGACATCCCCCGAGAAGCCAGTTGTTCTCAGCCAGGCGTGGCGGCGGAGCGCCACTGTCGTGGAAATCGCCCTGCCCAGCGAGTCGGCGGTGTCAAGGCCACAACGGATCGTGAACTTGGCAGCATCTCTCCCCTCAGCAATAGCCTGGGAGTGTCCGAGCCTCCTCCGGACACTGAGGCAGCACCTGCGCCACCGTATCCCACAGAGAGTGAGAATAACGGCCCAAGAGGCATGCGGTGTTCACCGACCGCAGCCCTAGACTGGCGGAAGAAAAAACCTTCGTCCCAAATTGTTCCAGCCTCTTGGATTCCCTGTCTGGGGGTGCGGTAGGGAATGCTCTTGGGGAAGCGGAGGCTTGGACAACCAAGCTCTCAGGGGTGGGGTGTTGGGAGAGGAAGAGTGGGTTGCCCGAGGCCGGGCGATGGCGTCGGGCCACGTTCCTGTCCACAGAAGCCCCTGTGTTGGGCCTGGACCAAGAGCCCAAAAGAACGTCCGAAAGTGCGTCATTAAAGGGCAGCAGTGGTTCCGCAGAGGTAACTGCTGGCGGAAGCACTTCTGTCAGGAGGTTAGTCCTGACAGCCACATTACTTAGCTCGAGGTGGAGAGCCCCGGCTGCCCTACGCAACACCACAGAAAAAGAAGCACCCTCCTCCGTAGCCACGGTAGGAGGAGACAGCATGCCAAGGTCTGGAGAGGTGTCCAGACCACTGGCACCCCCAACTCCTCTGCCCAGTCCAGGTCATACTCGCATTGAGCAGCGAGAGGGTCCTCAGACCCCTCCCAGTCCTCCCCTGCCTCCTCATGCTGTTGTACAGGCCTAAAAGGAGGAGGATGGAGATAGGGAAACAGATTCCCAAACACCGTCTCCACTTCGGGGCTGAAACCGGGGACGACGACGTCTGGCGTGCCGGGCGACGCGAAACGTGGTGCCGGTGGGGTCGACGTCGGTGGAGGTGTCACGAGGTCAACAGGCGTCGACCGGGATCCACGGGAGTCCTGCGGTGCCGAGGCCGGAGCAGACGGCGACGCCGGGGCCGGAGCCGCCGGCGTCAAAGGGTGAGGACTCCCAGTCGGGCCCGGGGGGCCCGAAGGCGCACCGGAGGTGCCCGACGGCCCAAATAGGCGAGCCACAGCGGACAGGAATTCCTGCACCTGGGCCGGAGTCGCCGATGAACCCGGGAAGGGCGGGTAGGTCACCGGCGACTGCGTAGGCTCTGCTGGAGCCGCGGGGTGGCACCACCTGCACCCTCAGCCAAGTCGCGCGGCTGGCGAGGGGAACGAGGACGTTTCTTAGACTTCTTTTGGCGCTTCGCCTTACCTGACCCCGAGTGCGAAGACTTCGATTCGGACGACTTCCGATGGTGGTGACCTCCCTCTGGACCGGGACCTTTCACGGCGCGGAGCCGACTGCCGGGCTTCAAGCAGCTTTCGGGACAGCTCCCGCAAAGACTTCGGTGCCATGGACCGGCAGTCGGGGCACGACTTGGGGTCGTGGTCGCGCCCCAGGCAGAAGAGACACACGCGGTGCGGGTCCGTCACCGACATCATCAGATGACAGTCCTCGCAAGACTTAAACCCGGGCATCCCTAACTGCACCAGGAGTCGTATCGACTCAAAAAAGTGAGACAAAAAATCTCAGTCAAAAAAGACTGGGGGTACCGCTCTCTCCGGATCTGCACTTGCTGGCGCGGAAAAAGAAAGAACTGACGTCAGCGTGCGAGGGCGGCCTCTAAGTAGCTGCCGCGACGCCATCCCGGCGATCACAACGCCTACGACGGACGCAGAGCCGCACGACGCCACCTTCCGACGCGCAGGGATACTGCTGACGAAAACTTTCCGGATCCAGACTGACGCCTGGGGATATTCTAAGGTAAGGAATCTATCACTACGTGTTTCTTTCAGATATTGGTAGATACTGAACTTTGTGTTCCGTTCTGGAAAGTGTTTCTACCAGGAAATACGTTTCCTCCTTCATAGTCTGCATTGGCAATTTGTGATATTCTGCTGCCCTTTGCATCACACTAGGATACCAGTAGGTATCAGGTGGAGAAGCTTTAGCTGGGATAGGCAGTTCTATGTCGCTGTCTGGAAGGATCACATCATAGCCATCCCATGGGTCAAGGTTGTGTTGTGTGTCTCCTTGTGAGTCGGAGTAGTAAGCCTCATGCTCAGGGCAGTCTCCTCCCTCCGCTTCCTGAGTGGATGAGGCTGACCTTGTGTGTGGGGATAATGGTCGACTTAATGGCATGGGCATTGTGGCACTATGCTCTGCAGGCACTCTTTTTGGTAGTGGCTGTGGAACATCCAAATCCTGACCTTGCCTCTTGGAAATCTCTTTATGACACCGCCTCTGCATGAATTCATGAAGGCCTTACAAAAACATTGCCTTCTTCATCCTGCAGTATTGGTTTTTGCAGTGTCTTTGCCGGTTTCGCTCTCTGTGCCGACCAGAGCCCAAGAGCTGTTGTGCACTGTGGTGTTGAAGGGGAAGTTTATGTAGGATCTTTTTTAAATGGGGTGGATCAACTGTACTCCTGGCCCTTGGTGTCGTTTTCATTCTGGGCCCGACCCTGGCAGCACATCCTGGCGAGTAGTGTCCTCAACCTGTATATCCGACTCTTCCGCCCCTCTGGACTCATCGGAGGCAACGTACTGACGGCTGGCAACAATGTACCCCTTTCTGGCTGTGACTTCAGCGTCTATCTCACGCTCACTAGTGTGAAGCTGATGGGTTTCTTCGGGGGAGAAATCCACCTTCGCTGTCATCTCCAAGTTATGAGCCAGTCTACGATCCTGTCTGCATCTCAAGTGTCTTTTTATTTTTAAATTAATTGCACACGGTGCAGTCCTGTTCTTTGTGCTCTGGCGACAGACACAGGTTGCAGACGTAGTGGGTGTTGGAGTAGGCGTATTTCACCCCACACTGAGGGCACTTTCTAAAAAGACTGTATTTTTTAGCCTCCATTAACCGAAGGCGAACATTCTCGCCGGGATTGTGAAGGGCGATGATGTCGAAGACAGCTGCTTCCGATTGACTCCTACACAGTTCCAACGGTGGCAGGAGCTGTGTATATGTTTTAGTTGCCGATTCTCGATATGTTGTAGCTGTTAGGCGTTCTTAGGCTGCATGGGCATCGAAACTTTACAGAGCTCTGATGCAGTCCACCTGAGCCCAATGGCGGAAAAACAATCTAACAAAGGATCCGTAAAACACGTGCCTTGCTTAGAGGAGGAGGAGATACGATTCACAACGTCGACCATAAAAGACTTCCTAGAGAAAATCAAATTGCAGAGTCCAGACCCAACACTAGATGGCAGGAGTATGCATAGCATGTGTATCTGCAGCCAACACATCGTACGAATACAATCTTCCAGCATGGGAATTATCCTGGAAAAGTAAGTAAAGCAGAGATTGCAGCCATGTTATCTCTGGCTGCTCCAATATTAAACACTTTTTGAAATGGTGATGCAATAAATTGCATTACAACCTCAACTCCTGCTTGTAAGGGATTTAAGTTCCTTGCAACAGGCATCTTGGTGAACCATCTCCTTATTACTGATTATCTCAGCTTCTTTGCAAAGAGACCTGCTTTGTGATGAGATGGGAGCAAAGTTTGTACGACCAGGAAGACACTTTTACCTACAAAAGAGGATTGTTACACAGAGTTTCTTCCTGAAAAGATCAGAGATGCTTATTGAGTTATCTTCCTGATGTGCTCTCCATCTCTTCAGGAAAGCGGCTATAATTTGTCACCTGCACAAAACGTAAGTAAACGGGCTGATCCACTACTAGAATAAACAGCACAGATAACCAGTAGATAATGATTACCAGTAATCCATTCACCAGCAAATACTGAATTGCCTCTTAATTATGGCTTTGTATCAGTGTTTAATTTGAGCCGGTGCTTTCCCATGCTCGGCATCAGCACTTAAATGTCAACACCAGCATTTATGACAGTCTGTCCAATGATGGTGTGGTTCGTCTAATTTAGAGACGAGCACAACAACAGTTGTTTATTAATTAAATATACATAAAAAATGACTAATACCTTCTGCCAAATCAATTCTTAGAACTATGGGGGAGTGGAATAGTCAGAATTGTAACACCTGTACGAGTGTGACAGTAGTTGTGCTGTTACTGTAATTGGCAGAGCTGAGAGTGACAATCTGTGTGCAAGAGGACGAGGCCTCCTGGCGAGAGCCCTACCACTTGTTTTTTATTTTATACAAATTAAGCACTGCTTTGGATGAACACTTCTTACAGATTCCTCTTCAGCAATCTCCCCAGATGCTAGAATGTATATGGATAATTTTTCTCTAGCAATAGTTTTCCCCCAATGCCAAGTGGCAGCAAGTGACTAACTGTAGCAATGCCTCTGCAGAAGTATATACTGCACTGGAGTTAGTCCCTGTGTTTTTGTGCTGTTCATAAGGGGGTCTGGGACTATTTTTTGTATTTTTGGTTTTCACCAAATTCCATAAATATTGAAACACTTATTCAGAAGACTGGGTCACATGTCACCTCGTTAGGTCTCAGGGTACAACTGTGGCACTGTTGCAAGGAAATTTCTCTCTCATTTGCACGACAACTGCATGTGATGACTGGGAACTAATCACGATCCCATGACTTAAGACTCTTGTGCCTCTATGCACCCAAACACCATCAGGCAACGGAAATCCAAGACTTTCTTGGCACAGGCTTGTACTGAGATCACCAAATAGTCTTTCTCCTCTCCCTCGAGTAAGTCTTCTCACAGGAAGAGAACCTCCAAAAGGTCCTCTCTCAAGAAACATCTTAGGAAAAAAAACATGTCCTTTTCTTCATTGTTTAATAAACAATCTCGCTTGCTGCACCATTTAGGGACTCAGTGGCACAGTTTCCTGACTCCAGCTTCGAAATTCTGTTCCTCAGAATAGATCCCGGATCTCAAGAAGCTTTAGCCAAAACATCTAGCTCCACCCAATGATGTGCCTCAGGTTGAGGGTTTACACCAGGTGATGTTAGTTCTCTTTAGGATTACTCTGTCCCTTATTCCATTCCATTCTGGGTACCAAGGGTAGACACTTAGGGCCTGACTAATTCAGTAGATCCAGCCCAGACGCAGCTCAATTCCGCACCTCCACATGCTACGGTCCTGGCCCTGCCTCAGTGTAAACCAGTTGCGTTACAGACACATTAATTTTTGTTAGGCACGGGGAGATTAAGTGATTTGCCCAGAATCTCAGGATGTTGAGCGTCCCTGCCGAAACTCAAACCCAGTTCCCCAGCTTCGAGGTCGACCGCTCTAGCCGTTGTGCTACATCCTCTCCCTAGTATTCTCTGGGAGTCCCCATGTGGCCCAAAGACGAACCCACAGCACTCGATCAAAGGCAACTTTGAGGTCTATGAAGCAAGTGAACAAGCGGGTTTTCCACCTTAACGCGTTTTCCATTAGGGTGGCCAATGTTGCTAAATTTGTGGATGTTCCCATACCGGGCCTAAACCCAGTTTGAGTTTTCGGAATCAGCCTTTGCCCCTCTGCCCATGCTTGGAGATCTTGTAAAATGCAGGATGCATGCAATTCTGCTTCCACATTACTTAAGTCTATCAACCTATAAGGTCTGTAGTTTGCGCAGTTACTCAGGCCACCTTTCGTGGGGATCTTGAAGAGATATCCCTCCTTCCAGTCTGATTGCACTGTTTCTTCTTTCCAGATGTTTCCAAACATGGGGTAGAACATGGCTACTCATTTTTTAATGTCTGCCTTCAGTTCCTCTGCAGAAATGTTGTCAGGTCCTGCTGCCTTCCCATTTCTAAGATGTTTGATGGCTTGCTGTATTTCTTCCTTGGCTGGTCTGCTGCAGCTGATTGGCAAGTCTTTGTCAGCTGGCTGTATGTCTGGTGGAGACTGCGGCAAGGGCTAGTTCTGCAGTTTTTCAAAGTGCTCCACCCATCTTCGTTGTTGGCCTTCGTTACCCATGATTGTCTTCCCAACTTTGTCTATAACAGGTCTTTCTGGCTTGCTGTATCTGCCGGAAAGTTTCCTTATGTCGTAGAGTTCTTTCGAGTTTCCATGGCTTGCTGCTTCCTGGGCTTCTGTGGCAAGAGATCGATGAATTTTCGCTTGTCTGCTCTTAAGCTTCTCTTTGCTTCCTTGTTGGTTTTGGTGTACTCGCCTTGAGCTTTCACTTTTTCTGCTCTTGGTCAGTTAGTGTTGACAGCAGCTTTCTTTTCTTTCTCTCTTGGTTTTTGTGGATAGTCTCAGTGGAGATCAAGTCTTTATGCTGGTGTTTCTTGAGACCTAGTACCTCCTGGCAGGCTGATGTCACAGTTTCTTTGATCTTCTCCCAATGACTTTTTACTGGGTCTCTGTTGTCCTCTAGTTCTTGTAGGACTTTAAACTTGTTATTGAGGGTGACTGACAATTCACTGTATTTCTATGCATCTTTGAGTAGGGTGGTGTTATATCGCTGACGCTGGTTTGCCGGTTCCATCCATGGTTTCTTCAGCTTTAGCCTGGCCACGACAAGGTGATGGTCTGACACCATGTCCACTCCTCTCATCCCTCTCACATCCTGCAGGGACCTCCTGAACTTTTTGGCAATGCAGACATGATCGATCTGATTCTCTGTTGAATGGTCTGACGACACCCACGTTGCTTGTGTATTCTTTTGTGTGTTCTACCACATATCATTGGACTGTTCAGGGCACAGAGATCTGTGAGCCTTTCATCATTCTCGTTCATGTCGCCAAGGCCATTGTTGCCCATGACTTCTTCATACCTAGTGTTGTTGCGTCCAATCTTGCATTGAGGTCCCCCATCAATATGGTGATGTCTTTAAGGCATTTCTCCAGAATGGTCTGGAGTCTGTCGTAAAACTGTACTTTTCCCTCTTTGCGTTGCTGTCATTTGTAGGTGCACAGCACTGTTTAACATTCATGTTGATCCTCTTTTTCTGTGTGCGAAAGTCGCTGTGATCATTCTGGGACCATGGGCTCCCCATCCAATCAGAGCTCTGTTGGCTGCTGGCATTAGCATCAGTGCTACTCCCCGTGTGTGTGGGGCGTTCTCTTGCTCATGTCCAGAATATAGCACCATTCCTCCTGGAGCCAGTCTTTTCTGTCTGGACTGTGCCCATCTGGTCTCACTGATGCCAAGCAGGGCAAGGTTGATTCTTTTTAATCTCCGCTGCCACTTAGGTTGTCCTACCTGTCTCGTACATGGTCCTCCCGTTCCATGGCCTGATGGCGATTGTCTTGGTCAAAAGCGGATGCCTTGGGTGTCTAAATAGCCAAAAAACGTTCTAAAATGCCCACTTATCAATAACGTGGAGGGTGGGGAAAAAAATAGGATTTAAAATATGTAACACAAGCAGGTAATAATGGTAAAGTGTCACATAACCCTGGAATACGTAGTTCTTAAAGGGAGAATACATTCCAAAACCACAAATACTCCAAGTACACAATATATTCACTGGGGAATCTATGTTACAGTTAGTTTTTAAGATTACACATTAGGAAATCTTAGTAAAAAGACATCATGTTTACTTTAATAATCTTTACCACTCTTTAGGAACTCTGACTTGTGTGAGCTTTTAATTAATGAAAATGTAATCCGGGCATGACAAACAATATGTAGGGTTTACCAAGAGGGATTCCAACATTGCTGGAACATGCAACTGTGTATTTAGGCATTTGAAACTCTTTGCAGAATTCAAAGTATGCAGCACCTAACAAGGCTAAGCTCCTTGAACAGCTTTAATGAAAGTGAGCCGTCATGATTTCAAGGTTACCTTAGCATTGTAGCAGTTCTGCTTGATGCCACTAAGGCATATGATTCCCTGGAATGGGCACATCTTTTCCAACTCCTGTCCAGCGTAGGGATTAGCTAGCGCTCCCTGAGCGTGATCAAATCGTTCTACTCACAACCCACAGGCCGTTTGTGCGTAAATGGCGCGATCGATCTGCCAATCCCGATTATCAGGGGGGAGCCGACAGGGTTGCCCGCTTTCGCCCAATTTATTTGCTAATGCAATGGAGCCCCTACCAGCCAGATTATGGCAACACCACTCACATTGCCCCAAAAGAATCCTGGTTTATATGTACTCAGACAATGTCACTCTGTATGTTCAGGACCCCAATATCAATATTTCTCCAGTCGTCCGGGAAAGTATACACGTCGGGATAACCATTAACTGGTCCAAATCCATCATTTTTACCGTTCTCCCTAGGAACACAATTCTTCAAATAAGAATATCCTCTGGAGGGCAAACTATGGTAAACTCAAGGCATGGTTGGTGGACCGCGTGCTAGCCTGGACAAGGTTGATGCTGTCCCTTACAGGGAGGATTGCTGCTGCCCCGATTTGTGTCCCAAATGCTCGGTCTGCATGGGTGGTCGACACAGATCCCTCACCAAGCTAGGAGCTGTGGCGCTACTGCAGCACTCAATCCAGACCTCTCTCCCCAAACTAAAGACTCATGTTAATTCACTTCAAATATTTACAAAGAATCTACAGAACACCAGCCCAACTACATAGAATGGGACTGGCGGATTATATGCGCTACCCACGATGCACTACACACACACAGCCACCTTCCTTCACCTGGCCAGGGACTGCCCAGCAGTCGCACACTTCTGGGCGGGGGTATTCAACACTATTGCGCTGATCACCAACCATGCTCCTCCGCACTCACCCCTGGTAGACTTGTTGGAATATGTGAAAAACGGGGGCGGAGCTAGCCGAGCCTGCAAATGGCCGCTCCGTGAGCGAGCTCCCTGCGGTCGCTGAACAATCCTGAAATTATCCTATGCATACAGCTGGTTACCTGACATAATTTCGATGGAATCCTGAATCGGAAGCTGGCGGCGACATATTGCCCCGGTTTGCGTGTCATTATATCCCCCCAAACAGAAACTACACAGACTTTGTCTGCGGGGAGAGAAGCGGCCTATGAATGCGCATGCGCGTGGGCCGCGACCCCAGCGCTGAAACCCCGGATTGAGCGGAGATCGTGTATGCGGAGACACTGTGATCGGAGTTGTGATCCCTAGACGCTGGGCGATCCCCGTCTCTCGACTTGCCCTGCGGTGTCTCCAGGTGCCCGCCCTTGACGGAGGAGGTAGGGGGCTCCCTGCATCTTGCGGTGGACCGGGGGAGACGAGGGCCACCTGGTGCGTGTCTCCGGAGTCGTATCTGCGGGGGCATGGGGTGGGGGCCCCCACTGCGGCCCTCTGCATGTGCGGAGACCGCCGCGTCTGAGATCTGGTCGGGCCCGCCGGTGGGCGGAGCTGGGGTGCCCGGGCCCGCTTCCCGCCACCTGGGGGTCTTCTTGACTGTGTGACTGGCGGCGCAAGGTGGCGGATCCCCCACCCCCCCCGGGTGTGACGGACACACTGAGCTGCTGAGCGGAGCCTCCTGGGACTGCTGATAGGCAGCTGAGACGTGAGGCAGTTTCAGGGCCTGCAACACTGTGCAGCTGCGCTACTGGGGATTTTCACTCCTGACCTGTGCTTGATCCTATACCAGTGGACCTCGCATTCACTACACTAATTGAGCCACCTAGAGTTGTGCCAACCACCTGCACAAGCACTATACCCGAAGAGGGCACGTGAGCGGTGAACTGCGCTGCGCGGACGACTGGGGAAGGCCGCGCCAGCGTTTTGAGACACGTGGAAGGGCCATCTCTCCTCAATGAGGGGAGTAGGATATTAGCTGCACTCCATCTGGCCAAATTATCACTGCCTCTCACTGCTCTTGTACAATTGTGAACTTGGCTACACCTGATCACTGCTGTGAACTATCGCTTCCTGTGCCGCGCCGAGTGGTGGGGACCCCAGACCCACGTGCAGACATGAGCTGGCGACGCAATTATCGGGTAAAGAAATTGCCACAATGGGGAAACCTGACCGGAATCAGCCTAAAATCCATTTTGACCAGGCGAAGAAGATGGCGGACCACGGCGGAACGGACCAGGCGACTGCCCAGGTGCCGGCGTCGGATGCGAGCTCCCCTGCCGTTGTGGACTTTCAATCCATGTTCACAACGATCCAAGCTACCCTGACAAACATCGATGGGAAAATAGACTCCTTGACCTACAGAGTTGACCGCATGTCTGAAAGAATGGACCGACACACGGAAAGGATCGATATGGCAGAAAGGCGAATCTCGGACGCGGAGGACACGCTGCGCCCAACAGAAACGTAACAAGTTAAATACGACAAGGCGCTCACAACTCTTATGGCGAAATCCGAAGATTTGGAGGCGAGGTCCCGCCGCAACAACCTGCGCATTTTGGGAATAGCAGAATCAATGAACACGGGCAATATGGAGCACCACATCGAAACACTCCTGGCGACACTATTTGGGCAGCAGACTTTCTCTGAGGTCTTCATCATCGAAAGGGCGCACAGATCCCTTGCTCCGCCGCCGCCACCTGGGGCAAAACCACGCCCGATCATAGCTAAACTGTACAACTATAGGGACCGGGACGCGGCCCTCAGAAAAGCCAGAGAGCTGGGAAGCCTCGCACACAATGGAATGACATATCCATCTACCCGGATTTTACGCAACAGGTACAGGAAGCGAGGAAAAAATTTGTGGCAGTCAAGAAGAAATTCGAGATCAGCAAATTCCATATGCGATGATATATCCGGCCCGTATCCGCGTCACGGATAGTGGGAAGACTGTGATATTTGCTGATCCTAAAGACGTGCTCAAATTCTTACAACACAAGGCTTCAAAGGCGCCACGCAGACGATCACCCAGGGGTGAACAGGAGGACCAAGGGAATACCTCGGACGTTGAATAATACGAGAGTCGACTGTCATTTGCGCTCTGCTGGCACATGCCTCACAGATCACCCTCATCTGCGACTAGCACGGACATGGTGGAGTGCACTTCATGAACTCCTGGTTTGCTTTTTGTGTTTTGCTCTTTGATAACTATGTTTGGGGACAAATTATGTTCTTATGGGGGACACCTTTGCTGATTGTGTGGTCAATTACAGCATGAGAGGGGCACTGCTTCGTCACCACGACTGGTGGACCGTATTGCATAACAATGACTCTTTGAAGCGACCCCCCAGATGACGGTGTCCCTGGGGTGTCCGGCTGGCGACTCCCGCCACTCTGTGTGAACCACAACTACATTCTAGTTTTTTGTGGGTTTAGTTGGAGGGTGGGATGACGGGACTGTTTGAGGTAAATTGGGATGGCTTTAGCTGTTGGGGTTTGCTGAAGTGGGTGGGGGTGGGAGGGTGGGGAAGTTCCGAGTTGGAATATGTTATTGAGATTGTACCGAAGAGCCAAGACCCATTTATCTTTGTCACATGTACTGGCAGTTGTGACCGAATAATGGAACCTGCAGTCCTAATCAGTGTCTCTTCCGATGAGTGAGAAGTATAATTGCCTGACTTGGAACGTCAGGGGTTTAAACACCCCCAAAAAAATCAGGCAAATATTTGCCTATCTTGACAGACATGATATTCAAATCGCTCTGCTGCAGGAGACGCATCTGACTACAACCTCTGAGGCCAGGATTGCTGTTCGATGGGCTAGTTATAAATTGGCCGCCTCGTATTCCTCTTATGCTAGAGGGGTCCTCATTTTAATAAAGAGGGGAGTTGCCTTTACACCTATCTATACATACACAGACAAGGAAGGGCGATGTGCCATGGTGCAGGGCAAGTTAGGAAACGCTCTGGTTACTCTGATTAAGGTTTATGGTCCCATAGCAGACGAGCCGGACACTTACATGCGCATCTACACTACACTGAGACGACTGTCCTATGGGGCGGTGATTTTAATACTTACCTAGACCCACACCTTGATAAATCAAGCCCATTAGGACTACGCACACCTAAGATAGCCCAGAGTGTCAAAGATGCAATGTGGAGTTCGGTCTCCTTGATATCTGGCAGCTGCATCATGGCTCAACCAAAGAGGGCACACACGCTACACCCAGTCATGGCAGCTGGTCCAGACTGGACTATTGGCTAATCAGTGAGAGGGCAAACGACTGGGTATGGGAGGTTACTACGCTACCGCGTACACTGTCAGATCATAACCCGGTACGGCTCGCACTCAGGGTCACGGGAAATGCCCACCGCCCTTACACCTGGCACTTTAGAGCCCAGGCCCTTCTAGATCCCGTTTACAATGACGCCATCAGACGGGCAATAGAACAATATTTTGCAATCAACACGGGAACCGTGGAGAGCGCAGCTAAATTATGGGAAGCCTTTAAGGTGACCATACGCGGGGTATGCACTAGTACTACAGCTGGCATTTTGAAAGACATCCGGGGTCAACTGGAACAAGTTGAACACAAACTCGCAGAGCTAGAACGCCAATACACAACCGCACCTTCCCCTGCGACGCTCACTCGCATTCACGACCTATTGACTGAATACGACTCACTTTCGGAATCGGAGGTGAAGTATAGGAATCGCAGACACACAGCGCGAACCTATGGTGAGGGTGGTCGTCCGGGCCGAAGTCTAGCCTTTAAAATCAAGACTCAGGAAGACTACCACTACACAGCTAAGATTACAGATTCCCAGGGAGTAGAGCACTATACCTCTACGGCAATAATAGATCAGTTCCACAGTTTCTATTCAGAATTATATGCTTCCCGGGGCGGCACATCTGACGTAGACCTAGCAGATTACCTGTCAGATATAGCATGCGCTTGGTTGTCAGACACTCACCGAAAATATCTAGACCTGCCAATAGACGAGACGGATATCAAAGCTGCAATTCACGCACTGCCTAATCAGAAGGCTCCAGGGCCGGATGGACTCACAGCTGAATTCTATAAGGAATATATTGATTTAATTACACCTCCCTTGCTGGAAATGTATGCGGAGGCACACGAGACCGGCTCCCTGCCACCGTCCCTTCGCGAAGCACTAATCATCACTCTGTTAAAGAAGGACAAAGCTCCGGACGCTTGCGAATCTTATCGCCCATTGTCCTTGATAAATTTGGATGCAAAAATCTTAGCACAAATCTTAGCCACGCGGTTGCAACCCCTTATGCCCAACTTGGTCCTCCCGGATCAATCGGGCTTCATACCGGAGCGCTCTACGTCACACAATCTGAGAACTACTTTTGCCATGTTTCATGTTTTAGATCCTGCTTTGCCTGCTGCTGCGGTGATGCTGGACGCAGCAAAGGCGTTTGACTCCATAGAATGGGAATATATGTTTCACATACTACGACGCATGGGATTCCCATTGTTGTTCCTGGGATGGGTTCGGCTTTTATACACAGACACATGTGCATTGGTACGCGTCGGGGGTTTGACGTCCAAACCATTCAAAATACACAGAGGCACGCGGCAGGGGTGCCCGCTATCGCCCTTGCTGTTTGCATTGGCGTTGGAGCCATTGGCAAACATAATTCGACAGCGACATAGGGAAACGGCACTTAATTTCTTACACAGACCGGTGGGCATATCACTCTACGCTGATGATATGGTCCTGTTCGTCAGAGATCCAACACAACATTTAGCAAAAATTGAGGGAATACATCCGGTTCGGACTTCACTCCGGTTTGCAAATTAACTGGAATAAATCGATCATAAAACCCCTAACAGTTAATACATCACCACCGAATGTGGAATACCCTTTAGTGTGGACCACGGACCCGGTGAAATATTTGGGCGTCTGGGTACACCGAGACCCAGACATAGTGATCACAGAAAACTATGGTAAGGCCTGTACCGCCCTGGACCAACAAATTGATAGATGGAATCGCTTACCGCTCTCGCTGGCTGACCGCATCGCCATAATTAAAATGGTCATCCTACCGCGTTTTTTATATTTATTCAGTAATATCCCAATTAAGCTGACACAACACTTCTTCAAGGAACTGCGATCCTCACTACTTCGGTTGATATGGGGAGGTAGGCAGGCCAGGGTGAGCTGGTCCACACTGACTCGGGATTTTGCTCAAGGAGGCTTCAATGCTCTGGATATTTTCTTATACTATTTATGTGCCCAAGCACAATATGCATGCTACTGGTTCCGACCGCATGCGTTCACGCCCCATGTTGCAGTAGAGGACGGGGACGCTCATCCTGTACTACTATCGGGGGTGCTCACACACACACACACACACGCAGAGGTACTCCAAAAACGGAAATAAACTCCAGAGACACGACTGTCGCTGCATGGCAAACTATGGGTAACATCACTAGCAGAATCCCGCTATATGCACCAGCACTGCCTATTGCACATCATGCGGCACTCTCAGTGACGCAGGAAGAGGGCTCACTCAGGGCACTGAGGGAAGTGGGCATAGTAACTATGCAGGATCTCTATGCGGACGGCCACTTTCTCACGGCAGATGACTTAGCTCACATCTCCAACCCCTCCCCACTGTTCAATTTTACTGTGCATAGATTGAGACAAGCGGCTAAAGCTCACTACGTCACGTACCCGACTGAACCACCCACATCAAGTGCATTACAGATGATACTAGTTGCGCCTTTTTATGGCGTAAGCTTATCACAAAACTGTATAAAGAGATAAGAAAAGACAAGGTCCCCGATGTAGACAGCAGCTTAGCTCGCTGGAATCAAAGCTTAGATCCACCATTATCAATACTGGACTGGGAACACATATGCAAACTGACTGGCGCCCTCACGCCCAATGGAAACTTGCGCATTATTCATTTCAAATTTATACATCAAACTTACCACACCCCTGTTAAACTACATAAGTGCGGCCTGAGAGACACCAGCGTGTGTAGGCGATGTGGTCATCCCTGTAGGAGAGTAGGATCTGCTTCACATGGGTACCCCCACTTTTTGCTGATGCTTCACTGTTTTTCGACTTTAGTCTGGCTGGGGCCCTGCTAATAAGAACCCCAGCCTAGCTGCTTCCTCTCTAAAATGGTTTCCATGTGCCTTAGGCACACCTCTGATTGGAATCTGGAGTGCCCTTATAAGTCCCTAGTATATGGTATACTATGTACCCAGGGCATAGGTACCTCAGAGGCCTGCCAGGGGCTGAAGCATGTATTGTGCCACCCTGGAAGGCCAGCCAAAGGACACCACAGGTCTGCTACTGCAGCCTGGGTAAGGTGGTGCATGCACCCTTACTGTGATATAGGCTACCTATATCACTACATACATACACACATATAAACCTATAAGTCACTCCTATGGCAGGCCTTATCAATCCTGGAGGCAGAGTGCGTGGTTCCTATGTGAGAGGGTGCCCCTGCATGAGCTGGGCCCCTCTGCAGCGTTCGGAGACCCTTCTCTGATGCTGTTTGTAGTGCAGCCCGACCATATACTCTTAAGCGCATTATAACCTCGCGTTAAATGCTAACTTTGGGATGGCTGCACGGAAACATGTTGTGTTTGGTGTCAAACATCTTGGAATACTACCCCCCGCCAGTTCTGGCGGCGGGGGTAGCATTCCACCCTTCTAGAGGGAGAGACATGTACACACCGGTATACCCGGTACTGACTTTCCAGAGCCCTGGCATCACAAAATGAATGCCGCTGCCACAGACACGAGTCTGGCCTCCTGCTGCTGACCGAAACTCCGGCAGGGGAGGCCTGGACAATAGGTTTCCTGTCCCAGGGAGGTGAAACCACCTCCCCAGACAGGATAGTGTGTATTGGGGCTGGGCGGGAGCACTCTCTGGTGCTTTGAAGTCCTGCACTGGGGGCACATTTGGTGTCCCTGTGCATACCCCAGTTCAAACCGGCTCAGGGGCTTCCAGCCCCTGCTCTGGCGCGAAACTGGACAAAGGGAAAGGGGTGTAACCACCCCTCTGCCCTGACCCTCCCATAGGTGGGTCCACAGAGTATGTCCAACCCCCTACCTTAGTATAAGTATGGGACCCCAGTCCTTAGGACTTTAGATTAACCTGGACGAAACTCTGACACAGAATCCTGGACCTTCGACGCTCTACTTCAAGATTAGAGGACTGAAGAATCTCCCTTGGGGTCAAGGAGTGACTCCCCTGCTTGGCAGGCACCAAAGAAGCAATTGTCCGGTCTGCATCGCTGAAGCTCCCGCCGGGCGCCGAAGTCTTTGCATCACCAGAGGTGGATTTCCAGACTTCCCCGAGGCTGCCCCGAGTCCCCAGCAAAGCTGAGGCCCGTAGCTGTCGTGGGTAACGTGGAACCGTGACCCCTGGACAGCGATCGCATTTGCAAGTGCATCCTCTTCTGGGTCTCCCACGAAGTCGTGCTTTGGGCTCCGAGTAGCCCCAGCCTCCAGCACCAACTGCACCGAAGATCACTGGCCTCCACTCCACGAGTGTCCTGTGAGCCAGCTCCACGTGCATCGACTCGAGGCTCCTTCGCGGTCGCTAGTCCGTTGGCTAGTAGGCCCTCCCGAAGGCCAACGTTCTTCTGCTTGGGCTCCCTGGTTGCTCCAGGCGTGCCCTGACTTACCCTCGCTGGGTGAGTCCCACAGACCTTGCTGGTCTGCAACATCGTCCTTCTTCCATTTCCACGAGACTTGCCGTTGCCAAGGCTTGTTGGGTCCAATCCGGTCGCCGACACCCCTGCAAGCGACAGACGTCGTGGGACAGCTCGAATCCAGCTCCTTGTCGTCGTCGACGCCTCCTGGACCTCGTGGCTGAAGAGTCAAGACGACCGTCAACCTACCTGAAGCACTTGACATCGGTGGGCATCTGCTCATCGCCTTCCTGGTCACTGGCTAGTGACCCAGACTCTGTCCCCTCTGCTTTCAGGTTCTTCAGATCTTCGATCCACCTTTGGATCCACCCGAACACTTTCGACTTGGCCGCCAGCAGCACTTTGCAGCAGATCGCCATTGAAAGCGACGACGAAACCCGACCCCGAAAGACACCTATGCACCCGGCTCCCCTGGGTGAGGTAACTCAAGTACTCCGGTGCTCCCGTGGGTATTGACACTAGAACAGCCTAGTTCTCAAAGGGTTTGCTCCAAGTCCTCCTCTAAGTGTCCCTTTTCTTTTAAATTCAAACCGCGACTTTCCCCATAGAAGTTAACGGCGATTCGCGGCTGTGTTCATACACTGCACGCGTCCCCGTGGGTCCCCTGTGTCACTACCTTGGGTGGTTCCTTGTGGTCCAAGCACTTCTACAGGCTCTAGGCCCTGTGTCTAGCTCAGTCGTGGTTCTTATACCACTTCATTGGTATATGGTTTGGTACGCCTCTAGGGCTCAAACGTGTATTTGTGCTATTACTGTAGATAACTAACTTATAACTTATGTACTTCGAACTCTAGCCTCATAAAGAGACTAGAGGAGTGTGTTTAGCAATAAATACATATATTTTGAATATATACCTGGTGTGGTCCTCTTTCATTTGGTCACTCAAGAGATTATAGACTGGTAAAACAAGCTGCTTTACATTCCTTCAAGACTTAGCCTGAAGGCTGCTCTCCATAGCTACCACTAGGATAGCTTTCAATAAAGGTTGTCTTTAACCTATCTCCAATAAGGGGTTGTTTGGACTGGTGCAAGGTGCCCACTATAATTAGTGGACAGCATATGCCAGGCCAACTTCTCACATTGGTGGCAGCGGTGGGATTCCAGCTTGCTATTGTTTTACCAGATAATCTCAATTGAATTGATCAACTGAAAACCACAAAGGGTACCTAAGGTACATATAAATCAAGCTTAGTAATACAGTAAGTTCTACTGAACTTAGAGCTGTGTGTTAAGGGATAGCACACCCTTTCTACAACTCAAGAGAGTTTAGTAGGCCACACTAGAGTAGGTAGTGCATACACCACACCTCACTAGTAATGTCTTCAAAGCCAGGACCCCGTGAGTCCTTGCCAGAAGCCAGTGGGCTTCTTCCCTCCAAGTATGATAAACTCCCATTCTTGGAATTGAGAGCATTATGCAATACTAGGAAGTTGAAGGCAGGCAAAAGTGCCAGCACCCAACACCTCAGGGAGGTGTTACTAGCTGATGATCTCAGCAGGCCCCTAGGGTCTGAAGGGGTAGGCAGAGAGGGTGGGGCAGAAGATGAGGAAGGGGTCAGGGGTGAAGAAACCCAGGCCCCCCTCTGAAACTGGCCAGGAAGGTGAAAATGACCTTGACCTGGAGAACGCAATCCCTCCTGTGGAGGAGGAGGAGGATCAGAATGACCTCCCCTTTGTCCCCCCAGGAAAAATTGTGAGTGTGCCCAGAACGTCTAGGTCTCCTTCTCAGGAGTCCAACCACTCTGACACCTCAATAGGGACCTCTATCTCCTCTCATAAGAGAGAATCCTCTCATGACAGGAGAAAGAGACTGATTGAGTATGAGCAAGCCCAGCTTGAACTCAGAAAACAGCAGTTGGCTATAGACAGGGAGTCCCTAGATCTCTACAAAGAGAGAAAAAAGATGGGACTAGAGTCCCATGGTGGCAGCAATTTCCCCAGAGATGGGGAAAGGTCTTATGACCATAGAAACCTGAGCAAGATTGTCCCTCCCTACCAGGGTGGGGATGACATCCACAAATGGATAACTGCACTGGAGAGGGCCTGTAAAGTACAGAGGGTCCCTCAGGAGCAGTGGGCAGCAATCTTGTGGCTCTCCTTTGCAGACAAAGGTAGAGATAAGCTCCTCACTGTTAGAGAGGAGGATGCTGATAATTACAAAGTCTTGAAGAGTGCTCTAATTGATGGGTTTGGCCTAACCACTGAACAATACAGGTTAAAGTTCAGAGATAACCAAAAGGCACAGACTCAAGACTGGGTGGACTTTGTTGATTGTTCTGCCAAGGCTCTGGAAGGTTGGTTATTGGGCAGTAAGGTATGTGACTTCACAGGATTGTACAATCTTATCATGAGGGAGCAGATCCTTAACAATTGTCAAAATCAGCTGTTGCATCAGCACCTGGTGGACTCTGATCTGACCTCTCCCCAAGAATTGGGAAAGAAGGCAGACAAATGGGTCCGAACCAGGGTGAGGCAGAAGGTACAGAACCAAGGTGGTGACCCTAAGAAGCCAGATTCGAAAAACTCTGATAAGGGTGGGGAGAAGGGTAAAGACCAAAAGTCTTCACAAGGCCCCCAAAAATCTTCTTCAGGTGGGGATTCACAGTCTAACAAAGGGAAAGGCCAAAAGAAACCATGGTGCAAGGTCTGTAAGCAAAAGACCCACTGGACCAGTGATTGCACCAAGTCCAAAGACTCTACTCCAGCCCCCACCAATGCCCCTAAGGCACCTGCTCCCCCTAGTGCAGTTACAGTTGGTGGTGGGACTACACAAGCCAAGGGTTTAGTAGGGTTGACCCTGGGTAAGGAGATGAGCTCTGACCTAGTCAGAGAACTCACTCAGGCTGTCCTAGTCTGTGATGGAGGCATGGATGTGACCTCCTCTGTAAGTCCCAGTAATCTGGGCAAGTACAGGCAACAGCCCTTAATCAATGGAAAAGAGGCTTTGGCATTTAGGGACACAGGGGCAAGTGTCACCATGGTGACACAAGACCTTGTGAATCCTGGGCAGATTATACTTGGTGAAATGTACCAAGTGACCAATGCTAGCAACGTCAGAACAGACCATACTCTTGCAGTTGTTAACTTCTCCTGGGGAGGGGTAACTGGCCTTAAGAAGGTTGTGGTAAGTGCAGACCTACCCGTTGAATGCTTGCTTGGCAATGACTTAGAAACTTCAGCTTGGGCCGAAGTGGAGCTCAGGACCCATGCAGAAATGCTGGGCATCCCTGCAGATGTGTTTGCTGTGACCAGGTCACAAGCCAAAATATATAACACTGAACAGGCCTTGGATTCTGGAATAATGGACCAAGTGCCCTCCAAGAAGAGGAGTAGTAGGGTAAAGGCAGTGCCTTCCCCCTTGGCTCAGAAGGAAGATCAGTCTCTTGAGGGGGATGATCTCAGTCCTGAGGAAGGAACTGTCCCAGAGGAGCTTGAACCTGACCAGGTTGAGTTCTTGGGGACAGGGGCCCTTCCAGGGCAGATCTGAGCCAGGAGCAGCAGAGCTGCCCCTCTCTTGAACCCCTCAGACAGCAAGCTGCTGCTGAGGCTGCTGGGAAAGCTAGTGGTCCCCATACTGTGTATTGGGATGATGGACTCTTGTACTCAGAGTGTAGAGACCCCAAGCCTGGTGCCACCAGGAGGTTGGTTATACCTCTGAAGTTCAGGGGCTTCCTATTGACCCTAGCCCATTACATTCCCTTAGCAGGTCACCTGGGCCAGAACAAGACTTGGGACAGGATTGTCCCTCACTTTCACTGGCCCCACATGTCTGAAGACACCAAGGAGTTTTGTCACTCCTGTGTAACCTGCCAGGCCAGTGGCAAGGCAGGTGGCACTACAAAGGCCCCCCTGATACCACTACCTGTGGTGGGGGTTCCCTTTGAAAGGGTGGGGATTGACATTGTTGGTCCCATGGATCCCCAAACAGCATCTAGGCACAGGTTTATCCTGGTGGTAGTGGATCATGTCACCAGGTACCCAGAGGCTATTCCCCTTAGGACCACTACAGCACCTGTGGTGGCAAGAGCCCTCCTGGGAATTTTCTCAAGAGTGGGCTTCCCTAAGGAGGTTGTATCAGACAGGGGTTCTAACTTTATGTCTGGATACTTAAAAGCAATGTGGCAGGAGTGTGGAGTGATTTACAAGTTCACCACACCCTATCACCCACAATGCAATGGTTTAGTTGAGAGATTCAACAAAACCTTGAAGGGCATGATTAAAGGGCTCCCAGAAAAGCTTAGGCGAAGATGGGACATACTCTTGCCCTGCCTTTTATTTGCATACAGGGAGGTGCCTCAAAAGGGGGTTGGCTACAGCCCTTTTGAACTTTTGTTTGGTCACCCTGTCAGGGGTCCATTGTGCTTGGTGAAGGAAGGATGGGAGTTACCTCTCAAGCCCCCAAAGCAAGACATAGTGGACTATGTACTTGGTCTCCGCTCCCGGATGGCTGAGTACATGAAAAAGGCAACTAAAAACCTTGAGGCTAGCCAGGAACTTCAAAAAGCCTGGCATGACCAAAAGGCTGTACTGACTGTTTACCAGCCAGGACAGAAGGTGTGGGTGTTGGAGCCAGTGGCCCCAGCAGCTCTCCAAGACAAATGGAGTGGACCCCATACCATTGTTGAACAGAAGGGTGAGGTTACCTATTTAGTAGACCTAGGAACACCCAGGAGTCCCCACAGGGTTCTCCATGTCAACAGGTTAAAACCATAAGTGGACAGGGCAGACATGGGCTTGCTCATGGCTTCTGATGAGGGACAGGAGGAAGAGAGTGACCCACTCCCTGACCTGCTCTCACAGAACCCTGATGATGGGTCAGTGGATGGTGTAGCCTTGGCAGGCAGCCTCACTGCCCAGCAGCAAACTGATTGCAGACAGGTGCTCAATCAGTTCAGGCACATATTCTCACTGACACCCAGTCAGACTACCTGGTGCACTCATGAAGTGGACACTGGGGACAGTCTGCCTATTAAAAATAAGATTTATAGGCAACCTGACCATGTCAGGGACAGTATCAGGACAGAAGTCCAGAAGATGTTGGATTTGGGAGTTATTGAACCCTCAGATAGCCCTTGGGCTAGTCCAGTGGTCCTTGTGCCAAAACCTCACACCAATGGTGGGAAAAGAGAGATGAGGTTTTGTGTGGACTACAGGGGTCTCAATGCAGTCACTAGGACTGATGCCCATCCAATACCTAGGGCAGATGAGCTAATAGACACTTTGGCCTCAGCCAAGTATCTAAGCACATTTGACCTGACAGCTGGCTACTGGCAGATCAGACTAGCTGATGATGCAAAGCCAAATACAGCATTCTCAACCCCTAGTGGGCATTATCAATTTGTGGTGATGCCCTTTGGTCTGAAGAATGCACCTGCCACTTTTCAGAGGTTGGTGAATACAGTCCTTACAGGTCTGGAAGCCTATAGTGCAGCATATCTAGATGATATTGCTGTCTTTAGCTCCACCTGGGAGGATCACCTGGTCCACCTCAGAAATGTTTTGCAGGCCCTGCAGAAAGCAGGCCTGACTATCAAGGCCACAAAGTGCCAGATAGGGCAGAGTCAGGTTGTGTACCTGGGCCACCTTGTGGGTGGAGGCCAGGTTCAACCACTGCAGAGCAAGATCCAGACCATCATGGACTGGACTGCTCCAACTACCCAGACTCAGGTGAGAGCCTTTTTAGGCCTGACTGGGTACTATAGGAGATTTGTCAAGGGGTATGGATCAATAGTGACACCCCTGAATGACTTAACTTCCAAGAAAATGCCCAAAAAGGTTCAGTGGACAGTTAGCTGTCAAAAGGCATTTGATGACCTAAAGCAGGCCATGTGCACTGCTCCCATTCTACAGAGTCCTGATTACTCCAAGAAGTTCATTGTCCAAACAGATGCATCTGAATTGGGGGTAGGGGCTGTACTGTCACAATTGAATGATGAAGGTCAGGATCAGCCAGTAGCTTTTATTAGCAGAAGGCTGACCCCTAGAGAGAAACGTTGGTCAGCCATTGAGAGGGAGGCCTTTGCTGTGGTCTGGGCTCTGAAGAAGTTGAGGCCATACTTGTTTGGTACTCACTTCCTTGTTCAAACCGACCATAAGCCCCTCTTATGGCTAAAACAAATGAAGGGTGAAAACCCCAAACTGCTTAGGTGGTCCATTTCCCTACAGGGGATGGACTTCACAGTGGAACATAGACCTGGGAGTAACCATGCCAATGCAGATGGACTCTCTAGGTACTTCCACTTAGAACATGAAGACTTAACTGGGCAAGGTTAGTTTAATGTCCCTACGTTTGGGGGGTTGTGTAGGAGAGTTGGTTCTGCTTCACATGGGTACCCCCACTTTTTGCTGATGCTTCACTGTTTTTCGACTTTAGTCTGGCTGGGGCCCTACTAATCAGAACCCCAGCCTAGCTGCTTCCTCTCTAAAATGGTTTCCATGTGCCTTAGGCACACCTCTGATTGGAATCTGGAGTGCCCTTATAAGTCCCTAGTATATGGTATACTATGTACCCAGGGCATAGGTACCTCAGAGGCCTGCCAGGGGCTGAAGCATGTATTGTGCCACCCCTGGAAGGCCAGCCAAAAGGACACCACAGGTCTGCTACTGCAGCCTGGGTAAGGTGGTGCATGCACCCCTTACTGTGATATAGGCTACCTATATCACTACATACATACACACATATAAACCTATAAGTCACTCCTATGGCAGGCCTTATCAATCCTGGAGGCAGAGTGCGTGGTTCCTATGTGAGAGGGTGCCCCTGCATGAGCTGCAGCGTTCGGAGACCCTTCTCTGATGCTGTTTGTAGTGCAGCCCGACCATATACTCTTAAGCGCATTATAACCTCGCGTTAAATGCTAACTTTGGGATGGCTGCACGGAAACATGTCGTGTTTGGTGTCAAACATCTTGGAATACTACCCCCCCGCCAGTTCTGGCGGCGGGGGTAGCATTCCACCCTTCTAGAGGGAGAGACATGTACACACCGGTATACCCGGTACTGACTTTCCAGAGCCCTGGCATCACAAAATGGATGCCGCTGCCACAGACACGAGTCTGGCCTCCTGCTGCTGACCGAAACTCCGGCAGGGGAGGCCTGGACAATAGGTTTCCTGTCCCAGGGAGGTGTAACCACCTCCCCAGACAGGATAGTGTGTATTGGGGCTGGGCGGGAGCACTCTCTGGTGCTTTAAAGTCCTGCACTGGGGGCACATTTGGTGTCCCTGTGCATACCCCAGTTCAAACCGGATCAGGGGCTTCCAGCCCCTGCTCTGGCGCGAAACTGGACAAAGGGAAAGGGGTGTAACCACCCCTCTGCCCTGACCCTCCCATAGGTGGGTCCACAGAGTATGTCCAACCCCCTACCTTAGTATAAGTATGGGACCCCAGTCCTTAGGACTTCAGATTAACCTGGACGAAACTCTGACACAGAATCCTGGACCTTCGACGCTCTACTTCAAGATTGGAGGACTGAAGAATCTCCCTTGGGGTCAAGGAGTGACTCCCTGCTTGGCAGGCACCAAAGAAGCAATTGTCCGGTCTGCATCGCTGAAGCTCCTGCCGGACGCCGAAGTCTTTGCATCACCAGAGGTGGATTTCCAGACTTCCCGAGGCTGCTCCTGAGTCCCCAGCAAAGCTGAGGCCCGTAGCTGTCGTGGGTAACGTGGAACCGTGACCCCTGGACACCGATCGCATTTGCAAGTGCATCCTCTTCTGGGTCTCCCACGAAGTCGTGCTTTGGGCTCCGAGTAGCCCCAGCCTCCAGCACCAACTGCACCGAAGATCACTGGCCTCCACTCCACGAGTGTCCTGTGAGCCAGCTCCACGTGCATCGACTCGAGGCTCCTTCGCGGTCGCTAGTCCGTTGGCTAGTAGGCTCTCCCGAAGGCCAACCTTCTTCTGCTTGGGCTCCCTGGTTGCTCCAGGCGTGCCCTGACTTACCCTCGCTGGGTGAGTCCCACAGACCTTGCTGGTCTGCAACATCGTCCTTCTTCCATTTCCACGAGACTTGCCGTTGCCAAGGCTTGTTGGGTCCAATCCGGTCGCCGACACCCCTGCAAGCGACAGACGTCGTGGGACAGCTCGAATCCAGCTCCTGGTCGTCATCGACGCCTCCTGGACCTCGTGGCTGAAGAGTCAAGACGACCGTCAACCTACCTGAAGCACTTGACATCGGTGGGCATCTGCTCATCGCCTTCCTGGTCACTGGCTAGTGACCCAGACTCTGTCCCCTCTGCTTTCAGGTTCTTCAGATCTTCAATCCACCTTTGGATCCACCCGAACACTTTCGACTTGGCCGCCAGCAGCACTTTCCAGCAGATCGCCATTGAAAGCGACGACGAAACCCGACCCCGAAAGACACCTATGCACCCGGCTCCCCTGGGTGAGGTAACTCAAGTACTCCGGTGCTCCCGTGGGTATTGACACTAGAACAGCCTAGTTCTCAAAGGGTTTGCTCCAAGTCCTCCTCTAAGTGTCCCTTTTCTTTTAAATTCAAACCGCGACTTTCCCCATAGAAGTTAACGGCGATTCACGGCTGTGTTCATACACTGCACGCGTCCCCCGTGGGTCCCCTGTGTCACTACCTTGGGTGGTTCCTTGTGGTCCAAGCACTTCTACAGGCTCTAGGCCCTGTGTCTAGCTCAGTCGTGGTTCTTATACCACTTTATTGGTATATGGTTTGGTACGCCCCTAGGGCTCAAACGTGTATTTGTGCTATTACTGTAGATAACTAACTTATAACTTATGTACTTCGAACTCTAGCCTCATAAAGAGACTAGAGGGGTGTGTTTAGCAATAAATGCACAAGTTACTAACTTGTGTAACGATATATCTGTAAGAGACAGTAGTTAGTGACAGATTCCTTACCTTAGAATATCCCCAGGCGTCAGGCTGGATCCGGAAAGTTTTTGCGTAGCAGTACCCTTTGCGCGTCGGTAGGCGGCGTCGTGCGGCTCCGCATCCGTCGTCGGCGTCGTGATCGCCGGGATGACGTCGCGGGCAGTACTTAGACGCCGCCCCTGCGAGCGGACGTCAGTTCTGTACACGACTTTCCGCACCAGGAACGCAGAGCCATGCAAGAAGCTGACATAGGTGTCTGAAAAATACTAGGGCCCTGAAAGGGATGTCCTTAACCCTAGAAATCAGTTCGCAGAACGGGGAGGATGGGTGGGGCGGTAGGAATCTGTCACTAACTACTGTCTCTTACAGATATATCGTTACACAAGTTAGTAACTTGTGCATCTGAAAGAGACACGTTAGTGACAGATTCCTTACCTTAGAATAGATACCCCAGCAATACCAACCCCGGTGGTGGGTCTGCTAACAAAGATCAGACAAGGAAGTCCCGGAGGACAGAACGGCCAAAGAAGCCGTCCCTCCGGACCGGACTGTCAAGGCAGTAATGCTTTGTAAACGTGTGCAGCGAGGCCCAAGTAGCTGCCTGACAGATATCCTGCAGCGGAACACCGCGGCCTAAAGCCGTGGTAGCAGCCGTTGCCCTGGTGGAATGGGCACGCAGCCCAACAGGAGGCTCCTTCTTAGCCAAAGAATAGCAGGCTTTGATACACAAGGTTACCCAGCGGGAGATGGTTCTCTTGTGCACCGCCCGACCTTTTGGCGCCCACGTAGCCAACAAAGAGCTGGTCATCCACCCGGAAGTGTTGTGTGCGGTTGAGGTAAAAGGAAAGCGCACGTTTTGGGTCCAGACGGTGGAGCCTCTCTTCCTCCCTGGAAGGATGCGGAGGCGGAAAGAAGGTGGGCAAAGTGATGGTCTGCCCAATGTGGAAGGCAGTAACCACCTTTGGCAAGAAGGACGGACGCGTCCGAAGAACAACCTTGTCTGGATGAACAGACAGAAAGGGAGGTTTGCATGAAAGAGCCTGGAGCTCACTCACCCGCCGAGCGGAGGTGATGGCCACCAGAAAGGCTGTCTTCAGAGTCAGAAGACGAAGAGGACAGTTGTGCAGAGGCTCAAAGGGAGCGCACATAAGAAAGGTAAGAACCAAGTTCAAGTCCCACTGAGGCATCACAAACGGAACAGGAGGGAAGAGGTGTGTAATGCCTTTTAGAAACCTGTTAACAACAGGGGACTTGAAAAGGAGGGCTGATCAGGAAGCCTGAGGAAGGCCGAGATAGCACAAAGATAGCCCTTGATGGTACCCAGGGCAGAACCCTGCTGGGCCAGGGAAAGAAGGAACAGAAGAACCTCAGAAAGAGGGGCAGAAAGGGGATTCACAGCCTTTGCTGTGCACCATGCCACAAACTTGTTCCACCTGCAGGCGTATACCACCTTAGTGGAGGGACGCCTGGCTGCCAGAATTACATCACAAACTTCGGGAGGCAAGTCGAAAGGAATCAACTGCCGCCGCTCAATCTCCACGCAAGCAGGTGGAGGCTGGACAGGTTCGGGTGGAGGACCGTCCCCTGCTGCTGCGACAGAAGATCCTCCCGAAGAGGCAGACGGATCGGGGATCCACGCTCATACTGAGTAGCTCGGGATACCAAACTCTTCGAGCCCAGTCCGGAGCCACAAGAATGACTTGGGCCCGGTCGTGCCGAATCTTCTTCAACACTCTGGGTAGAAGTGGTATAGGCGGAAAGGCGTACAATAGACCGCAACTCCACTCGCGACGAAAGCGTCGCCGAGCGAGTGCCGCCTTGGAAATTCCAACGCGCAGAACTGATGACATTGCGCGTTCTCTTCGGTGGCGAATAGATCTAACCAAGGCTCTCCCCACTGAAGAAAGAGTCCTTGCGCCACTTCCGAGTGAAGACGCCATTCGTGATCCATCATGCACCTGCGGCTGAGTTCGTCCGCCCTGGCGTTCAGGGAACCTGCCAGGTGTTGAACCATCAGAAACATGCCCTGATGTTCCAGCCATGTCCAGAGGCGCAGAGCCTCCTGACAAAGGGTCCACGACCCCACCCCGCCTTGTTTGTTGCAGTACCACATGGCGGTGGTGTTGTCTGTGAACACCTGCACTACCTTCCCTTTGACAGAGGGAAGGAATGCCTTGAGTGCAAGTCGGATCGCCCGGAGCTCCAGAAGGTTGATATGGAGCCGGGACTCCGCCGGAGACCAGAGGCCTCTGATCTCCGCCTCTCCCATGCCAGAAGGGACTCGTCCATCCCAGAAGGGACGCGTCCGTCACAACTGTGTGCTCTGGCTGGGGAAGGGAGAGGGATCTGCCCATGACCCATTGCCGGTTCGAGAGCCACCACTGCAACTGTTTTGCAGTCCCCGCCGAGATCTGGACGTGATCGGACAGGTTGCCCTGGTGCTGCGCCCACTGGAACTTCAGGTCCCACTGCAGAGCCCGCATATGCCATCTGGCATGATCGACCAGCAGGATGCAGGAGGCCATGAGGCCCAGCAGCCTCAGGGTCATCCGTACCGAAACCCAGGACAAAGGCTGAAAGATCGGAATCATAGCCTGAATATCCCGGACTCGCCGTTCGGGAGGATAGGCCCGAAACTGCGTCGTGTCCAGAACTGCTCCGATGAAAAGGAGCTGTGGGGAAGGAATCAGATGCGACTCGGCACATTGATGGAGAACCTCAGCGAGTGCAGGAGTTCGGCCGTAGTCTGGAGGTGGGAGACGACTGCCTGGGACGAGCCCCCCTTCAGCAGCCAGTCGTCGAGGTAGGGGAAGACTGAAACCCCTGCCCGGCGCAGATGAGCTGCGACCACCGCCATCACTTTCGTGAACACCCGAGGAGCACTGGTAAGGCCAAAGGGGAGCACGGTGAACTGAAAATGCTCGAGGCCTACCGTGAACCGCAGGTAACGCCGGTGGGCCGGCAGGACGAGGATGTGAAAATAAGCGTCCTGCAAGTCCAACGCTACCAACCAGTCTCCAGGGTCGAGGGCAGTCAAGACCTGAGCTAGGGTGAGCATCTTGAACTTCTCCTTCCGGAGGAAGCGATTGACGTTCCGGAGGTCCAAGATAGGACGCATGTCCTCCTTGTCCTTTTGGGCACCAGGAAGTAGTGGGAGTAGCAACCACATCCTACTTCTGGGGTCGGAACATGCTCGATGGCCCTCTTGGCCAAGAGGGCCGTGACTTCCTTCTGCAGAAGTACCAAGTGATCCCCTGACATGCAGTGGAATTGAGGTGGCATGGCTGGGGGGTGGTCTCGAAGGGGAGGGAGTAGCCCCTTCGGACAATGTCCAAGACCCACCTGTCCGAGGTGATGGGACGCCAGTGGTGAAGGTGATGGCGGACCCTGCCCCCTACTGGTGTGCTGTGCACCTGAAAGGAGGGACTAGGAGGGCTTGGAGGCCGCGGACGGGTTGGAGGTGGTGGCCTGACCCGCACGCTGGTTGCCCGAACCGGCACGGCGGTATCCACATCCTCGGCCACGCTAAGGCGCTTACTGCGCGGGCCGGTGGCTGGGCTGTTGACGTGACTGAGCGCCCCTTCCGTGGCCACGAAAGGGGCGAAAAGCAGAGGTTTGCGGAGGGCGCACAACAGAAAGGCCCAGGGACTTGGCAGTAGCCCGTGAGTCCTTAAAGCGCTCCAGCGCATGGTCTGCTTTGGACCCAAAAAGACCGACTCCATCAAAGGGCATGTCCATGAGTGTATTCTGGACATCACCCGAGAAACCAGTGGTCCTCAGCCAGGCGTGGCGACGCAGCGCCACCGTCGTTGCAAGCGATCTGCCCAGCGAGTCGGCGGTATCAAGGCCACAACGTATGGTGTACTTTGCCGCATCCCTACCTTCCGCAATGGCGCGGGTAAGCAGTGTCTGGACCTCCTCAGAACACTGGGGCAAAACAGTCGCCACCGAATCCCACAGGGAGTGGGTATATCGGCCCAAAAGGCAAGCGGTGTTCACCGACCGCAAGCCAGCACTGGTGGAAGAAAAGGCCTTCTTCCCAAATTGGTCCAGGCGTTTGGATTCCCTATCCGGAGGGGCGGTAGGGAAGGCGGTTTGGGAGGCAGAGGCTTGGACAACCAAGCTCTCGGGGTGGGATGTTGGGAGAGAAACACGGGGTCGCCCGGAGCAGGGCGATGGCGTCGGGCCACGTTCCTATCCACAGGAGCCCCTGTGGTGGGCTTGGACCAGGTGCCCAAAGAACGTCAATCAGTGCATCATTAAACGGCAGCACAGTCTCCGCAGAGGAGGCTGCCGGCTGAAGCACTTCCGTCAAGAGATTAGTCTTGACAGCCAGAGTAGGCAATTGGAGGTGCAAGGCTCCAGCTGCTCTACGCAACACCGTTGCGAAATTTGCTCCCTCCTCCGTAGCCACGGGAGGAGACAGCATGCCAGTGTCAGGGGAAGTATCTAGACCACTGGCATCCCCAAGTTCCTCTGCCCAGTCCTGATCATACTCACACTGCCGTGTGAGAGGGTCTTCGGACCCCTCCCAGCTCTCCTGGTCCTCCTCTAGTGAAAAATATGGAGTAGGAGGGACATTTGGGACCCAAGGTCTCGACGGCGCTGGATCCGGCATCGGGCGGCGCCGGATCCGGCGTCGGGCGACACTGGTCCGGCTCCATGTCCGGACCCGGAAAGAACTGGGGAACGACGCCGTCCGGAGCCCCGGACGGTGTCAGAGACGGCACCGGGGACATCGGCGTCGGCGTGGTTAGGTCAACCGGCGTCGATGGGGGTTGCGGCACCACCGGGGCCGGGATCGAGGCCGGGGCCGGAGCCGAGGCCGGGATCAAGGCTGGCGGGACAGGCGACGCCGGGACCGGAGTCGTCTGCGACGCCGGAGCAACCCCATCAGGGCCCGCGGGGCCCGAAGGCGCACCGAAGGGACCTTGAGGCCCGAAGAGGCGGGCCACGGCCGACAGGAATTCCTGTATTTGGGCCGGAGTCGCCCCCGAACCCGGAAAGGACGGGTAATGCGGGGCGGCTCGACAGGTATGTCCGGGGCCGCGGGGCGGGAACGGTGCCGACAGGGGCCTCAGCCGAGTCGTGAGACCGGCGAGGCGAAGTCTTAGAGCGATGATGTCTCTTAGACTTTTTGTGCTTCGACTTACCCGAGGAGCGCGAAGACTTGGACTCCGACAACCGGCGGGGACTCCGCGACCGGCCCCTCGACCTCTCCCGGGACCGGGGCTTGGTGTGGCGCGGAGCCGACTGCCGGACCTCGAGTAGCTTTCGAGACCGCTCTCGCAAAGCCTTCGGGTGAAGTTTCCGGCAGTCAGGGCACGACTTCGTGTCGTGGTCTCGGCCGAGACAGAAGAGACACTCCAGATGCGGGTCTGTGATCGACATCATTCGACCACAGACGTCGCATGGCTTGAAGCCGGGCATCCCTATCGACACCTAGGAGTCGACGACTCGAAAAGAAAACAGTGAAAAATCACCAAAAAATTTAGTCAAAAATTGACTAGGGCACTGCTCTTCCCGGATCTGCGCTTACTGGCGCGGAAAAAGAAGAACTGACGTCCGCGCTCAGGGGCGGCGTCTAAGTACTGCCCGCGACGTCATCCCGGCGATCACGACGCCGATGACGGACACGGAGCCGCACGACGCCGCCTACCGACGCGCAAGGGTACTGCTACGCAAAAACTTTCCGGATCCAGCCTGGCGCCTGGGGATATTCTAAGGTAAGGAATCTGTCACTAACGTGTCTCTTTCAGATATATATTTTGAATATATACCTGGTGTGGTCCTCTTTCATTTGGTCACTCAAGAGATTATAGACTGGTAAAACAAGCTGCTTTACATTCCTTCAAGACTTAGCCTGAAGGCTGCTCTCCATAGCTACCACTAGGATAGCTTTCAATAAAGGTTGTCTTTAACCTATCTCCAATAAGGGGTTGTTTGAACTGGTGCAAGGTGCCCACTATAATTAGTGGACAGCATATGCCAGGCCAACTTCTCACAATCCCGGGGCAGATTTTTTTACATCTTGCATGGGGATGTGTTGGAGTGAGGGCTTATTGGGATGCGGTTCTAAAACACATTCACGAAATGACGAGGATTGTGCTTCACTGTACACCACAAATTTGTTTACTAGGCCATGTGCCGTTATTGAAGGGGGCGGTGGGGAAACTTGTGCGCATAGCGCTATTACTAGCCAAACGACGAGTGGCTCTACACTGGGAGAGCAAACTAGTTCCAAAACCTGATCACTGGTTGAAAGACATGGTATACTGTACGGAGAATCTTGCACTGTATGCGGAAGAATTACCTGTAACGTCAAGACCCAGAGACATTTGGGGACTCCTGCGAACATATCTGATAAGATTATCTGTTACCAACTCAGACACTGATTGATATTATTGGTCAACATAACATTGAATATCTGTTATTGCAACTGTATATGCTAATTTAGATGGACAAATGGACATGTAGACATTAGTTGTGAGGTAGATCGCACTATTTATTCTGTTTTTGTTGCTATTCCGCTGCCATTTACGGCAGATGAAACATGTACGTTACTTGAAATGCCAATAAACAGAATTAAAAAAAAATAAAAAAATATATGTGAAAAACATCCCGGCGGGGATCCAAAAGCTGATCGATATCCTGTAATTACTGGCCAAGCACAGGGTTGCATTCTCCTGGGGCAGACACTCTGCTCAGCCCTGCTTAAACACTGGATAAAGAATGCAGTTTACAATCAGGAACAACTTAATGTCTCCTAGGAGTTGATGCTCGTGAGATCAAGGCCAAGGGGCATTTGGGTCCCATTGGTTACTTATCTGGCTGCGCAGGACAGCCACAGGGTAGAAGGTGAATGGTTCCAAGGACACTAATGGGACTGATGCAGGCCCGATCGAGGGCCAGCCCTATAGTACTATGTCCTGCCCTGCCCTGCATCCTGTTAAGTAGCCTCAAGGTATTTTCACTTTGACTGTGGTAGAAATATCCACCAGATAATGCGCCCATAATTATGCACCAAGCGATGTTACCTGTAACTACTTCCATGTGCTTTGTGTGGCTCTGTCCCTTCCCTTGTTGTTTTGCACTACGTGCTGTGTTACACTTAAAAAAAAAAAAAAAATACAAAAAAAAAAAGGAGGTTCCCTTAGTGAAAAATTTAACCATACTGTTCAAATTAAAGGAAATTTACTCTTTGAGAAGTGATCAGTAATTTACTTCCTAAATGAAGATCTCAAAGAAAATTTACATTTCAGGGAATATATATCGACCAAAATGTTAAGGAGCTTCACAGAAGGCACACACGTGTGAGAAGTTTCCATTCTGCTTTGTTTGAGTGCTACCCCAAACTATGTTGATGTCTTATATCTGCACAAAAGATCACCATCTTAATTTCATCTAAAAGGAATAGGACAAGTAAACACATTTTCCACTAGGGTAAATTACCTAATGCTAGATGAATACACATAAGCACTTAAGGAACATGTACATAAAATTGAACAAATATGCATGTCTGGTACCTTTGGCTTGTAAGGCTGTGCAGTTTTGATGAAATGATTATGCCTCATCTTTTCCTTTTTATCAGCTCTGTTTCCAAAAGACTCATGGCTTTTCCTCAGCTGAGGAGTATTTGCAGTTGACGTATTTCGCCCAGATCGCTGAAAATTATACCGTACAATTATAATTATATAGCAAAAAAAACTGCATTTACTATTCCATCCTCCCAAATTTCAATTTAAGCTGCCCATTCAAAGCTAAACCTCTATGATGTCTACACTGATTTAGAAATAGGTATTTGGTTGTAGGAGGTGAACTAGGAGCTCAGCTTGCGCTCAGTCTTCAATACGCTAACCAGACCATGCATGAACCAGCTAGGACCAGGGCAGGCTGTAGCACTGGTGGCGCCCGGTGCAACTGTTTTTTTGGCACCCATGACATCCTGCTCCACTTATTCCCTCACTAACGCCCTCTAATAATGCCCCTAATCTCTACGTAGCCCCTCTCTCGCATGCATTTCATTTGTTTTATAGCGCTACCAGTGTAGAGTGTCAGAGGACTATACATCACTCACAAATTTTACAGAGACAACGAATCATAAATGTGTAAATCAGGCTACAGGAAATGTTACATAAGACAATGAGGATTACAATGTGTAGGAATCACATGTCAACCATACTAACAGACAGTCTATTTTAAGAGTGCTTGTTCTGGAGAAGCACAAACATGCCCCAGTGGTCAGGGTTGAATTTATTAATAAAAATATATTTCTAATAAACTAAACTTTTTTAGAAACATTAGGATAATGAAAGACTGGGAAATAACATAACATTCTAACCTATATCATGCAGCTCTTTGACAGTTCATAGGTTACTGTGCTTTATTAGCATTGTAACTTACAAACTGCAAGTAACAAAAGGATCTCCGTGACAGAAGCAGTAACCTACTGAGTTAGCCACATAAAATGCCATTTGGTGATCTGTGTGGTAAACATTTATTACAGCAGGCACATTAACTTTTTGCGTTACTTTATGAGGAGTCAAAACTGCCACTAGACAAAACTTGATCTCTCTCATCAGCAGAAACATTACACACCAGATATTAAAAATTGGGTTTCTGGTTGGCAGAGGTATGCACCTGTCCAAGCAGGAACCACAATCCTAGTCAGGTTAGGTCAGAAACACACCCTAAATTAACCTGTGCTCACCTCCTGGTAGCTTGGCACAGACTTAACTTAAAAGGCAATGTCTAAAGTATTTGTGCAACACTTCAAACAGTGAAAACACCACCTAAAAAGATTCCACACCTGATTAGAGAAATAGAGCTTAATTTATTGAACAAAAAAAGACCAAAACAACAAAACTCCAGTAAGCTGAACGGGAGTTATGAATTTTTCAAGAATAAACTGAAATATAGTGCTTAAAAACAAAGCGCCAGCAGGGGCTATCTGGTCATGCTAGACTGGGTCAAATACAAAAGTTCAGTCTAACCGTGATGGCACATGGGTTGGGCACAGGGACCTGCCTTGGCCACTGCAAAGCACCTTGTTTGCGTCGACTTCCAAGGCCAGATGCAAGGAGCAGAAGTTGCGATGAGTCATCGACGATCCACAGGATACAGGTGATGTGTCGGCTCTGAGCCGCGCAAAGTCGGAGATGCATGAGAAATGGAGTCGATGCGCCATGCAGTCGGCCATGCGTTAGTTGATCCTTGCGGAGGCTGCGTTTCCTTGCTGCAGCGGTGATGCCTCGCCATTTCTGTCGATATGCCGGTTCGAATAGCGCAAATACGTTGATGCATGGATTTCTGCTGGAGCAGCACTTTATACCCACTTCTAAGGGTCCAGCACAGGATTGGCACCACTTGGAAGGGCAAGAGTTACAGATGGCAGAGTCCAGGTGCTGTAGCAGGGTAGTTGGAAGTCTTTGATGTCAATGGGTCTTCAGAACAGGAGGAAAGTGATCAAGCCCTATGAGTCAATCTGGTTCTAGGTTGAAGAGAAGCAGGTCTAGCCCTTCTCACTCCCAGGCAAAAGAGCAGCAGGTCAGAACAGCAAAGCAGGAACCCAGCAGGGAAGCAGTACAGCAGCGTGGCAGAGTAGCAGTCCTTGTAGCAGCACAGCAGTCCTTCCTGTCAGAGTTTCCACAGGTCCAGAAATGTACTTAAGTGGTGGTGTCTGAGGTCCAGTACTTATACTCAGTTGTGCCTTTTAAGTGGGGAGACTTCAAAGACACCGCTGAAGTGCACAGAATCCCTGCCCTTCCTGCCCAGACTACAGACTCCCTACAGGGGGGTATGCGGCCCTTTGTGTGCTGACAGGACACTGCCTATTCAGGTGTAAGTGTAAGGCTGTGCCTAGCACTTCCCTCCCAGCATGCCTAGGATGGCCCATCAGGATGCGAATGGCCCATCAAGGCACAATTAAGCCCCCTTTGTGTGTGGTTGTCTTGAAGGCATGCACAAAGCCCAGCTGTCACATACCCTAAACATGTATTCAGAGACAGGCAGCAGCAGGAACAAGATGGCTAAAGTAAGGAAATGCCAACTTTCTAAAAGTGGCATTTTCAGAATTACAATTTAAAATCCGACTTCACCATAAGTTGTGATTTTAAATTGTGATTCCAGAGACATCAAACTTGGGGGCCCTATCGCTTTACAATTGGAAATTACACTTCTAAACATGCAATAAGGTAATCCCAAAGTTATCCTATGGGAGAGATAGGCCTTGTAGTAGAGGAAAACGAGTTCACGAGTTTTTCACTATCAGGACATGTAAAACTAAAAAGTACATGTCATAGTTTTTAAATACACTGCATCATGCCCTTGGGCTGCCAAGGGTCAACCTTAGGGGTGACATATGTCCTGGCAAGAGAGTTAACTTGCCAGGTCGATGTAGCAGTAAAACACTGCACATACAGGCGCTGCAATGGTGGGCCCGGAGACATTTTTGAAGGCCTACTTAAGTGGGTGGCAGTGCTACAGGCGCACTAGTAGCATTTAATTTACATGCCCTGGGCACAGGTAGTGAACTTTACTATGGATTTATAAGTAAATTAAATATGCCAATTGGGGATAAGCCAGTGTTACCATGTTTAAGCAGAGAGCACATGCACTGGTTAGCAATGGTAAAGTACCCAGAGTCCTACATCCAGCAAAAACGAAATCAGTAAAACAGGAGGTCTGAAGGCAAATATCTGGGGAAACCACGTCAAGAATGCCAGGTCTAAAACCAGTTATCTTGATATTTTATTTTTGCCTAAAAACTGACACAAGGAACTCTGCAGCAGTTGCTTTTAAACCCATAAGATATTTCTAAACACAGCGTCCCCCCACAATCAGTGGCAGGTGAGGCCGCACCGGTCACACCACTCTAGAGTCGGCCCTGGCTATGACATCATGATAGACTGAACAAAGCCTCCAATACCTTGCCAATTATTTTAATTGGCTTGTTGTTTCAACAGGAATGCCCCAGCATAGTATACTGGTGTGTTCCTCTGCCCTAGTGCCTGAATAGGAGTGTGTATCTGGGATCCCTGGCTGTCAAACCTTGTTCGGGGGACCACAGGGAGGAAGGGGGCTACTGGGCCTGAGCTGCTGGATCTGCTTGACTCTACTGTCCCAGGGTCCATCGTACTACGGCTCTGCAAACTCTGCCATATACAAGCCATTCAGTACTTAACTCTCAGTGGTGGCAATGGCAAACAGTCACTAAAAAAAGGGGGAAAAATACAAAACAAACCAACACTTAACATAAAACACACACCCCTATGATGAAGCATGACACCAAGGGCCCTTTTGGTGTGTGAGGGGTATTTAAAGAACACCATGTGCTTCCCACCATTGTAGGAAACACATTCAACTCCAGACCTTGTTCCCCCCCTCCCCCTTTTTTCGCCTATTTTATAAGGGTGGATTCTATTTGTTCATTAAGTAAGGAGGATGGAAACAGGGATAACTTTAAAAATTCCATGAAGACTTGGTTAGCAAGGGGCTGCTGATAAGCTATTTGTGAGCACTACCTGCCATTTGGTAGATTGCAGAGGTTACGGGTGAGAGTACAGCTACTGTTGTTCAAGGTGAGGCGGTTTCTGCCTAAGTCTTGATTTTATCCTGGACCCCTAAAGGGTTGCTCAGGGGGAATATACCAATTGATCCCCAGGGGTTCCAGTACTTGTAATGTTATGAATATTTCTATACAGCTCCAATTACCCGGTGAGGGTATCCAGGAGCTTTGCAGGTGGGTAGGCGGTGGTCTCCCAAGGACAATTGGCTCAGTATTCAGCTTTTTGCAGAACTTGAGAAGCGATTAGGAGGCTCTGATGTGCTGTGTGAGGTCAGTCCATGCTTTGGGGCAGATGTAGGAGAAGGTACAACCTCCTGCTCTGTTTTTGTGTATGTAGGGTACAGGTGCTAATGAGAGTCCAGCTGAGCAGAGATCTTCCTTCCAAAAACCACAACTGCAGTCTTGCCTCTGTTGTGCTTAAGGCAGCTGGATCTCATACAGGTGGCTACCATGGTCATGCAGGTGAATACGTTTTTTTTATCATGGGAGTCTTGTCCATCAGGGAGAGTATTAGGTAGGTGTCGTCTGCGTTGGAAAAATGCTGTATGATCTGATGTCGGCCAGTGGGGCCATGTAGATGGTAAACCAAGTTGGGCCTAGAGATGATCTTTGGGGGACTCCACAGATGAAGCTCCTGCCTTCCGATGTGTAGGGTGGCATGCCGACTTTTCGTGTTGTTCCTGTGAGGATGGAGCAGATACATTTGAGAGCGGGTCCGTGAATGCCTATTTTGTGGACTAGTCTGATCAGGGTGGAGTGGGAGACCATGTTGAAGAAGCTGAGAGGTCGAGCAGGATGAGGGCCGCTGTTTCTCCTCAGTCGAGGATCATCTTGATGTCAGCGGTTGCTGCAATCAAGGCAGTCTCGGTGCTGTGATTGGGTCTTAAGCCTAATTGAGTGGTTTCCAGGATTCGGTGTACGTTGAGGTAAAATATCAGTACCAGCAAGTTGCTGGTTGATGGCTTTATTCATGACCTTCACGGGGTACAGTAGTAGGGAGATCGGGCGGTAGTTTGCTCGCTAGTTGGGGTCCAACAATGGTTTCTTTAGTAGGGTGTTGACCAGTGCATTGTTTCCAGGCCTCAGGGAGCGTTGCGGGGGTGATGGAGGTGTTTAGGTTTGGGTGAGTTCTTTGGGGCTTCAGAGTAGATGTTTCACATGATGCTGGCTGTCTTCTGTGGTGATTATTTTCCATGTAGTCAGGGTGCATCTGTGATTTTTGTGGGTATGATGAGGCGAGGCTGCTGGGGTCAGTTGAGAGTCAAAGTTGTTATAGACAGTATCAATTTTGTTACTGAAGAGTTCAGAGGTTGTCGCACAGGTCTTGGATGAGGTGATGCTGTTGGTGGTGGAAGCTGGTGCGGTGAATTTATAGACTATCATGTAGATCTGTTTACAGCTATTGGAGCTATTACCTAGGTGATCTGCTACGGCCACCTTCTTGGTTTCTCTGGTTTGCTGGTGGTAGTGTCTCTCTTTGCAATTTGTTCTCCATCTTCTCTACACTTGTTTGCAGTATTGTTTGCTTGAACGGGGTTTCTCTGTGTACCAACTTGCCTTCTTCCAGATTCTCTTTTGGTGGTTGTGTTTGTGGGTGCACAGTCTGTGATCCACTTTTTGAGTTGTTTAACGTTGTGGTTTAGTTTGCCGGAGGGATTGGGCTGGTTCATGAGCAGGGTGAGGGACCAATTCGATTCAGAGATGCTGCTCCAGCTGTGGCTGGCCAGGCTGGTGTTGGCAGGTTCCGTTTGGCGAGGGGTGTAGATCTGGAAGTGGACAATACCATGGTCGGTCCAGGCAAGAGGGGTAGTTGCGGTGACTTAGATGCTATTGAAGGTGGCAAAGACAGTGTCAAGGGTGTGTCCACCCATTTGTGTGGGTCCGGCGATGTGCTGTGTCAGTCTGAGGTTTTCTAGGCTTTCAAGGAGTGTGGTTGAGCTGGGATCGCTCTGGTCGTTCAGGTGGAAGTTGAGATTTACTGAGACAATGTAAGCTTTGGAGGCAATGGTGAGAAAGAAGACAAAATCAGCGCTGTAGTCGGTGAAATTTGCCTGTGGTCCAGGCAGACAGTAGTTGACTGTTCGGTTTAGGGTGAAGGTTGCAGAGACTCGGACTTTGAAATGTAGGTATTCAATGAAGGGGGTTGTGTTCTCTGTGGATGTAGTGCAGCGGATGGTTTCTTTGAAAATTATCTTGTTTCTTCCCGGTTTGTGTTGGCAGTCTTGTTGTGCGATCTTGTATCATGCTGGGGCGGCCTTGGCAATGTCAGGTGCAGACTAGGCTGACAGCCATGTTTCCGTAAGGAATAGGCGCTCTGGGATATTGTGCAGAATGTCCCTAATTTCTGTAGCATGTTTCCTGAGTAAGTGGGTGTTGAGAAGCATGCATGATAGTTTGTCTTGGGGTGCGTGTTTGCTAGTGGGAGTGAGAGGTGTGCTGGGAGTAAGTTCGGTGCGTGTAGGTGGTGTGTGGGTTGTTGCACGCAAAAGGCTGTGGGTGCAAGTGAATGTTCCTTCTGTGTTGTGCGGTGCGGGAGCAGCAGGGGGATAGGCGTCGCGGGTTGAGTGACAGCAGGGACGCTGTGGAGTACCATTATTAGGAAAGATTGGGCAAGCGAAGTACTTGCCTATGAGGCAGTGCAATAATTGGTACGCTCACTCATCCACACCATATGGGAATGCCACGCAATTTGAGAGTTTTAGGGCAAAGTCCTGAAAAAAGTCTCTAATGTGATCAATCTTCAAGTGCTCTGGAATAAGAAATTATGCGTTCTAGGAATAAGGAGAGATGACACGTAATAAATATCAGAAACTATTCTGTAATTTGGGAATGTTGTGGCACAGCAAAGTATTGTCTGGCTCTGGGGGTGGATCATTCACTGACAGCTGAGCAACGGAGTAAATATTTGGACTGGTGGATGGGTGGCAATAGTTTTTTTTTTTTTAATAAGAGACAAGGTTGGCCCCATAAATTTCAAAAGAAATGAGGTCCATGGAAAATACACCCGGGTTACACCTGACTTACTTGATATTCTGACTGGTTGGCCCTCTTGTGCTATTACTCAAATGACACAGCCTTGAAAGATAACGCCATTAAGATCAATGGGGTCGCCCTGTGTCCCTCGGAATCTGGGTTAATAGTTATAAAGCCACAAGTGGTTCCGTTGGGTAAGTACCACGGGGTACTGGTTCAGAACCTGATTATTTCTTTCACAATCAATAGTGATTTTGTACTAGACTTTTATAAATGTATCACACCTCAGTAAGTTATCAAAAAAATATTTATTTATTAAATTATTTGTTCTTTTTCTCTATTTTTCTCGCTAATTGTGTAAACAATTTTATACAAAAAGATAATACCAATGGGGGCTGTCTGACAAAGAAAACACAATAACAAATACACAGACAATTCAATGGGTGACTGTGGTGACATATAGTGCAAATGGGTGACCTTTCAAATTCAAACAATAAACAAGACAATAACAAATTCTCTGTCCTTTTCAGGTCTTTCACTTTGACTACTCCTATTTTTTAAAATAATTGCTATAGTGAGCCAGGACATGAGATGGTTGTACGTCTCCTTAGCATCATAAGCCAAGGTAAAAGATCAAACTTAGAATATTTAAGGCAAGGAGCCACTAACTGAGAAAATAGGTCTAAGGCAGTGCTTAATTTGCAAATGAAATGGTGCCAGTGCCCAAAGCTCTGCTCTGAAACACACGGTTGGTGCAATTAAATGTGCGTGCACAGAATTCCAAGGCTGTGTATTCCTAAATCCACCTCATTCATTTTTAATTCGTCACCTCATTCACCTTTATCTCACTTCTGCAGGTTCATGCTTTCTCCCTTTGTGACTGTGTTTATGTCTTTCTCTTCCTCAGTCTTTCCGCTTTTTAAAATGTTTTACTTCTCTTGCTCTCGGTGTGAGAAAGTTCCCTCTTTCGGCATGGTTGCCCCCACATTTGCTGAACGGCTGATGTGCTTTGACTGAGTGTGACCTGGGCTCCTGCCAATCAGGTACCCAGGGCCTATGTTCTTTCCTTAAAACTGCATTGAAAACAAAACCCAATTGGCCTCTCTGGCCACAGGTCAGCCCCTGGTAAATGGTACCACAGGTACCCAGGGAACTGTGACCAGGGAAGGCCTCTAACGGCTGCAGCACTTATTGTGGCACCCTTAGAGGTCCTGTACCTTTACATTCACATACTGCGTTTGCATGCTGCGTAGCTTGGTGCAGAACAAAGTGAAGAGTGGACATGGCACACATCCCTGTGTGCCATGCCTACAACCCACTGCCCTGGCACAGATCAGCCACCCCTCTAGCCGGGTGCCCTATACCAGTGGAGAGGGTACAGGTGCATGAGCCCTGTACCCCTACTGTGTCTAAGTCCATTCTTAGACATTGTAAGTGCAGTGCTGCCATTAAGAGTATAGGGTGCTGGGAGTTTGTCATTACGAACTCCACAGCATCAGAATGGCTACACTGAAAACTGAGAAGTTTGGTATCAAACTTCTCAGCACATTAAACCCACACTGATGTCAGTGTGGGATTTAATGAAAAATGCACACAGAGGGCATCTTAGAGATGCCCCCTGATAAACCGACCTACCACTAGTGTCCAGGCTGAGTGGCTGCTTTCAGCTGCCACCACCAGACATGTTTCTGGACCCCTGGGTCGAGAGCCTGCTGCTCTCGGGGGCGTGAAACAATGCACATCCTGGGACGAGGTGCCAAGCCTCCTCCCCCAGGATGGGCAGGGTCCACGAAGGGGAAGCTTCAAAGGCTTGCCGCCTTTGTGAGCTTCCCCAGGCCACTTGCTGCTTTCAGGAACTGGTCCCCACTGGTTCTGACCCCAACTTTGGGCAGGAGAACCGGCGGGAAAAACAAGTGAGGAAGAGAGGTGTGCCCACCTCTGCCAACTCCACCCCTCTGGTGGGGGAGGCGAGGTGAAGCGCAACTCTCAGTCCCCGCCATCTTGCAGATGGGGGGACCCAGCCAACCAGAGTGAGGCATATGCCCCCCTCCCACTGGAGGGTGGCATAATAGGGCGTGTACCCACCCCAAGGAAGGGACCCATTGGTCCCAACATTTACTTACCTGTAATGCCCCTAAATCTAGTATTTAGGGGTCACCCAGAACCTTGCTTCCTCAGACGAGAAACCAGAAGAAGAAAAGAAGAAAAAGGACCGAACAGCCGTGCCGAAGCTAACAAGAGGAGGACGCCTACTGATTTGGTCCCAGCCCTACCGGCCTGTCCCCACATCGAACCTGCAGAAGCGAAACTCTGGTGTGTCCTGCAGCCAGCAGCCTCAAGAACCCCGAGGACCTGCCCTGCCTTCAAAAGAAAAGACTCTGTCTCCTGTGAACACCGGATTTGTTCACCAACAGACTCCAGGTCCGCCAAAGTCCACGAGTCTGCACCACTCTGCACCCGACGCCCACGGCCCGAGTTCGAGTGGCCCAACACCAAGAGGAGGTCCCCCCGGCGATCCTGACCTGAGATCCGGTGGCCTCTGACCTGCCTCAAGCCTCGAGCCGACGCCTGCAGCCTCAAACCAGAAGGTTCCCCCAACAACGACCAGGAGCTGGTAAAAAGATCCGACCCTAAAAGGCACCCCTGCACCTGACGCCCCACGGCCTTGGGTGGCCCAACCGACTGTGCCTAACCAACCCCCAGCATCCCAACTTACCTCTCCAAGTGGTGGTCACACCCAGAAGACCTTCGTACCCGAGCCTGCAGTGTGTTTGCAAACCGGAGACTCCCCATTGAAAGCTACAGGGCTCCCAACGCCAAAACAGCACTCTGCACCAGGCCGCCCAAGTGCCGCTGAGGGTGCACCTTTTGTGCTGGCTCAAAACCCCATTTGCCCCGAGCTTAAGTCCAGGAACTATGCTCCCACAACCCAGTGGCCTGCTCGTAAGCAGCCACCAACCGGAGGCCCCCTAACCCCCATTTGGATAACATTGGGCCTCAGCACTCTGCACCCGGCCGCCCTAGTGCCGCTGAGGGTGTAACAAGAGTGCATCCTTGACCCTGGGGACCCCCGAGTCTAACCCCAGAATACCAACTCCCACAACAAAGTACTTACCTGTGAACCAATAACCCTATTTTCCTCCATATGATAACATTGACTGTTTTTCTGTGAAAAGTTACTAAGTGTGGAGTTGGAAAATCTAAGAAACCCTTTAAAACTGTAACTAAATAACAAAAATGCTTTTACTTAACTGTTTACAGGAAATGTCCTAGTGCAGTATCCAGGTATACTGCACTGTGTAAGAAAAGTAATCTGTAAAGTAATCTACTTGGCATTCTACTAAAAAGCCAATACAAAGTATATGTACAGTATATCAAAAGCATTGCATTACTAGTATCTCTACTGTAATCAAATTAAAGTGCATATACAATTGCAATTCAAACTGTTTACAAACTGCATTACTACTGTAAAGTACTTATTGCTTACCTGTGCCAGGCTTGCTTGGTTCTAGAAAATAAAATAACTAAAAGAATATTTTTATACAAACAACATTGGTCTGAGTTCAGTCTATGAGTGTGCGACAATCATTTGCTAATTGAGTGTGTACAACAAATGCTTAACACTACCCTCTGATAAAGCCTTGCTGCTCACCCACACTACTTTTACCTCTGCCTACCTTTGGGGTTCCACTGGACTCTCTGCACACTATACCTCACTTTGGTATAGTAATTACAGAGCCAGCTTCCTACATTGGTGGATCAGCGGTGGGATATACAACTTTGCATTTGTTGGACTAACTTGGTTACCACCTGATCACACGACAGAACTCTTAAATTGTCTTTAGAATTCTGATTTTTTTTAAATTGGCATTTTTGCAAAATTACTAAAAGTCTTGTTAGGGCCTTGGTTAAATCCCTTTAGAATTTTAGAAAAATAAAAAGTCACTTTAGCTAGAGATAAGAGGGGTTAGAAGTTTTTTTAACAATGTCTCTTAACAAGAACCCAGCTGTTAGTGAAGATAACCATAATGACATAGAGGACCATGTTGAGGAGCTTGACCTCATCCCTTACCTTCACTTGTCCTTCAAGAAGGTAAGGTCCCTATGTAAAATTAAAAACATAACCATGGGGTCCCATCCCACCAAACAAAAGCTCCAGGAGCTGTTGGCTGGGTATGCAAAGGACCACCCATCTGAAAATGGTGAAGACCAATCAGATGAGGAAGAAGATGGAGGAGATGAGGAGGTAGACCACCCCCACCACCCCACTTCATAGGGAGAGAAGGGCCCCAGTGGCCCTGAATCCAAAAATAAACCTCTCAGTACCCCACACAGGTGGATCAGGCACTACTGAGGACAGCCTCAATGAGGAGGACAACCTGCTAGCAAGGTTGACCAAAAGATTGGACCTAGAGACCAGACTCCTGGCTCTAGAGAGAGAGCAGAGATGGGCCTAGCACCCATTAATGGTGGCAGCAATTTACTTAATAAGGATAAAGAGCAATCTTATGATCCTAAAATCCCCAAAGGGATTGTCCCTAAATATAAAGAGAGTGATGATATCACAAAATGGTTCACAGCCTTTGAGAGGGCCTGTGAAATGAGAAAAGTGAAGAAGTCACACTGGGGGGCACTCCTTTGGGAACTGTTCTCTGGTAACTGCAGAGACAGACTCCTGACCCTTGCAGGGGCAGATGCTGGGTCTTATGACCTCATGAAGATAACTCTGATTGAGGGATTTGGACTCACAACTGAGGAATACAGAATTAGATTCAGGGGGGCTCACAAAACCAATCCTGGATTGCCTTTGTAGACTACTCAGTGAAAACACTAGGTGGTTGGTTAACTAGACACAATGTGCTAGATTTCAATGGACTTTACAATTTGTTTATGAAAGAACATATTTTAAGTAAGTGCACTAATGAAAAGTTACATCAGCATTTGGTAGACCTAGGTCTAATTTCTCCTCAAGAATTGGGAAAGAAGGCAGACCATTGGGTCAAGACAAGGGTGACAAAAACAACCACTGGGGGTGACCAAAAGAAAGGGGTTACAAAACCTCCCCAGGGGAAAGTAGGTGAGAATCACCAAGATAAAAAGCCTGAGTCTTCAAAAGTGCCCCAAAAACCTGCACAGGGGGGTGGGTCCCAAAACTCTTCCCAATCTATTACTAAGTACAAGGGAAAGAACTTTGATCCTGCAAAGGCCTGGTGTAACAACTGTAGAAAGTTGGAACACTTAACTGGAGATGTTACTTGTTCTAACAAGAAGCCCCCTAGTCCTACTACAGATAGTCCTGGAGTAGCCAGTCTTCAGATGGGAGCAACAGCGTGCCAAGAGCAAATCGGGTTGCACACTGAAGCAGTTCTAGTTTCAGAAGGGGAAGTTGAGTTTGCCACTGTAGCTGTGTGGCCGCCCAACTTAAAGAAATATTTGCAATACCCTTGGATTAAAGGAACTAGGATAGAAGCTCTGAGGGATACAGGTGCCAGTGTCACTATGGTGAGAGATGCACTGGTTTCCCCTGAGCAATACCTGATTGGGAGAACTTACCCAGTCGCCACTGCTGACAGTGTTACCCCTAGCCATGCAATGGCTATGGTGACATTAGACAGGGGGGGGGGGAGCGAGGGGGTTACTGGCCTGAAACAGGTAGTGGTCTCTCCAAAGCTTCCAGCTGCATGTCTGCTTGGCATTGACCTGGAAACCTCAGCATGGGCTGAGGTAGAACTGGAAACCCATGCAGCAATGCTGGAGACCCCGGAGATGGTGTGTGTAAAAACAAGAGCACAGAGCAGAAAACAGGGTGAAAACGAAGTGTTGGAGCCTGAAAGTTTGGCCCAACCTTCCAAGAGGAAAGGTAGGAAGACTTGGAAACCAGCTTCTGTACAGCAATAGGATCAGGACTCCTCTCCTTAGGGAGAGGACTTGGACACCCCAGAGGGAACTGAGCCCATGGAGCTTGACCCTAACCAGGTTGAACTCTTAGGGCCAGAGGGACCCTCTAGGGAAGAGCTGTGCCTTGGACAGCAGGACTGTCCAACTCTTGAAAGCCTGAGGCAGCAAGCTGCTACCCAGGAAAAAGGAGATGTCCGTGGTACCCACAGAGTTTATTGGGAAGAGGGACTACTGTACACAGAGGCCAGAGACCCCAAACCTGGAGCCACTAGGAGAGTGGTAGTGCCTCAGAAGTACAGGGAGTTCTTACTAACTTTAGCTCATGACATCCCCCTAGCTGGACAGCTGGGCCAAACCAAAACCTGGGAAAGGCTAGTTAGCCACTTTTACTGGCCCCAGATGTCTCAGAAAGTAAAGGAGTTTGTCAGCTCCTGTGTCACCTGTCAAGCCAGAGGCAAAACAGGTGGACATCCAAAGGCCCCCTTGATACCACTACCTGTGGTTGGGGTTCCCCTTGAAAGGGTAGATGTGGACATAGTGGGTCCACTTGAACCTCCCACAGCATCAGGAAACAAATTCATTCTACTGGTAGTGTATCATGCCACTAGGTATCCTGAGGCAATTCCCCTTAGGACTACTACAGCTCCTGCAGTAGCCAAGGCACTCATTGGTGTCTTCACCAAGGTAGGGTTTCCTAAGGAGGTGGTTTCAGACAGAGGCTCCAACTTCATGTCTGCTTACCTAAAACACATGTGTAATGAGTGTGGAGTGCAGTACAAGTTTACTACACCCTATCACCCACAAACCAATGGTCTTGTTGAGAGGTCAACAAGACATGAAAGGCATGATTATGGAGCTCCCTGAAAAACTCAAAAGGAGATGGGATGTCCTCTTACGTGCTTGCTTTCGCCTACAGAGAGGTGCCTCGGAAGGGTGTAGGGCTTTCCCCTTTGAATTCTGTTTGGCCATCCTGTCAGGGGACCACTCTGTCTTGTAAAAGAGGGTTGGGAGAAGCCTCTCCAAGAACAAAAACAAGACATTGTGGACTTTGTGCTTGGCCTAAGGTCCAGATGGCTGAGTACATGGAAAAAGCATCCAAGAATCTTGAGGCCAGCCAGGAGCTTCAGAAGCACTGGTATGACTAAAAAGCTGCACTGGTAGAATTTCAACCAGGGCAAAAGGTGTGGGTTTTGGAGCCAGTGGCACCAAGGGCTCTCCAGGACAGATGGAGAGACCCTTACCCCATCTTAGAAAAGAAAAGTGAGGTCACCTACTTGGTTGACCTGGGCACAAGCAGGACACCCAAAAGGGTGATCCATGTTAACCGCCTTAAGCTTTTCCACGACAGGACAGACATCACCATGCTGATGGTGACTGATGAGGATCAGGCGACAGAGTGAATCTCTCCCTGACCTCCTCTCATACAGCCCCAAAGATGGGTCGGTGGATGAAGTTGTCTTTTCAGACACCCTCACTGCCCAACAGCAGACTGATTGCAAGCAAGTCTTGCAGCAGCATGCAAAGCTCTTTTCCTTGACCCCTGGTCAGACAAAATGGTGTACCCATGATGTGGACACTGGTGACAGTTCACCTGTCAAGAACAAAATATATTGACAGTCTGATCAAGTCAAGGAAAGCATCAGAGCTGAAGTCGACAAGATGCTGGAGTTAGGGGTTATTGAACCCTCTGAGAGCCCCTAGGCTAGCCCAGTGGTTCTAGTCCCCAAACCTCATCCACAGGGTGGAAAGAGAGAAATGAGGTTCTGTGTGAACTATAGGGGGCTCAACTCTGTCACCAAGACAGATGCTCACCCTATCCCAAGAGCAGATGAGTTGATAGACAAACTAGGTGCAGCCAAATTTCTAAGTACCTTTGACTTAACTGCAGGGTACTGGCAGATTGGCAAGGCACCAGGAGCAAAAGAAAAGACAGCATTCTCCACACCTAATGGGCATTATCAGTTTACTGTTATGCCCTTTGGTTTAAAGAATGCCCCTGCCAACTTCCAAAGGTTTGTGAATCAAGTCCTTGCTGGATTGGAATCCTTTAGTGCAGCTTATCTAGATGATATTGCTGTCTTTAGTTCTACCTGGCAGGATCACCTGATCCACCTTGGGAAGGTATTAAATGCCCTGCAAACTGCAGGCCTAAGTATCAAGGCAAAATGCCAGATAGGGCAGGGAACTGTGGTGTACGTGGGCCACCTTGTTGGTGGTGGCCAAGTGCAACCCTTACAGCCCAAGATCCAGGCCATCCTGGACTGGGCAGCACCAACAACCCAGACCTAAGTCAGGACATTCCTTGGCTTGACTGGGTACTACAGGAGGTTTGTGAAGGGATATGGGTGCATTGTGGCTCCCCTCACAGAGCTTACCTCCAAGAAAATGCCCAAAAAAGTAAACTGGACAGTTAGCTGTCAAAAGGCTTTTGACACCCTGAAAAAGGTAATGTGCTCAGCACCAATTCTCAAATCTCCAGACTATGTCAAGCAGTTCATTGTGCAGACTGATGCCTCTGTGCTAGGGATAGGAGCGGTCCTATCCCAGACCAATAATGAAGGCCAAGACCAACCTGTTGCTTTTATAAGCAGAAGGCTTCTCCCCAGGGAGCAGCGTTGGAGTGCCATTGAGAGGGAGGCCTTTGCTGTGGTTTGGGTCCCTGAAGAGGCTGAGACCATACTTGTTTGGTACTCACTTCCTAGTTCAAACTGATCACAGTCCTCTCAGATGGCTAATGCAGATGAACGGTGCAAATCCTAAACAGTTGAGGTGGTCCATCTCCCTACAGGGAATGGACTTTGTAGTGTAACACAGAGCCCTCTTTCTGCATGGTTGCCCCCTCTTTTTGCTGAACTGCTGAGGTGCTTTGACTGAGTGTGCCCTGGGCTCCTGCCACTCAGGTACCCAGGGCCCATGTTCTTTCCCTAAAACTGCATTGAAAACAAAACCCAATTGGCATCTCTGGCCACAGGTCAGCCCCTGGTAAATGGTACCACAGGTACCCAGGGCACCGTGACCCGGGAAGGCCTCTAAGGGCTGCAGCACTTATTGTGCCACGCTTAGAGGTCCTATACCTTTACACTCACACACTGCCTTTGCAGGCTGCGTGTCTTGGTGCAGAACAAAGTGATGAGTCGACATGGCACACATCCCTGTGTGCCATGCCTACAACCCACTGCCCTGGCATAGATCAGTCACCCCTCTAGCCAGGTGCCCTATACCAGTGGTGAGGGTACAGGTGCATGGGCCCTGTACCCGTACAGTGTCTAAGTCCATTTTTAGCGATACCAAAGGAGATGATGGACGGAGCGTTAGAGCAAATCAAACACTCACCCCCAGTCAACTGATCTGGGTTTAATCCATCATCATTCTTTAGCTCACTCCACCACCCCAGTTCAGACATGGCCATATGCAAATCAGTCTGACCCTGTGCCTCATGGGAACAGTCCAGCACGAACTGCCAAGCCATGTCTTCCCTTGACCGGAAACAAGCATCCTGGGACCGGTTTCGGGTTCAAAACCCTCATCAGCCAGGATATCTTGAATCCAGTGGCAAAGTGAGCAAGGGACCCACGTCTGGGCATACCCTGCCAACTTAGGGCGAACAAAGTGATACCGGTCCTAGGATGCTTGTTTCCAGTCCAGGGAGGACCTGGCTTGGCAGTTCGGGCTGGACTGTTCCCATGAGGCACAGGGTCAAGACTGATTTGCATATGGCTGGGTCCAAACTGGAATGGCATGGTGAGCAAAAAAACAATGGATTTAGGCACTGATCTCTGTACTGGGGTGAATGTATGACATTGTTCTGCATTCTGTCCATCAACTGTTGTTTTTGCATTTGTCACCCCGAGTGGGACGGGTATGCCCAGACGTGGGTCCCGAGCTCTCCATGCCACTGGAATCAAGCTATCCTGGCTGAAGAGGGGTGAAACCTCGAAACCGGTCCTAGGATGCTTGTTTCCAGTCCAGGGAGGACCTGGCTTGGCAGTTTGGGCTGGACTGTTCCCATGAGGCACAGGGTCAAGACTGATTTGCATATGGCTGGGTCCAAACTGGAATGGCATGGTGAGCAAAAAAACGATGGATTTAGGCCCAGATCTCTGTACTGGGGTGAATGTATGACATTGTTCTGCATTCTGTCCATCAACTGTTGTTTTAGCATAAGTCCATTCTTAGACATTGTAAGTGCAGTGCTGCCATTAAGAGTATAAGGTGCTGGGAGTTTGTCATTACGAACTCCACAGCACCATAATGGCTACACTGAAAACTGAGAAGTTTGGTATCAAACTTCTCAGCACAGTAAACCCACACTGATGCCAGTGTGGGATTTAATGAAAAATGCACACAGAGGGCATCTTAGAGATGCCCCCTGAAAAACGACCTACCACTAGTGTCCAGGCTGAGTGGCTGCTTTCAGCTGCCACCACCAGACATGTTTCTGGACCCCTGGGTCGAGAGCCTGCTGCTCTCGGGGGCGTGAAACAATGCGCATCCTGGGACGAAGGGCCAAGCCTCCTCCCCAGGGTGGGCAGGGTCCACGAAGGGGAAGCTTCAAAGGCTTGCTGCCTTTGTGAGCTTCCCCAGGCCACTTGCTGCTTTCAGCAACTCGTCCCCGCGGTTTCTGACCCCCACTTTGGGCGGGAGAACCGGCGGGAAAAACAAGTGAGGAAGAGAGGTGTGCCCACCTCTGCTAACTCCACCCCTCAGGTGGGGGAGGCGAGGTGAAGCACAGCTCTTCAGTCCCGCCATCTTGCAGATGGGGGAACCCAGCCAACCAGAGTGAGGCATATGCCCCCCCTCCCACTGGAGGATGGCATAATAGGAGGTGTACCCACCCCAAGGAAGGGACCCATTGGTCCCAACCTTTACTTATCTGTAATGCCCCCTAAATCTAGTATTTAGGGGACACCCCGAACCTTGCTTGCTCAGACAAGAAACCATAAGAGAAAAAAAAGAAGAAGAAGGACCAAACAGCCGTGCCAAAGCTAACAAGGAGGAGGCCCACTGACTTGGCCCCAGCCCTACCGTCCTGCCCCCACCTCGAACCTGCAGAAGCGAAACTCCAGTGTGTTCTGCAGCCAGCAGCCTCAAGAACCCCAAGGACCTGCCCTGCCTTCAAAAGAAAAGACTCTGCCTCCTGTGAACACCGGATTTGTTCACCAACAGACTCCAGGTCCGCCAAGTTCGCGAGTCTGCACCACTCTGCACCAGACGCCCACGGCCCGAGTGGCCCAACACCAAGAGGAGGTCCCCCCGGAGATCCTGACCCCAGATCCGGTGGCCCCTGACCTGCCTCAAGCCTCCAGCCCACGCCTGCAGCCTCAAACCGGAAGGTCCCCCCAACCGCGACCAGGAGCTGGTAAGAAGATCCGACCCTTTAAGGCACCCCTGCACCAGACACCCCACGGCCTTGGGTGACCCAACCAACAGTGCCTATCCAACCCCCAGCATCCCAACTTACCTCTTTAAGTGGTGGTCGCACCCAGAAGACCTTCGTCCCCGAGCCTGCAGTGTGTTTGCAAACCAGAGACTCCCCATTTAAAGCTACAGGGCTCCTGACACCAAAACAGCACTCTGCACCCGGCCGCCCAAGTGCCGTTGAGGGTGCACCTTTTGTGCTGGCTCAAACCCCCATTTGCCCTGAGCTTAGGTCCAGGAACTTTGCTCCCACGACCCAGTGGCCTGCTCGTAAGCAGCCACCAACCGGAGGCCCCCTATCCCCGGTTGGATAACATTGGGCCTCAGCACTCTGCAACGGCCGCCCTAGTGCCGCTGAGGGTGCAACAAGATTGCATCCTTGACCCTGGGGGACCCCTGAGTCTAACCCCAGAATACCAACTCCCACAACAAAGTACTTACCTGTGAACCGATAACCCTATTTTCCTCCATAGGATAAAATTGATTGTTTTTCTGTGAAAAGTTACTAAGTGTGGAGTTGGAAAATCTAAGAAACCCTTTAAAACTGTAACTAAATAACAAAATTGCTTTTACTTACCTGTTTACAGGAAATGTCCCAGTGCAGTATCCAGGTATACTGCACTGTGTAAGAAAAGTAATCTGTAAATAGATAAAATCTTCATGCCCGCCCGACTGCCAAAGGATCAGAGAGATCACTATCCTCCCCCGGGGCATCTCAGATCACTCACCTTTGCTCCTGAATGTAGGTGACCCCTCTGACACTCTCCGCCCAATGTGGAGGATGAATGCGTGGTTCTTCCAAGATAAGGACTTTAAGAACGCAATCAAGGGGGAACTCCAGCAATATTTCCTCACCAACCGTAGCTCCGTCTCCTCCCCGGGTACCCTCTGGGAGGCAGGTAAGGCCACCATCCGTGGATTTGCTAAAGGCAGTCTCAAGCTCAAACGCTTGGCCCAAGATAGCCGGATCACCCTCCTTGAGGCCCAGGCGACCCTCCTAGAGAGGGGTACACCTGAAGAACGCGATGGCCTCCAAACGCGGCTGCTCGCACGGTTGAGGGACGAGATCAAACAAATCTCTATGGAGTCCGCTAAATTGCTATGGATGTCGTCTATTGCCCGAGTATACGGCTGGGGGGATAAAAATGGGAAGATTTTACACAGGCTGGCCACATATCCCCTAGACATTTGCATAATCACAGAAATTCGGGTCTCTGAGGGGCTCACTCACCGCTCTCCCTCGGTGGTGGCCCAGACCTTCGTTGCCTACTACTGTAGACTCTACTCAACACAACGACCCGAGATTTCCCTCTCTGAGCTGATCAACCTGGAGGGTCTCCGCCTCCTCCGCCTTAGCGAGCTTAGTCAGCCGGAATTGATCTCCCCATCACACACGAGGAAATCAATGAGGCCATATCGCGAATCGCATCGGGAAAGACACAAGGTCATGACTGCTTCCCACAAGAATATTATGCTGCATACTGAGAGGTACTTGTCCCTCGCCTCTCTGACCTATTCGCTGAGGTCACGGATAAGGGTTCATTCCTCCCAGCAACGGACGTGGCTACTATTGTTGCTATCCCCAAAACCCAGCCACCCTCGTCAGACTGCGCAGGCTATCGCCAAATCTCTCTCATTAACACAGAGATTAAAATATTTGCCTCTGTTCTGGCTCAGCGCTTAAGACCCTACCTCACCAAACTGATCCACCCCGATCAGTGTGGATTCATGCCGGCACGGGGCACTAGGCACCGTCTCAGGCGTCTCCACCTGGCTCTAGCGAACCGCCAATTATTAACTCCATACCTAGCACTCCTCCGAATTGACTTCGAAAAGGCCTTCGGCCTGGTCGACTGGCACTACCTGAAGGATGTGCTGGTTGAAATGGGCCAATATTTCGGCAGCTTACTTAGGGTCTTGTATTCCAGACCCAAAGCGCGGGTGCTCATCAATGAAGCGCTCTCGGAGATGCTCCCGATTGGAAGAGGCACGAGACAGGGGTGCCCCCTCTCGCCCCTCCTCTTCGCTCTTGCGATGGAGCCCCTTGCCGGTCTTGTTCAGTCTGATGGTCGGATTCAGGGTTGGAAGTGGCAGGGCTCCTGCTAAGACAAAATCGCGTTATATGCAGATGATGTCCTGCTTTTCCTCGCGGAACCGGCCCAGTCTGGTTCCCGATGCCTCCAAGTACTACGCTCCTTCGAGCAGGTCTCCGGCCTGCGTTTGAATTCAAATAAGTCCACCTTGGTCCCCCTGCATATATCAAGAGACTGTTTCGACTGGCAATCAATGATACCCATCCCCCCGAACTCGCCTCGTCACTCAACATTACTCCATTAGTTAAGAGGACCAAGGAGGACCTCCCAAAGTGGCAAACCCTTCCGCTTAACCCCCTGGGGAGAGTCACCCTCTTCAAAATGATGATTCTCCCCAGGTTCCTGTATGTTATCCAAAACACCCCATTCCACCTCCCTAGGACCTCGTTCAAGGAACTAGAAAGTCTTGCCACCAAGTTCCTTTGGAACGGAAGGAGACCACGAATGGCTCTATCCCAATGCCAGATCCCACCTTTTGATGGGGGCATGGGCATGACTAGTTTATACCTGTATTATCTGGCAACCCGCCTACTCACCCTACATGATTGGTTCAACGGGGGCTGGTCGGACCCGGCATACAGAATTGAGCTGAACGAACTGGGCCTTCGCAAAATTCAGGCAATGATGTATGGAGGACTGATACCCAGGTACCGATACCCAGTGCAGTTCTGCTGGCCTGGTGCACCTCCCTGCGCCATACTCAGTGGGCGAACAAACAAACCCAATAAACACCGCTCTGGCGAGGCACCTGGCTTAGGGAGGTGAGTGACTTAGAGGGGATTCGGGCTTGTGACCCGATTGGCATCTCTCACTTAGGTGACGTATGGGTTGGCGATCATATGCGCACATTCCGTGAGCTGCAGACTCGCTACTCCCTCCACCCATCGCAATTCTACAAATATCTGCAACTACGCCATGCCCTCTACACGCACATACCAAACGGCATGACACTGCCAGAATACAGCTCCCCTGAAGCGCAGACCATGATGGGAAACCTGGGGAGGGGTTTAACGCATATATCGCTCCTTCACTAACAATACTCCAACCACACTAAACCGACTCAGAAGTCAATGGGAGAGCTGGGTGGGTCCCCTCGAGGAGGAGGACTGGAGGGATGCCTTGAAGGCACCCAAAACCATCACTACCTCAGCCAGGCTCCGCCTGGTCCAACTGTTCTATCTCCACACTACCTACCTGACCCCAAGGCGTCTCCACAACGCAGGCCTACGATCTACCCCGGCCTGTACACACTGTGACCAAGACCAAGAAGACTTCTACCACATGGTGTGGACTTGCCCCCTCCTTGCACAATACTGGGAAACACTAGAGAGGGAACTCACGTAGGTCCTGGGATGGGAGGTCCCGCACTATCCCCTGAATACACTCCTGGGGGTCACGGACAGATTGGATGGGTCCAGAGCTGACGAACTTTTCCTAGGTACGGCCATGATGGTGGCCAAAAGGGATGTCGCTGCCACCTGGAAAATTAAGCACTGGTCTAAGGTAACTCAGAGGGCTGGCTTTCTAGGAAGTTTTGCAGGTCTCTATTACAAGAACTGGGTTGAGGTTGAAGAGGTGGCTGTAGAATTGTTTAGTTAAGACTGCACTCTAACTATTGTGTTATGTTATATATATCGGTTTAGCATGACTAATAACCCGTGACGCTATCCAGGCACTGAGGCAAGCATGTAGGAGTAAGACTGAAGTTGCTGGGTGTCAGCCCTAGTGAATTAGTAAAAGACCAATAAAAAACAAGAGGGGCCCCTCAAACCAAGGGGACAGGGAACCGCAACAACAGTAGAGTTTTTACTCTACTGAGTTAGTCGAAGAACTAGGACTACAGCTTCTTGCAGAGAACAAGAAGAGAGGAGGAGGCCCTGATGTTTTGAGGGAGGTCGTTGCAGGTCTTGGGTGTGATGTAGGAGAATTTTAGACCTTCCATTCTGCTTTTGGGAATGCGGGGGTGAGTGCAAGAGACATATGTTGAGCGTAGGAGTCTTGTGGGTTGGAGGAAGTGAAGGCAGTTGTTCAGGTATGTTGGACCAATATTGTGCAGTGTCTTGAGTGAAGAGTTTGAATTGGCAGTGTTCGTGACTGTGCCAGTGGAGCCCTCTGAGGAGTGCTGCAATATGGGTGCATAGTGGAAGGTTGAGGATGAGTCTCATTGCGGCGTTGCGGATGATCTGCAGTCGGTGGAGGAGATGGTTGAATATCCCGGCATATACTGTGTTGCCGTAGTGTAATCTGCTTGTGATGAGGGCTTGCACAATGGGGCGTCTGGTATTCCAGGGTAGCCATTTGAAGATCCTGTGGAGCATGCTGAGGATGTGGAAGCAGGAAGAGCTGCCGATTTTGACCTGTGCTGTCATGCTGAACGTGTCGTCCAGACTGATTCCCAGGTTTCGGGCATGGTTGGGTTGGCGTGGGTGCGGGTCCGAGCTCTGATGGCCCCCAGGTGGAGTCCCAAGGAGAGTTCTTGTTCCCGAAGATCAACACATCCGTCTTGTCAGAGTAGAGTTTCAGGCAGTTAAATCTCATCTAGTCTGCTATGTTATTAGAGCAGCTGGAGAAGTTGGTTCTGGTGGTGGTGAACTTCTTGGTCAGAGAAATGATGAGCTGGGTGTAATCAGCATAGAATATGATTGAAATGCCTTGTGACCTGATGATTTTAGTGAGCTGTCTCATGTAGATGTTGAACAGGAATGGGCTGAGCGACGAGCCCTGGGGGACTCCGCAGATCAGATCCTTAGCTGAAGATGTGCAGGATGGTAGTCTGACTCGCTGTGTTCTTTCTATGAGGAAGGAACTTATCCAGTTGAGGGCCAGTCCTTGGATGCCTCTGTCGTGCAATTTTCTAATGAGTGTGTGGTGGTGGGAGACTGTATTGAAGGCGGCTAGAGGTTGAGTAGGATGAGTGCTGCGGTTTCTCCACAGTTCAGTATTTTGTGGATGTCATCTGTGACCGTGATAAGTGCTGTTTCTGTGCTGAGGTTGCTCCAGAAACCTGAGTGTGGCCCAGTAAGCCATGGTGTTCGAGGTGGTCAGGAAGTTGTTTGTTGATGGCCTTCTCAATCATTTTGGCTGAATATGGGGGCAGAGAGATGGGTCGGAAATTGCTCAGTTCGCTTGGGTTGGCCGATTGTTTTTTGAGGAGGGTGTTGACTGCTGCATGTTTTGAGTCTTCAGGGAAGGTGGCGGCTTTAACGGAGGGGTTGATGATGTGGGTGAGGATGTTGCTTTCGAGGAAGGATGTGGAGCAGGGGTTCGTAGAGGTGGAAATTGAGGTCACTGAGTAGTATGAAGTCCTTGGAGTTAATTGCGAAGGGAGTAAAGAAGTCTGTGATGAGGATGCTGAATTCGGTTCATGGTCCGGGTGGTCGATATGTGAGGGTGCCCTTCAGGGTGAAGCCGTTGTTCGTTTGTAGACAAAAGTGTGTGTGTTCAATGAAGGGAGTGTTGATGTCCATGGATGTGTGCATTTGAGGGTGTCTTTGTGGACGATCGAGAGTCCCTTTCCTGACTTGTGAAGGTGTCCCTGGCGTGTGATCTTGTAACCTGTTGGGGTGCCACAGCGATGTCGGGTGCTGATGCAGGGTTGAGCCAGGTTTCCATAAAGAAGAGGAGGTCTGGCACATTGCTGAGGAGATCCCAGATCTTGTTGCGTGATTGCTGAGTGAGCAGTTGTTGAGAAGCATGCATGAGAGTGGTTGTTGAGGTGTTTGGTGTGTTGTGAGTCGATTGCCCGAGTGGGAGGAGAAGGTACTGGTGCACGGGGGTGTGTTTGTGCGCTGTTGCAGGTGAAGCAGCAGTGGGTGCATGTGAAGGGTCCTATGTATGTGGGATACAGTGTGGCAGCAGTGGATTTAACGAAGGTTTGGGTTGAGCGAGCAGAGGATCACTGCAGTGTAGGCTGATCGGACCAGGTTTCGTGCCACTGGGTGCAGTCCAGGTACAGACAGGCAGGTCTTAGCCGCTCAAGCAGTGCCCGTCTGCTAAGACGCACTGCAGCCGCCACTAGGTAGGTGCTGGGAGGGGAAGGAGCGCGGGGCGGAGCTTCTAGGAGAGGGAAGAAGAGGCAGGAAGACAACATGGTAAGCAGGTAAGGAGCTGGCGGGAGGGGCTTAGAGAGGGCCTGAAGAGGAAAACCGCAGTAAAGAGGCTGAAAAGGAAAAATTGCACAAAAAAAGAAAAAGGTGCACAAGAGGTAAAAAGGCACTTAGAGAAACTGCACTGAAATGGAGAAAGGCTAAAAGGAATGAGCAGCACTAAAGAGAGATGGGTGCAAAAGTGGAGAAAAATGGTAAAAGAGAGCAGAAAACACATGAGGTGCAAAGGAGAGAGAGGCACTAAAGACAGAAGGGCACATAAGTGGAGTAAAGTGGTAAGAGAGAGCAGAAAACGCAAGAGAGAGACAGGCCCAGAGGCTGCAGAGAAGGCGAATTGGGAGCCTTGAGACACAAGGCTGGGTCCGAAAGGGCCTAGACTGGCTGGAGGAACAGTCCCAGGTAAGTGGGCAGTGTCTGGGCCTAGGGACCTTCACATTCTCAGTGTGTTTTGTATTACGCAGCATGGGAATAATCACAATTGTGCATGTCATGGAGAATACACAAGCAAAAAAGACTCACTGAGTGACCATCCTCCTCCCACACTTTGAATGTTTTTTTAAACAAAGTAGACATGATTATCATCAAAAACTCTAAACAGAACACACAGTGAGCTGCCGCAGAAAACAACTTAAAGGGTAAAAGTAGTAGTTTCCTTTGGAAAAATAATCTATCTTTTAGTCATTTTTCATTGATTCTCAATAGCCGAGTGAAAAACAGACCAGACTTTGGGCTATAGAGCAGGGACCTTTAAGGACGGCAAGGCGTGGAGGTTTAGAGTGGCAACATAATTTTCCCAGTCCTGTCTATGTAAAATGCTTCTCTAAGAAAAAAATGGAAATGTATTACATATATTTTTAAAACAAGATTTGATTAGATGTTCAAATTGCCAGGATATTTCCGAACTCAGAGGATTCCATGAAAAAGACCTTGAGGTTATTGACCCATTGATCCTCATAAGTATGACGATAATGGCAGGGCATAAATACTTGAGCAGGCCTTACCTACTGACTCAAGCTACACATCATTAAAAAGGTCAAATATGACACTAACTCATTGGGTGTTTTAAGTATTACTGTTGAGACTGGGTGTTAATCGGCAGTATGTCTGTATTGCTGTCAACAGGATCGAAACATGATTGGCATATAATTAGCTTTATTCTTTAAAGGCCAAATGAACCAAAATAATGAAAGAATAGCTTACTTACCTTCATTACAGTATTTTTCCAATAAAAATGTATTTCCTTCAGAGGCATATTTGAACCAGGTACCAGGTGTCGCCCTGCAGACAAAGCTGCATATCTGAGAGACGCCACTGGAAGTGATGAAGAAGGGCCATAATAGTCATTACATGATCCGATGATGTCAGATCAACAATTGTTCTATGCTCCAGAGGCCGAGAATTGAATATTGCTGAACCAAACAGACAACACAGCAATCAATTAACACCCTTAAAAAGGGACGGTGAGAGGATGATATGAAATCTGCAGGAAGCTGCATATCCATCAGAGAGAATGTTAAAGAAAACAAGTAACTTAATCCATACTTAGTGCAGATTCCACTTCAACACAACCTCTAAATGGAGTTAGGCTGATATATAGGTGGTAGTAAGTCCTGCATCTAAAGTTTCCGTAGAATAGTCCTGGAATTCAGAGTAGTGAAGTGCCTTTAGGGAAAGCATCTTTTTATATTTCTTGTGATGGGATATCCTTTCCAGGGAATAGCTCTTCAATGGGGCTTTCTATCTGCAAATCTGCTAACTAAGAGCAGGCAAAAGAACTTGGATTCTGGCCTGCAAATATTCAAGTAGTGCATTTGAGCCAATATTGTGATTCTTGCCAAGACACCACATGTTGTAAGGGTATAGGTTCCTAACCATTATCTGCCACAAACCCTGCCCTCTCTGCTTCAAATCCAACGACTCTGGGAAAGGGGTACAGTTCTAATGAATTCCAGTTTTTCAGAGGAAAATTAATAAAAATAAAAATATACAGAGACCCCTCTCTGTGGCTCTGGGCCCTAAATTTGTGAGGTGTTGAGAAACGGATCCCCTGCTACCGGCTCGTATTGTGCCTGCTGCATCACTTCCAGTGGTGTCTCAAGGGTCGACAGTTGAATGCACACAGAACCACCTATTGCCAGTGGAATGCAATTGCTTTTTAAAAAATCCAGACCTGGTTTCACATCTAGGAAGGAGTTTACATAAATCATCTGCAGGAAAGAGTAACTCCGATAAATTATAGACTGAAAGGAACCACAGGGAATTACCGGCTGTTAAAAAACACAGGTGCTAACATTTATATGCATCATCTTTTTGTATCAATCTGTCTGCTAGAGTAGGAGGGGTATGCCCAGATATTCTTTCCTAGTCCCTGGGCCTACGAACGTTACAATGTGTTTCTTGTTGCTTGCAATCCAATGCAGGAAAGGTGGGGGCAAAGAGGGGTACATGGCCCCAACAATAATAAAATACATTTTATAGAATTTGTTTGGCATGGACAGGATTCTATGCCAATGATGCTTTATCATGCAGACATTTCTACATAATATTTCTGGTGACTGATCACACTGAAATGGAAACTACATACCCGATTGCCACCGCTGAGATTGTTGTATATAATTCGAAAGCGCTTTCTGGTATATGTGCATCTGTATGTTCCTCCCATGAGATATTCAATTACCAGTCCAACATCAATCAATGTAATTTTATATCCTGGGGGAAGATTTCCCTAGAAGTATAAATAATTCTTATTAAACACAACATGAATATAGTAATACAAACAATGTATCTGCACTAGCACAGCTATTTTTTTGGCTAAACAATCAGGATTTCCTTTTAAAATGTTTGTGTAGCAATTTCTATTTGAGGTCCAAAGCACATATTTTAACTCACAAGATCAGTCTATACAAAAGTTACTTTCTACTAACTATAACAATGTATTTACAATGCCAGCTCTAGAATAAATTTACTTGATTTGCTCTGCAAAACAGAAAGTTGGTTAATAACACATTAGAAGGTATAGGCATTAGCACTTCCACACATGTGCAACTTTTTAACACTTAGGATTTTAAAGCAATGGTGAGTCGACTTCGAGTTCCTGATTTTCTTAGAGCACAAGTCTAACTTCAAGATTCAAAAATAAGGTAGACAAATATTTATGCCATGTACTGGGAAGGTTTGTCGGATATAAAAAATAAACATGATAATTCAGAATAAGGGTTATTACCATTCAATTGCCCAGGGTAAGGAAAAATCTTACCTGCATAGTTCCCCCCCAGCATGTCAGAAAAACTTGTTTAGACGTGCTTATGGGAAACTATATTTGTCTTCAATCTCTGTTCACACACCGCAGCCCGAACCCTGCATAGATGGATCTCGGACAGCACCAACACCATACCCCCCTCAAGAAAAACAACAATACCCACGCCAAGAAAGCCAGATGGTTTACCACCGAACTTCGAAAGTCCAGAAGCACATGCCGCCGCCTCGAAAAGGCCTGGAGGAACACCAAATCCACAGAAGCCCACGACAAATTCAGAGCCGCCACCAACGTCCACCATCAACTCATCAGAGAAACGAGGAAAAAAGCGATTGAAGACAGAATCTCCACCCACGCGCACAACAGCAAGGAACTCTTCAGCATCATCAAGGAGTTCGCCCAACCCACTAGCGAGTCTACCGACATCCCTCCCTCACAAGACCTCTACGACAAACTCAGCACCTTTTTCCACCACAAAATCAAGAGCATCTACGACAACTTCGACGAAGACAACCAACACACTGAACCCTCACCAACCACCCCCAACACCCGGAAACCAGCGATTGATGACTGGACCGCCCTCACCACCGAAGACACACTGAAGGCAATGAAGTCAATCCACTCAGGGGCCCCCACAGACCCCTGCCCCCACCACATCTTCAACAGAGCCGCCGACACCATCGCACCCATGCTCCGCCACACCATCAACCGCTCCCTGGCGACCGCCTCGTTCCCCGACGACTGGAAACACGCCGAGGTCAACCCCTCCTAAAGAAACCCTCAGCGGACCCCACCGACCTCAAAAACTACAGACCCATCTCCCTGCTCCCGTTCCCAGCGAAAGTCATTGAGAAAGCCATCAACAGCCAACTCGCCACATTCATTGAAGAACACAACATCCTCGACTCCTCCCAATCCGGCTTCAGAAAAACCACAGTACGGAAACCGCCCTCCTCGCCGCAACAGACGACATCCGCACCCTACTGGACAAAGGAGAAACAGTAGCCCTCATCCTCCTCGACCTATCAGCGGCGTTCGACACAGTCTCCCACCGCACCCTAATACGCAGACTCTATGACGCAGGAATCCAGGACAAGGCCCTCGACTGGATCCGCTCCTTCCTCTCCGGCAGGACGCAGCGGGTCAGACTCCCCCCTTTCCTCTCGGACCCCACACCTACCACCTGCGGAGTCCCCCAGGGCTCCTCCCTCAGCCCGACGCTCTTCAACGTCTACATGGGTCCACTCGCCCCCATCGTCAGAACCTACAGACTCAACATCGTGTCATACGCAGACGACACCCAGCTCATCCTCTCCCTATCCAACGAGCCCAACACCGCCAGACGCAACTTTCGAGAAGGAATGGAAGCCGTCACCAAATGGATGAAAAACAGCTGCCTACAACTAAACACCAACAAAACAGAAGTACTCATCATGGGCCCAAACCCTGATGCCTGGAGCGACACCTGGTGGCCCCCCGCCCTCGGAAACCGCCAACCCCCACGGACCACGCACGCAACCTGGGAATCATCCTGGACTCCGAGCTCAAAATGGACCGCCAGATCAACTCTGTCTCGTCTTCCTGCTTCCACACCCTCCGCCTCCTTCGTAAGACCTTCAAATGGATCCCCCTCGAACACCGAAAGACCGTCACTCACGCCCTGGTCACCAGCAGACTCGACTACGGCAACGCACTCTACGCCGGAATAAACAAAAACCTCACCCGCAAGCTACAGAACATCCAGAACGCCGCCGCAAGACTGGTCCTCAACCTGCCAAAACACTGCCACATCTCCCAGCACCTGCGCACACTCCACTGGCTCCCTGTCGAGGCGAGAATCACCTTCAAGATGCTCACCCACGCACACAAGGCCCTCCACGGCACCGGACCAGCATACCTGAACAGCCGACTCAAATTGCACGCACCCCAAAGGACCCTACGATCAGCCCAGCTCTCCTACGCAGTCGTCCCCCGCACCAGAAAGACCAGATCGGGAGGCCGCTCCTTCTCCTTCCTCGCGGCCAAAGCATGGAACGCCCTTCCGCTCCACCTCAGACAGACATCGCTCCCCATCTTCGCAAGAAACCTCAAAACCTGGCTCTTCGACAGACCCCATCCTTGGTGGATGGAACCTGCACCCCCACCCCTAGCGCCTTGAGACCCTTACGGGTGAGTAGTAGCGCTTTAACAAACCCCTGATTGATTGATTGATTGTTCAGGTGACTCCACTCATATTCAGGTATTCCTCATCTGGAGGAAAGTGGTAAGTAATATCAAAATGCATAGTACCATATTGTCTAGGAAGTAAAATATGTGATGTGCTAAGAATTCAACATTATGATAATCAGCACCCATTTAGATTTGAGGTTTTGATTATCCCATTAACCATGTAGGGACTGATGAAGATCTTTTTACTTCTGAAATGTGCCACTACCACCAGCACAAGTGAACCCTGTATTAAGGAAGAGAATTCTACAATATGAGAAAGAGGAACTTTAAAAGCTTTTTTTTTTTTTTTAATCAGCGGAAAAATATGTGAACCGCAACTCAATGGCACGCATCCAATTACACTATGGGAGTTCAAGAAATAGAAGATGAAAGACTAACAACTTGAAAGGAAAATGTTGCCAGCCCTGTAAGCATCTGTTCGCAGCATGTAGCGCTGTAGAGTCTGATGATATGCATACTCCTGCCATCTAGTGTTGGGCCCGGATGTTTGAAAGTTTGTTTTCTTTGAAGACTTTCTTGCGTCACCAGGTAATGTGACTCCACCTCTTGCTTCTAATGCGCATAGACATCGGCTCCATTGTTAGATTGTTTTCCTTCACAGCGTTTGAGGATGGAGTTGGAGCAAAGCGATACAGGAGAGAGAAAGAAATATGACCAGGCAAAAGAAAGATGACCATGCAAAATAAGAAGGAATGATAACTGCATTAACCAGAGGCGCATGTGAATCTACAGTAATACATGCCCCGAACAGATGCTTACAGACTAAGTAACATTTTCCATTCAAGGCATGTGGGGATGTAGATACACATACTGTGCATAGACTGTAGAGCAGTCCTCCCATAAGTGGTGGATAGCCCGTGGATGTTGCAGAAGACTGAAAAAGGGTATGGAGTGTAGCCTGACAAACCTTGGCTTGATGGCATGTGAGTAGAGCCACACAACAGTGTTTAGTGAAATTGTGTTGTGTAGTCCAAGTAGCTGTTTTACAAATGTCTGCTATGGGGATGTTCTCCAAGACACTCATAGAGGACCCTTTCCTTCTAGTACAGTGGCCTCTCAGAGGAATAGGCAAAACCCTTTTAGCTTTTGTCTAACAGGTTTGGATACTGAACAACATGAAAGGAAAATGTTATAGCCCTGTAAGCATCTGTTCATAGCATGTAGTGCTGTAGATTCCTACGATGTGCATAGTCCTGTCATCTAGTGTTGGGCCCGGATGTTTGCAGGTTGTTTTTCTTTGAAGAAATGTTCTTGAGTCTCAAGGGAATGAGACTTCACCTCTTGCTTCTACTGTACATGGTCATCGGCTCTACTGTTAGACTGTTTTTCGCACGGCGGGTGAGGATAGAGTTGGAGCAAAGCGATACAGGAGAGAGAAAGAAAGATGACCACACAAAAGAAAGATGACCATGCAAAATAAGAAGGAATGATAACTGCAACAACTAGAGGCCTCCGGGGAGGATGGTGGGCGCATGTGAATCTACAGTAATACATGCCACGAACAGATGCTTACAGGATAAAACTTTTTTTCGAGGCAAGCGAGGCTGTAGCTACACATACTGTGCATAGACTGTGCAGCAGTCCTCCCATAAGTGGTGGCTAGCCTGTGGGTGTTGCAGAAGATACAACAAGCATTTGCAATGCAATCGGTCTCGCCTTTGGGACCTTATATGTATTTAGCTATGCAGCACATTAGCCTGGGTACTAAAACATCTACTGTTCTTTAACATGGAGGGAAAATAAGCACCAAACTGCGTGACACGCCAGGTATGGGAACACATGGAGAGAAATATTGACTTTCAGCGGGAATTGGTTGAGTCCAAAGCTCTGTTTTTAATATAAAATCAGGGCCTTCGGTGGTCATATCACTGAAAATACAAGATTTGAAAAAAATGTTATTGTCTACGGGTGCTCATGGAAGACAATTTCTATGGACTGGAATCTAGAGAATGCTAAAGTGATTCTGGTATTTTACTGACCTCTGCTGGCCGTTTTCTATCAAGAAAGTTAAATGGAGGCAGTTGCCAGAAAAATGAAAAAAAGAAAGTCCCCAAGCAGAAAGCAATTCTGGTATTTTACTGACCTCTGCTGGTCGTTTTCTATTAAGACAGTTAAATAGAGGCAGTTGAACAGAAAAAAAAGTTCCTAAGCGGAAGCAGACAAGTCCTAGGGCTGATCTCCAGAGCCCACAAAGTACATATACGTATATACTAAAGTATATACAAGAGGTCTCGAATGCTCGACCTAAAAAGGGTAAGGAGCGCTGCCCGACCAACTTTGGCTTGCTAGCGAGCTCGTACATACACACAAAAGTGTTTAGTGAAATGCTGTTGTGGAGACCAAGTAGCTGTTTTACAAATGTACGCTATGGGGATGCTTCCAAAAAAGGTCATAGAGGCCCCTTTCTTTCTAGTAAAGTGAGCTCTCAGAGAACAGGCAAAACACTTTTAGCTTTAGTGTAACAGTTTGGATACATTTAACTATTCATCTGGCAGTGCCTGATTTTGATAAAGCCTTCCCTTTATACAGTTCAGAAAAAGCAACAAAAAGTAGTTGAATCTTTCTAAGGAGTTGCGTCCTATCCACGTAGTACATTAAAGCTTCTTTAACATCTAAGAAATGAATAGCCCTTTCTGCAACTGAGTCAGGTTGAGGAAAGTAAACTGGGGTTTCTATAGACTGGTGAAAGTAGAAACCACCTTAGGATGAAATGTATGGTCATTGCGAAGGACAACCCCATTCTTATGAATCTGAAAGAAAGGTTCTACCAATGTTAATGCTTGGAGCTCACTGACACGTCTTAGTGAGGCGATAGCCATAGAAAAGGTAGCTTCCAAGAGAGAAAATAAAGAAGACATGACTGAAGGGGCTCAAATGGTGGACCCATGAGTCTTGTGAGGACGATGTTAAGATTCCACAACGGGGCCAGGGGTGCCAGAGGAGGAATTACTTTCTGGAGTCCCTCCATAAAAGCTTTAATGACTGGAATCCTAAAGCGGGAAATGTGTTGCTTATTTTGGAGGTAAGCAGCCAGAGCAGTCAAGGGTAGCCTAATAGCAGTGAAGGCTAGTCCACAGGTTTGTAGGTGTTGGCTGTAACAAACAATGTTTTAGACGCAAGATGCTAAGGGGTCAATGAAGTTTGAAAAACAAGCAGCAGTAGACAAACCTTTTCCATTTGGCAGCGTAACAGGCACATGTAGTGGGCTTGCGTGCTTCTTTGAGTATATTCATGCATTCAGGAGGTAGACTGAGGTAACCAAACTCAAAGACTTCAGGAGTAAGGTTGAGACTCCTGGGGTTGGGGTGTCTGATTACGCCATGGTTCTGCAGCATGGGAAGGTCTGGCCTAAGAGTGGTGAACCAGTGCTTTCTGGCCCAGGTGGGAGTCACTAGGATGAGGGAGGTTTGCCAAAGCCTTCAAACCACAAACGGTAGGAGGGGAAGAAGGATAAAAGCTTAGGCATATATCCCCATCCATAGTGTATTGACAGTGGGAGTGGGAATCTGTAGAATAAGTTTGGGCATTTTGTGTTTTCTGCCGTGGCGAAGAGGTCCACTTCTGGAAACCTCCATTGCCGGAAATACTGGAGGAGAACTGTCAGGTGCAGTTCTCACACATGGACTTGTTGAATCCTGCTCAGGAGGTCGGCAAAGTCATTGTCCACCCCTGGAAGGTTCACCGCCAGCAGGTGGATCCTGTGGTGGAGAGCCCAGTACCAGATGGACGATAAGCTGAGCAGCGAAAGGTCCGCAACAGGTGTGGATACACCCATGGCCTTCTCCTCCGTCTGTGTCTTTATCTTCCCCAACATCTCTTCAACCTGGGGCCCAAAAAGATGTTCCTCCATCAAAGGGCAGGTCGAAGAGATTTTGTTGAATATCTGACTTGAAGCCGGAGACATGGAGCAAAGCGTCTCTGCGGAGGAGCATGCTGGAGCTAATGCCTTGAGTAGCCGTGTCAGCAGCATCTAAGGCAAATCTAATGGTGGTGTTTGAGATAAGCTTGCCCTTCAAGACGAGCTCAAGTCCTCTGGGAGATGTTGGAGGGGGATGCACATCGTATGAATCCCATGGGTCTCCTTGTGGGAACATGTGAAATGGTATCCCAATCCCTGTCATGTTCACCCACTTCGGAATGTGGTGACCCTGTTGTGTATAAGAAAGTGGATCGGGTAAAGAAGCAGGTGGGGATGGTGATGCTGGAGGCCTGAGTGGTGTGGTGGAGGGAACAGGCAGTAGAAGCTCAGGAAGAGGACTGGTGGCCTTGCTTCTTTGATGACTGAGTGCCTGATGCCGGAGGCTGTGCGAGAATTCGGTCCGTCTGGACTTGGATGACAATATGTCTCTGGCGCGCATCGAGTTCGTCCTGCAGTTTCTGGAGGACCGGTTCGATGGGCCCGAAGGCAACAATCGATACTGAATTCTTTGGCCCTAGTGTCGATTCGGATTTCAACACCGAAGGTTTGGGATTTTAAGGTAGGTTTGGCGCAGATTTGGATGTGGGTAACACTGAATGGGTCAGCATCAGGATCATCTACCAAACTGAAACTGGGTGTGTGATCCGAAGTGGATGGTCAGTGCCAAAAGCCTGTCTCTGTGGGTCCAGAGCAGCTGATCACCCCTTATGGGTTGAAAGCTGAGAGTGTGAGCAGTGTCGACGGGGAAGAGGAGTGGGAACTGTACTCACGACCTGTTAAGCAGTTGGGAGGTATTCGATCTCAAGGTTGGAGACGGAGCTAGCGTCGGGCAAGAAAGCCTCATCAACGGCGACCGACGGATCCGGATGGTGTTCCCCCTTGAGGTCCTGAATGGCAAAGCCACCTGGGGTGTCTTTGCTGCTCCTGCGTGACAGCTCGAGTAGATAGGCCGGGCAGTCTCCAAGGGTCTTTTTCGATGAGAAGATCGGTAAGCATCGCATGAGGCCTCGTAGTGCTCGGGTGAGAGGCAAAGATTACAGATCTGGTTAAGGTCAGCGCAGGGGTATTTTGCAAGACAGAGGGCAGTATCGAAAGGGCATCCGTTCCATCACAGGCCAGACATAGTGAGAGTGGAGAAAGAAAAAGGGAAAAAGGCACTGAAAGGCGATACCCCACTGGGGGATGAGGTTAACCAAGGTCTGCCCGGGACGAAACTGAGGACGTCGACCAGATACGAGAAAAAGGGAACTCGATCGAAAACAATACCGATGGAGAGATCTACAGCCACACATGCCTTGAACATTTTTGTTTTTTTTACTGACAACTGTTTGGTTTATCAGGGTTCAAAATAGGTTTGAAGCACAAGTTACTAACTTGTGTAACGATATATCTGTAAGAGACAGTAGTTAGTGATAGATTCCTTACCTTAGAATATCCCCAGGCGTCAGGCTGGATCCGGAAAGTTTTGCGTAGCAGTACTCCTTGCGCGCCGGTAGGCGGCGTCGTGCGGCTCCGCGTCCGTCGTCGGCGTCGTGATCGCCGGGATGACGTCGCGGGCAGCACTTAGGCGCCGCCCCTGCGCGCTGACGTCCAGTTCTGTACACGACTTTCCGCGCCAGGAACGCAGAGCCATGCAAGAAGCTGACACAGGTGTCTGAAAAATACTAGGGCCCTGAAAGGGATGTCCTTAACTCCTAGAAATCAGTTCGCAGAACGGGAGGATGGGTGGGCGGTAGGAATCTATCACTAACTACTGTCTCTTACAGATATATCGTTACACAAGTTAGTAACTTGTGCATCTGAAAGAGACACGTTAGTGATAGATTCCTTACCTTAGAATAGATACCCCAGCAATACCAACCCCGGTGGTGGGTCTGCGAACAAAGATCAGACAAGGAAGTCCTGGAGGACAGAACGGCCAAAGAAGCCGTCCTCCGGACCTGACTGTCAAGGCAGTAATGCTTAGTAAACGTGTGCAGCGAGGCCCACGTAGCTGCCTGACAGATAACCGGCAGCGGAACACCGCGGCCCAAGGCCGTGGTAGCAGCCGTTGCCCTGGTGGAATGGGCACGCAGCCCAACAGGAGGCTCCTTCTTAGCCAAAGAATAGCAGGTCTTGATGCACAAGGTAACCCAGCAGGAGATGGTCCTCTTGTGCACCGCCCGACCTTTTTGGCGCCCACGTAGCCAACAAAGAGCTGGTCATCCACCCGGAAGTGTTTTGTGCGGTCGATATAGAAGGAGAGCGCACGTTTTGGGTCCAGACGGTGGAGCCTCTCTTCCTCTCTGGAAGGATGCGGAGGCGGAAAGAAGGTGGGCAAAGTGATGGTCTGCCCAATGTGGAAAGCAGTAACCACCTTTGGCAAGAAGGACGGACGCGTCCGAAGAACAACCTTGTCTGGATGAACAGACAGAAAGGGAGGTTTGCAAGAAAGAGCCTGGAGCTCACTCACCCGCCGAGCGGAGGTGATGGCCACCAGAAAGGCTGCCTTTAGAGTCAGAAGACGAAGAGGACAGTTATGCAGAGGCTCAAAGGGAGCGCACATTAAAAGGTAAGAACCAAGTTCAAGTCCCACTGAGGCATTACAAACGGAACAGGAGGGAAGAGGTGAGTAATGCCTTTTAAGAACCTGTTAACAACAGGGGACTTGAAAAGGGAGGGCTGATCAGGGAGCCTGAGGAAGGCCGAGATAGCACAAAGATAACCCTTGATGGTACCCAGGGCAGAACCCTGTTGGGCCAGAGAGAGAAGGAACAGAAGGACCTCAGAAAGAGGGGCAGAAAGGGGATCCACAGCCTTTGCTGTGCACCATGCCACAAATTTGTTCCACCTGCAGGCGTATACCACCTTAGTGGAGGGACGCCTGGCTGCCAGAATCACAGCACAAACTTCGGGAGGCAAGTCGAAAGGAATCAACTGCCGCCGCTCAATCTCCACGCAAGCAGGTGTAGACTGGACAGGTTCGGGTGGAGGACCGTCCCCTGCTGCTGCGACAGAAGATCCTCCCGAAGAGGCAGACGGATCGGGGGATCTATGCTCATATTGAGTAGCTCGGGATACCAAACTCTTCGAGCCCAGTCCGGAGCCACAAGAATGACTTGGGCCCGGTCGTGCCGAATCTTCTTCAACACTCTGGGTAGAAGTGGTATAGGCGGAAAGGCGTACAACAGACCGCAACTCCACTCGCGACGAAAAGCGTCGCCGAGCGAGTGCCGCCTTGGAAATTCCAACGCGCAGAACTGATGACATTGCGCGTTCTCTTCGGTGGCGAATAGATCTAACCAAGGCTCTCCCCACTGTAGAAAGAGTCCTTGCGCCACTTCCGAGTGAAGACGCCATTCGTGATCCATCATGCACCTGCGGCTGAGTTCGTCCGCCCTGGCGTTCAGAGAACCTGCCAGGTGTTGAACCATCAGGAACATGCCCTGATGTTCCAGCCATGTCCAGAGGCGCAGAGCCTCCTGACAAAGGGTCCAAGACCCCACCCCGCCCTGTTTGTTGCAGTACCACATGGCGGTGGTGTTGTCTGTGAACACCTGCACTACCTTCCCTTTGACAGAGGGAAGGAATGCCTTGAGTGCAAGCCGGATCGCCCGGAGCTCCAGAATGTTGATATGGAGCCGGGACTCCGCCGGAGACCAGAGGCCTCTGATCTCCGCCTCTCCCATGTGACCGCCCCATCCCAGAAGGGACGCGTCCGTCACAACTGTATGCTCTGGCTGGGGAAGGGAGAGGGATCTGCCCATGACCCATTGCCGGTTCGAGAGCCACCACTGCAACTGTTTTGCAGTCCCCTCCGAGATCTGGACGTGATCGGACAGGTCGCCCTGGTGCTGCGCCCACTGGAACTTCAGGTCCCACTGCAGAGCCCGCATATGCCATCTGGCATGATTGACCAGCAGGATGCAGGAGGCCATGAGGCCCAGCAGCCTCAGGGTCATCCTTACCGAAACCCAGGATAAAGGCCGAAAGATCGGAATCATAGCCTGAATATCCCGGACTCGCCGTTCGGGGAGGATAGGCCCGAAACTGCGTCGTGTCCAGAACTGCTCCGATGAAAAGGAGCTGTGGAGAAGGAATCAGATGCGACTTCGGCACATTGATGGAGAACCCCAGCGAGTGCAGGAGTTCGGCCGTAGTCTGGAGGTGGGAGACGACTGCCTGGGACGAGCCCGCCTTCAGCAGCCAGTCGTCGAGGTAGGGGAAGACTGAAACCCCTGCCCGGTGCAGATGAGCTGCGACCACCGCCATCACTTTCGTGAACACCCGAGGGGCACTTGTAAGGCCAAAGGGGAGCACGGTGAACTGAAAATGCTCGGGGCCTACCGTGAACCGAAGGTAACGCCGGTGGGCCGGCAGGACGGGGATGTGGAAATACGCGTCCTGCAAGTCCAACGCTACCAACCAGTCTCCTGGGTCGAGGGCAGTCAAGACCTGAGCTAGGGTGAGCATCTTGAACTTCTCCTTCCGGAGGAAGCGATTGACGTTCCGGAGGTCCAAGATAGGACGCATGTCCTCCTTGTCCTTTTGGGCACCAGAAAGTAGTGGGAGTAGCAACCACGCCCTACTTCTGGGGTCGGAACATGCTCGATGGCCCTCTTGGTCAAGAGGGCCGTGACTTCCTTCTGTAGAAGCACCAAGTGATCCCCTGACATGCGGTGGAATTGAGGTGGCATGGCTGGGGGTGGTCTCGAAGGGGAGGGAGTAGCCCTTCGGACAATGTCCAAGACCCACCTGTCCGAGGTGATGGTGCGCCAGTGGGGAAGGTGATGGCGGACCCTGCCCCTACTGGCGTGCCGTGCACCTGAAAGGAGGGACTAGGAGGGCTTGGAGGCCGCGGACGGGTTGGAGGTGGTGGCCTGACCCGCACGCTGGTTGCCCGATCCGCCACGGCGGAATCCACGTCCTCGGCCACGCGAAGACGCCTGCTGCGCGGGCCGGTGGCTGGGCTGCTGACGTGAAGGGCGCCCCTACCGTGGCCACGATAGGGGCGAAAAGCAGAAGTCAGCGGAGGGCGTGTAGCAGAAAGGCCCAGGGACTTGGCAGTAGCCCGTGAGTCCTTAAAGCGCTCCAACGCATGGTCTGCTTTGGACCCAAAAAGACCGACTCCATCAAAGGGCATGTCCATGAGAGTATTCTGGACATCCCCTGAAAAACCAGTGGTTCTCAGCCAGGCGTGGCGGCGGAGCGCCACTGTCGTTGCAATCGACCTGCCCAGCGAGTCGGCGGTGTCAAGGCCACAACGGATAGTGTATTTGGCCGCATCCCTTCCTTCCGCAATGGCGCGGGAAAGCAGTGCCTGGACCTCCTCAGGGCACTGGGGCAAAACATCCGCCACCGAATCCCACAGAGAGTGGGTATATCGGCCCAAAAGACAAGCGGTGTTAACGGACCGCAAGCCAGCACTGGAGGAAGAAAACCTTTCTTCCCAAACTGATCCAGGCGTTTGGATTCCCTATCCGGAGGAGCGGTAGGGAAGGCGGTTTGGGAAGCGGAGGCTTGGACAACCAAGCTCTCAGGAGTGGGGTGGACAGAAAGAAACAGGGGGTCGCCCGGAGCGGGGCGATGGCGTCGTGACACGTTCCGATCCACAGGAGCCCCTGTGTTGGGCTTGGACCAGGCGCCCAAAAGAACGTCTGTGAGGGCGTCGTTAAACGGCAGCACAGTCTCCGCAGAGGAGGCTGCCGGCTGAAGCACCTCTGTCAAGATGTTAGGCTTGACCGTCAAAGTAGGGAGCTGGAGACGTAAGGCCCCAGCAGCCCTACGCAACACCGTACCAAAATTGGCCCCCTCCTCCGTAGCCACGGGAGGAGACAGCATGCCAGTGTCAGGAGAAGTATCCAGACCACTGGCCTCCCTAGACTCTCTGTCCAGTCCTCATCATACTGACAGTAGCGAGTCAGAGGGTCATCAGACCCCTCCCAGTCCTCCTGGTCCTCCTCTGGTGCAAAATAAGGAGGAGGAGGGACATTTGGGACCCAAGGTCCCATCGGCGCCGGAGCCGGCGTCGAGCGACGTCGCTCCGGGTCCATGTCCGGAGCCGGAAGGAACTGGGGACGACGCCGCCCGGAGCCCAGGGCGGCGTCGAGAACGGCACCGGAGACATCGGCGCCGGCGGAGGTGTCGTGAGGTCGACCGGCGTCGATGGGGGTTGTGGAGCCGGGATCGAGGCCGGGGCCGAAGCCGGAGCCGGGATCGAGGCTGGAGGCTCGGGCGACGCCGGAGCCGGAGCCGCCGGCGACGCCGGAGCAACCCCATCAGGGCCCGCGGGGCCCGAAGGCGCACCGGAGGGGCCTGAAGGCCCGAAGAGGCGGGCCATGGCCGACAGGAACTCCTGTACCTTGGCCGGATCCGCCCCCGAACCCGGGAAGGGCGGGTATGACGGGGGCGACTCCACAGGCAAGTCCGGGGCCGCGGGGGCGGGGACGGTGCCGGGAGGGGCCTCAGCCGAGTCGCGAGACCGGCGAGGCGAAGTCCGAGAGCGACGATGCTTCTTGGACTTCTTGTGCTTAGACTTACCGGACGAAGAAGACTTCGACGCCGACGACCGGTGTGCACTCCGCGAGCGACCCCTGGACCTCTCACGCGACCGGGGCCTCCGTGGAGCCGAATGCCGGGCCTCGAGTAGCTTTCGAGACCGCTCTCGCAAAGCTTTCGGGTTGAGGGCCTGGCATTCGGGACAAGACTCGGTGTCGTGGCCTCGGCCGAGGCAGAAGAGACACTCCCAATGCGGGTCGGTGACGGACATCATCCGCGCACAGGCGCCGCATCGCTTGAAGCCGGGCATCCCTACGACACCTTAAAGTGAAAAAACAGTGAAAAAAATCACCAAAAATAATGGTCAAAAATTGACCAGGGCACTGCTCTTCCCGGATCTGCGCTTGCTGGCGCGGAAAAGAAGAACTGACGTCAGCGCGCAGGGGCGGCGCCTAAGTGCTGCCCGCGACGTCATCCCGGCGATCACGACGCCGACGACGGACGCGGAGCCGCACGACGCCGCCTACCGACGCGCAAGGGTACTGCTACGCAAAACTTTCCGGATCCAGCCTGACGCCTGGGGATATTCTAAGGTAAGGAATCTATCACTAACGTGTCTCTTTCAGATATACTGCATAGGATTTTTAAAGACAGAGAGATTAGCAGTAGTAGATCATTCTTCCTTTCTGAGGAGAAGAGAAAGGTTACACCAGTGCTTTCTGCAGCTGAGGATGGTCTGTTGATTAAGTTGGAACCAACAAGACTTCTTTGGTGGACTGGTGGGTGGAGGAACCTTGAATCTCAGTACATTGCCATGCTGTACACTATTTAGTACTCATCTGCCCTTGGTGAGGGTAAAGAAAACAGTCACATACTGCACAAGATTAGCCATGTCTGACTTCTGACACACAGGCGACAGTAAAGAAGAGATAACATCTTACCTTGGAATGGCAAGGGCAACAGCACAGACATCATACTGACATGCTGCTACCCATAGCACAACAGCAGAATAAATGCTGTGATGGAGGTGTTATAATGTTGGTTTGAAAGTCTAGATTGGTGCACCTTTCTGATGGTGGGCATAGGTACACCAAAGATCCACTCACGTCTCAAATGGAAATTCAACATTAAGCCTAAGGGTGAAAGCAACTTGTTCACACAAGGTCCTTTGGCTTCCATGTTGGATAAAGAGATATTACAGACCCAACAGAACCAGGTGAAGCCACCTTGACAAGAGAAGAATCAGCCTGCTGGCAATAATGTCAGACTAGCAGAAGATGGCCTCCATGAAGAATGGGATGGAGTGCTTAAGTGGTTGCACTGCCAAGAATACATTGGAAAAGGTTGTTTGGATTCCCGGGCAAATGCTTTGAGCCACCACATACAGTCTTCTTTGTCAAGAGGAGTGGTTATAATTGGAGCAGACACATGCCCCATACTCACCAACAATACCATCAAAGGTGAGAAATGTTTCTCAGAAAAACTTAATCATATTCTGTTCCCTATTCTCTTTAAGCATACACAATGCTACAAATACAGAGACAGCAACAGTCCGAAAATGTTTAATCAGTCAGTTATATTAACCACTACAAAGAAAGGAGTGTTTTTGACAATATATATGAAGTGATAACCTGTGGAGTGATTAACTGAAATGATCAATTTTGCTTCTCTTAACGTCAAACCTCTTATCTCGTCCCTTTATCGCCAGTTGGCAACACTGTTGAAGATGATATCGCATCACTTTGCTTTTCCAGCACCTCACCAACCATGCGCCTATTTTCGTCTTTGATTTTGACACATCCCAGGTACTTTGTGATAAAAGTTTCCTATGGACCGAACTATTTTGAACCTTTTAAAAGTGATATATTTGCTTGGGTAAGTTGGATGTTTGTCGTTTTGGTCTTGTTTTATTCAGAAAAATATTGGTTCTTTTTCTAAACTGGTGTGGTGTACTTTTGTAGTGTTTTCACTGTGTGTATGTACAAATGCTTTACACATTGCCTCTAAGATAACCCTGATTGCTTGTGCCAAGCTACCTAGGGGGTGAGCAGGGGTGATCTTGGGTGTGTAACTCCCTTACCCTGACTAGAATAAGGGCCCCTACTTAGACAGGGTGGAAGTCACTGCCAACCATAGACCCCCATTTCTAACTGTAACATAGGCTATCCTTATGCTAAGTAGATCCTCCTCACACTCTAGGCTAATAAATGTGTACTATTGCATATTTTATTAAGCAACTGCTTGCTACTTTCTGCAATGGAGGTCACAGAACACTGTGATGTGTTACTTTGCGGAATCGCTATTTTATTACTCACGATTCATATATCACCAATTCCAATAAAGTTGTTGATAGAAAAAAAGAGAAATACTATTAGGTACAGAATATGAGGAAGGCAATGTGACAGACTGAGATCAATAAGCACTGTCAATTTGCAGCTATTCCTCATCTTTAGTTCAATCCTTGGCTTAATGAATATCACAGTGAGGCCAGTCCTTGGCTTAAAGAAAACATTCAGTTCATTATGTGGTGAATACAAACTCTGAAGCTTTTATTATGTTTTATTAGAACACTGGAATGTGGAGAACTCCATTGAATACAATCGAGTGCTACGGGCTTCTACGGGTTGGTAAAAGCCCGCAGAGCAACATTCCAATGTTATTTTTGTTCACAGCTGTGAACAAAGGCCTCCTGGAGCCCGAGGAGATTTAAACCCCCTCGGGCCCCGAAAGGCCTTTGTTTTTAGTAATAAGGACATTCTGCCCTCTAGGGGCGGAATGTTCTAATATCCTTAGAGCCCTCCTAGCGTGCTCTACCAGCATTAAAGGCCTGCTCCCTTGATAAAGGCCCTCGCCTTCCGCTCGGGCCTTTAACGCTGGAGTGGGCCTTTAATGGCCAGTATAGCCCGCTAGGTCGGGCTCTTAGGCTATATTATGCTTATGTTTTTGTACCACACTCGAAATGTTAAATACATTTTAAAAACTTAATTTAGCAACGTTATGATGGCGGTAACAAAGACAGTTTTCAGCTTTTTAGTCAAACAGGAATGCTGGTATTTAATCCCTCAAAGACGAATTCCCGAATTTTGGGAGAACGCTATGTCATCCATAAACCCTTGCTCACTTTGCCACTGGATTCAATTTAGCCTAGCTGATGAGGGCTGATAGCCCGAAACCGGTCCCAGGATGCTTGTTTCCAGTCCAGGGAAGACATGGCTTGGCAGTTCGGGCTGGACTGTTCCCATGAGGCACAGGGTCAAGACTGATTTGCATATAGCTGTGTCTGAACTGGGGTGGCGAAGTGAGCTAAAGAACGATGATGGATTCAACCCAGATCTGTGACTGGGGGTGAGCGTCTGAAAAGTTTCAGCACTCCATCCATCATCTCCTTGTGTTTGCTTTGTTCGCCCTAAGTTGGCAGGGTATGCCCAGAAGGGGGTCCCTTGCTCACTTTGCCACTGGATTCAAGCTAGCCTGGCTGATGAGGGCTGATAGCCTGAAACCGGTCCCAGGATGCTTGTTTCCAGTCCAGGGAAGACATGGCTTGGCAGTTCGGGCTGGTCTGTTCCCATGAGGCACAGGGTCAAGACTGATTTGCATATAGCTGTGTCTGAACTGGGGTGGCGAAGTGAGCTAAAGAACAATGATGGATTCAACCCAGATCTGTGACTGGGGGTGAGCGTCTGAAAAGTTTCAGCGCTCCGTCCATCATCTCCTTGTGTTTGATCCATAAACTCTAAACTGCAGATAAAAGAAGAGTGTGTTCACCATCACTGATGAGGATAATTAATTAGAGGGTGTACATTTCTTTCATATTCAAATGCAGGCTCTTGTTCACTCATTAAAAAAATGTTAGGTATCTTCTATTTGCTTGTGCTAAAGGATTTCTAATTTGCTTGATAATTTCTAAAGTTCAATATAATTGTCTTGTATCTTCTATGACCTTGGTTAGTATTAAATAATTCTAAAATATAAATATTTGTGTGCCTATAACATTCCAGAGCAAAGAGTTTAGCCCATCAATCTAAATTTACTTTGTTGGATCTGTAACATCACAGAGATTGGCCCAGACCGGTAGATGAATGGGAAAAATGACCACAGGAGGAATAGTTAACACCTGGTTATTTTTCCTGCTCTGCAGATCTACAGGCTAAATACAGGACATGCAAGGTTAGGCGAATTTCAGGCTGTGGACAAACTCTTTTTGACTTGTGTCACTGATGTGGTTTCAGCCTTGGTGAGCTCTAGGTCAAGGCAGTGAGAACTATTTTGTGAACCGAGGGCATCCAAGGATCTGAGCTTCCAACATCTATCCTGTACATGTGAGTTGGAGTCCTGTGGGTATAGGGATAGATTTAGTGGGCGCCTCTTAATGCAATCCACAGCAGGACCAGCTTTTTAAAATAAGTAGCAAATTGCTGAAGATAATGTTGGTCCTCGATATCAGGACCTTGGAAGGTTGTAGCTCTTTCCACCCCTTCTGCTCTGAGAAATTTTCGTCATTCACCCTGTCACCTACATGGCATATCAAGTCTAGCATCTTTGTCTTATAACAATGAAAATCAGAGCACACTGGCAACCAGAGGTTACCTACTCCGTGCTGACCACATACAGAGTGCTTATCCCTTTAAGGAAAACGTGTGTTACACAGAGGACAGGTTTAAAGATGCAATTTCTAAAATTCTGGAGTTAAATCAAAGAATTATCTCAAGACACCCAGCTGCAACCTGACACTGATGCTGAAGTCTGGAAAGCATTGTCATGGGAAAAGATCTTTTGTTGGAACGGACCTTTAAGTCCATGCTCCAAAATAAACCTTGAGAAAAACATCTTGTTAAATTCCATGGCCAACTTTAGACATAGGATACTGCACATCGAGTCAATCTTCAACAGACATTTGCAAAAAAAAAGCACCTGCTTTCCGACAATCCCTCCATGTCTCTGGATTGGCACCCATTAATACATTTAAAATGTCCACAAATAATTCAATTAAGGGCAAAACTGAAAACGTTTCTCTTTGAAATCTGCCCTCTGTACCTAAAGGTCTGAGATGGTGCTAGCCATGACAGCAGAGTACCTTTCACAACAAAAGCACGATTAAATAGATGCATGTCTGATGGCTCTCCCATCATTGTATAAGTTGCAGTGCTGTCTTTGAACAAATATACTGTTGACTATATCTGTGCATTAAGATTACCAGTTTAACCTTAACATAAATTAATGTAACATCACCTCTCTACCGTGTCCATGTACTAAGACACAATCAATGCTGAAGGACTAAGAGGCAACTAAGTTTTGTGGTGTACAAACATACAAGCACAAATAAACACAGAACAATTCTGCATCAAATTATAAACACATTTTTATTTACCTGTTTCACATCCCGAACTAGATGAAAAAGTGTAGGATTGGTTGGGCCTTGCTTCTGTTTAGACGGAAGAAATAAAAAAACAATTAAAATCCTGGTATGTTACCAATTTCATAAAAATCTAGTGATGTAGTATAAAAGTAAATTACAAGTCTCAAGTAAAAAGTTTCAGGGCACAAATTCTACTAGTTAAACACTGATAAGGTCTCAACGCTTGCACAAGATCTTGCAAGAACTCACAATTATGCAAAATTAGGCCTACATACTGGTCCCTCAAAAGTTACTTAACTTTGATAATGTTCTTTCTGATGGATACTCCATTTAACCGCAGATTATTCACCTTGTGAATACCCCCAGGTGCCAGACCATCCGGATATTATTCTCTGCAATTCCCTCACACGCCGATAGGTGGTGTTGTGCGGCTCCACGTTAGTACTATCCAACACCAAAAAGGACCACAAAATAACCGCCACCTCCGCACGTCGACGTCAGTTTATTTCTGATATCTGTCTGCGTCGTTGAATACGGACCACATAGGAATCATGTTGTGTCAGTGTGCAGGTCTTTAATTGGAATCTTTTCATTATGGACTACATTATGGACTAAAGGAGACCCCTCCACATAAATGGGGAGGAGGGAAGGGGGGTGAGGAATCTGTGGTTAGATGAGAGTATCGACCATAAAGGGCAATAGCAAAGGCAAGTAACTTGTTCTTGTGATGGATACTTCTAACTGCAGATTCCTCACCTTATGAATAGATACCGAAGCATTACCTGATCCCCCGAATGTGGTTCTGTGTAATTGGTCAGATCAGAAATCCTCCAGGACCAAACGGGCAGAGTGCCTCTGCCACTAGACCTGGCTATCCAGCCAGTAGTGCTTTGGGAATGTGTGACGTCCACATAGTAGCCTTGCAAATGTCCACAACAGGCACTCAGTGTGCTAGCACAGTGGCAGAATGAGCTTGCAGGGATTCCAGAGGCTGTTTCTTGGCTAGGCCATAGCAGATCTGTACACAAAGGAAAATCAATAGGGAGATGTTTTGATTGTGCATTGCTTTTCCCCTCTGTCACAGAGAACCACACAAAGAGCTGATAGTCATTGGTACAATCAATATAAAAGCTCTGAGGTCTCTTTAGGTCTAGGCAATGGAGTCACTCTTTCTTCTTGGATGCATGATGTGGGGTGAAGAATGCAAGCAGAGGGATAGTTTGGCTAGTGAGGAAATGTGCTTCAAATTTTGGGAAAAATGCTGCCTTAGTCGTCAGAATTAGAATCCCTGTAAAAATGATGGTGTACAGTTCCCGGATAGAAAGTCCTTGCAGCTCACTCACACGACGAGCATAGTGATCACTAGGAGGAACACTGCCTTCAATGTGAGCAACAGTGCATTGGCTTAAATGGGTTGCACATCACAAATGTACAAACGAGAGGAAGGTTTCTTTGAGGCATCGCAGAGGGTTTTCGTGGGAACATGGAGGTCAAACCTTTTAGAAAACAAATAAGTGATTTAAACAAAGATGGCTGATCTTGTAATAATAAATAGGTCGTTAAAGGCTGACAGATGCCCCTCCTCGATCTAAGACATATAATCGTTTTTGGTCTAATTTAGATAAATAAAAACTCTCGAATAATCTCACCAACACCAACCTGACCTGGGAGATTCCATCACTGGAGCTAACTCCAGGTTTCCTAATTGGATCAATAATTCGCTAGACACAGTTCTTCCTCTAAAGACCCACAAGGGACAATAGAAATCAAAAGAGCCACCATGATTTCCCCCAACCTGTTAATACAGGAGAAGCATTGTTAGCAATTAGAAAGGACATTGAGGAGGCACTATGAGGAAGCAAGTAGGCTAGAATACCGGGAAGCAATCAGTCTTTACCATTCAGAGAATAGAACTGCCCAGGCAACTTACTACTCTACAAACATTGAGAATGCTTCAAACCCACCTAGGGAAATCTTCCTAGTTCTTAAATCGTCGACACGACTCTCTCATTCTCCCATCATGTGAATGCAATCACATCAACCATCTGGTTCATCTTAAAGATTTTAAGAAAAATCTTCTGCTTCATACCATCCGACTTACAGAAAACAGTAGTCTCAGCACTAGTGTTGTCTAGGCTGGACTACTGCAACGGCCTCCTGATTGGTATGAATAAAGCCCTTCTTACCAAGTTGCAAGTCCTGCAGAATTCAGCCGCCCGCCTGCTATTCAAACTGCCTAAATACGCGTCTGCAAAGGCGGCCCTTAATTCCCTCCACTGGCTGCCGGTGGATAAGAGGATTAAGTTTAAGGCCCTTTGCATCGCCTTTAGGGCGCTGCACAAGCAGGGTCCTGCCTATTTTATCGACCACTTTTGTTGGTACACTCCTGCTAGAATGTTGCGGTCTGCTTCCCTTCGGCTGGTGGAGGTTCCCAAGGCACGTCTCGCCAATTGGGGAGGGAAAGGCTTCTTTTACATTACCACCAGACTTTGGAATCAATTGCCACTCCCATTGAAAAACTCACTAGACCTGATATCATTCAGGAAAAGCTTAAAGACCTGGCTTTTTCAGGCCTAAAGCTATGCAGTGATTATTTTTCTTCTCTTGATGCCCTGTGGCCGGCTGGAGACAGTGATGTCAGCGCCTAGACGCCTCCAGGTATTAGTGCGCTATACAAATACATAAATAAATCATTAGTGGAGATGAGATCTGACTGTCTACCCCTAGAACAGTCAATTGCTCGTTGCAATGACTTAGCCTCGTTTAAAAAAACAACAAATCTTAGACATTTGTCTTTTCCTGGCAACGCAAAATAAGCTATGCCCCTCGCAGTTTCTTCCTCACTTACCAAAATGTCAGCCGCTCGGCCTTTCCTCCGATTTCTTACAATCAGCTTCTGACATTACTTAGCCAAGTGAAGTCAGGATCCCCTCTTGGCCCAGCCTCCCTCTGTATCTTAGCACGAGGCCCAGAGATTATTCGCCATGTCCTAATAGATTTACTGAACCTGTCACTCTCCTCTGGCATACTTCCCAACCAATGGAAACACGCAATGGTTAAACCCCTGCTAAAAATAAAATACAAATCTGGACTCCTCCTGTCGAAGCAACTCCAGGCAACTCCAGGCCCCTCTCTCTCTCTCTCTCTCTTTCTCTCTCTCTCCCGTCATTCATTTCACAGGATGCTGTGAATATGTTCTTGAATAAATAGAGACAAAGCACCTCACCAGTGCACGTCTTATTGGCTATTAAGTAATACTGTTTGAACAAATTGTTCGAATTAGCAAAATGAATAAATACGCCATGTTACTACCCCTCCTTTCTATGGAATTGGATAAGGATGGGTAGAATAGACTGATGTTCCCTTATTTGACCTTTAAGGGGAACTATATGTTGGTGGTTTTTGTTCCAAATTCCCAGGTGGCAACACCATTATTGTTTATGTTATTGCAGCACTACATAAGTCGCAGAGGCATCACGAGTCCCTTATCAGTTAGTCTATGTAATCGAGCTGACAGCCCTTGCTAGAGCTGATGAATAGGTTTCTCCCCTGAATATGATGTTACATGGCCCAGATCGTGAAAAGTATGATGCATATGGTTCACAATGCTAGGAAAGATGCCCATATGCCCTTAGCACACATTTTTAAGAACAAAATGTTCTTTGCTTGTTTTCTTGTCTGCCACAAACAAGTTCTGCTGGAAAATTCATGTACCTACTAGGTTATGTTTAATTTATCAGTTATTCATGTAATATGGATCTCTGTTACATTCACAGTTTTAGAGTTTCCCGCTACACCTATAATATGAGAACATGGTCATAAGCGCAAAACATGGTTGTTCTTATGCAAGGAAAATAATTTTAGAGGTGTCTGCAGTTTTGCACAATAGTGAAGGTTCATAAAGTAGAAGCTGTATCGTGATTTCTATGACTTATTAAGTACAAGTTTGTTGAAAAGAATAGTTGTTTTGAAATTCCTTTTTTTAGGTTCTTCAGATGAATAATATAGGGCGTTTCTGAAACAGAATATCCTCTTTTGATTGATTATTTGTATGTTGTGTCTAAAGATTTCCGTTCTGTTCACTAACAGATATCTGCTGCCCTACAACCATTGCCAGAGGGGCCAGGATATCAGATCCAACCAGGGGACTAAGGGCAAGTCTAATTTGGAGCCGAGGTGAAGGGACCCAACACAGGTGTTGCTGGCCACTATAACAGCAGTGAAGGTGGAAGGCCGGAAGAAACGTGAACCCCTACCACTGACGGATAATTCTTGGGTGAAAGACGGGGTCCCAAATCAGGACGGAGAGCTGATTCCTTGCTTTGTTTTTTTTTTTTTATGCCTGGCTAAGAGAGGCACAGACCGATAACAAGAGCAAGGAGGTTTTGCCTGAGGGGACCCCCTCTGAAACAAGGGTTGCTTCAGATACTCCAGTTTCTGTGCATCAGGCCTCTGAGTCCCGGTCCCCAAGTGAATGCAAGTCTGCACCTTTGTTTGCTGATCAGGAGGTGCCTAGGCACACTGGGTACAATCTGCGGCCCCAACGAAAGAGCAATGCGCCAACAGGGCAACACAGGAGTTAGGGAAGGACTAGAGTTTAGGGTACAGGTGCTGTGTCTCTGGTGCCTGTTAGATTAGAGTGAAAAATACTGGTGCACTGCCTGAGACACTGGACAGGATCATTGAGGGTGATTGCCCTATCCTGAAAGAAAGACTTTTTCCTTAAGCCTGGGCCGAGATTGTTTTTCTGGGTTGCAAGTTGTGCAGCTCCACCATGGGAGAGTCAATACTTGATGAACGATAAGAGCCTGCCTGTGAGGCTCAGACGGACACAGGGAGAAGACTCCCCTCTGGCTGGTTGTACAGTGGCTTCAATTCCCCAGGTATTTTTTTTGTTTGTTAGCAATGTACCCCTTTGGTCGTCCCATTTTTGAGGAGGAGCAGCCCTTTGCGGCTCCTCGTCCTAATTCCCATGGCCCCGTTTGGTCCTCCTGGTCCCCCAAAACAAAGATTGTTTTTGTGACAATTATTGTGCTTGCTTTAATATTCGTATTTGGAATACTGTTTTTTCTGCAAGAAAAATATCTTGTGCACACTTTGATAAGTACTACTCCGTACCCCCACCTGAACATATCATTGGTACTCTAGCCCTCATAAAGAAGAACACCGGAAGGTCTATCAAGATAATGTTTTTATTTAGACATTGCATCAGACATGTGCTGTTGGCCATTTCCAAACTGCATAAGATAGCCACTGAAATCCATCAGGATTCAGGAACATGGACTTGGACTGGATGGTTCTGGAACATATTTTCTGTATGGGGTTTGAAAATATTGTCGGCCTCATTTTTATTATTGCGATTCTCTTTTCTTGCTGTTTGTGTATTCAATGTGGGCCAATGTTCTGTTCCCTCTGTATTTCTACTTGTACTACTTGTTTGCCATCAAAAACGAAGGTCCAAAATGTAAATGATCATTTAGCAATGGAACAGGAAATTAATGAGCTAATGTTAATAGACACCCATGATGATTATCGTACCCCTTTTAAAGCATAGGAAAATGTCTTCAGCTTATGCTAAAAAGAGTCGTCTGTGGAAATGTGTAATATTTTACGTTAGCATAAGCTACAGTCATTTTGGCTGTGGTGTCCATTTGTTAGCTTTGTAATTCTTTCGTTCTCTGCTCCTCGTCTTTTTCCCTGCCTGTGCTGTCTATTTTAGTGACTTCTTGACTCAGCTAAAACAATGTATGTGCTGTGGGTTTCGTAAGCTGCCAGTGCACCTGGTCTTGAATGTAACTGTCGACCATTTACCACTGCCATAAGCATTACTGCTCCTCCCTCCCACTTTGCTGACCAAGTGGTTATTCATCTGCCCTTGTTTGCCGATAGTTATTCCTATGTTTAAACTTGTTCCTTTTTCTGTTATGTGCTTACGTTGCAACAAAGTCTGTATAAAAGGACACTGGTTTGTTAGGCCAGTGTGCCACCTCCTGCAACACTTGAGTGTTGTTGGACGTGGTTCCACTCATGAGAAGTTAATTAAATTGTTATTTTGAATTCCAGCTTCAGTGTTGATCTCTATTTTGTTGGTTTTTGAACCCGTGGACAAAAGGGTGACCCTGCACCAGTGTACCCCTAAAAAGGTACATTTCCACAACATATTACATCATTCATGACATGGTCAGTGACATCACTGATGACATCTCAAATGACATCACTGATGACATCACTGATGACATCACTGATGGCATCATCCACTTGAAAATCTGATGCACCTCCTCACACCCTAATATAACCTAATATAACCTGTGATGCACCCACTGTAAAATACAGACTACCATTTTCAAAACCATAGACACACCAATACCAGTTACTACATACGCACTCACGGATTCCTAGGTCTACACACACATCCACTCATTCACCCACACAATCACTCATTCATGCAGTCACTCATCAATACAACACTATCATATGCACTCATACACCTATACAGACACTCGCACACCACCACTCATCCAGAGTTACTCACACACCTAGTCAGTTATGCAAAGAATCAATCACACTTCCATTTACTCACCTATACAGTTATACACACACCACATCACTTATTCATACAGATACTAACGCATACTTACTCTCTTATACAATCACTGACTCTCACGTATAGTCATTTATATACTCCAACTCTCACATACACTGCCTTTTACATATGTAGTTACTTGGACATGTACCACTGAGACATCCATTCACTCACCAACACACCCATACACACACTCACCCACCCATACAGCTGTTTCCACATGCACTCTTGAACCCATACACCCAGTGAATCAACCACTCAAACATCTATGCACAGAGTCACACACCTCGCACCCACCCACACACACACTCAGGCACCCATACAAATACTCAGGCAACCAATCAATAACCCATATAGACACTCATGTAGCTACTGACCAACCCATGCAGCAGCTTACACAACAACAGACAGACTGATACAGACATTCACACAGTTTAGTCACTAACCCATGCATTCAGTAAGACACATTTAATCACTCACTTATACAGTCAGTCACGCACCTACTAAATCCTCCATCCAGACACTTATACACCCACTCATTCTTCAATACACCTTGGCATATCTTTAAAACATATTTAAACTTTATAGAAACACACAGTCACTGGATGATGTCATCAGTGATGTCATTTGAGATGTCATCAGTGATGTCATCAGTGATGTCACTGACCATGTCATGAGTGATGTAATATGTGACGTCATCAGCAGTGCATTGCGGGGGCGCGAGTTATAGTTACCTGAACTAACTATAACGGGGAATTTCACGGGTTTTGTACGAGTGCAATGTCCAACTAACTATAACTGTCCCTAAAACCTATGGTTTTTTCAGTGAATTTGTAAGGTTTTTTAAATGCTAATTTCCAACTATAACGTGCCTGAAACCTATGGTTTTTTCAGTGAATTTCAAAGGTTTTTAAATGCTAATTCCTAACTATAACATGTCTGAAACCTATGGTTTCTTTCAGTGATTTCAAAGGTTTTGTAAATGACAATTTTTAAATGTATTAATTGTTATATTTATTTTTTTGATACTGATTTACTACATTGTTTTAAACTATTTATTTTGAGATATTTTATTTTTTAAAATACATTGTAATTACATTATACATTACATTACAAAATATACTTTATCAGAATGATTTACTTTAGTTTAAATACTTTGCAAATAGGAAATAGACTTTTAAGTACAGTAGTTACAGTTGTTGCAATGGGCAACACAATTTCAAACACAATGCAACATTGAGCTCAATGTGAATTTCAAGTTAAATGCAATTAGTTACTTTATGGATTACTTTTCTAACCACAGGACTGGATCCTAGATTCAGTCCTGGGACATCTCCTGTAAACAGTTGAGTAAAAGCGTTTTGGTTACAGTAGTGATTTTTAAGGAATATTATTGTATTTTAAAAGTTGACACTTAGAAACTTTTTCACATAGAATCACCAATGTTATCCTATGGGAGGAAATTCACTTAGCAGGTAAGTAGTGTTATCGTTACTTTTTCTTACTCAGTGGTGGATCTTGGATCCAGCACTGGTGCATCTCCTGTAAACAGTTGAAAGAATGCGTTTAAGTCATACAGGCGATTTTTAAGAATATTTGTAGTTTGTGAAAATCGACACTTTGAAACTTTTCTGCTGAAAACCAGACAATGGATTCCTATGGAAGGAAATACAAGTTACTGGTAAGTACGGTTAAAATTACTTTTCAGGATCAATACTGGGCTCAAAGATGCAGCACTGAGGTCTCTCCTGATAACAGGTGAGTAAATCGGAATTTGTAGTTCTGCTGATTTTAGAGGAATATTTGTATGTTTCAAAATCGACACTTAGAAACTTTTTCAGCAAAAAGCAGGCAATGATATCCTATGGAAGGAAATTCAAGTTACTGGTAAGTACGGTTAAAATTACTTTTCAGGATCAATACTGGGCTCAAAGATGCAGCACTGAGGTCTCTCCTGATAACAGGTGAGTAAATCGCAATTCAGTAGTTCGGCTGATTTTAGAGGAATATTTGCACAATGGTGAAG